>JARQOC010000007.1:36924454-37332535 GCA_033576535.1 Allobates femoralis
CCTCTACCCATGCATTGGCCACAACTGTTCTATTTGTCCCCAATCTCTTGCCTGTGTTCTCAGAAGCAGTGCCCCGCCCGGCCACCTACGGGCAGGACTATGAAGATAATTAGGAGGGGTCCTGGAGAAGCGCAGAGCAGAGGCACATCTTCGAGGACAGCCAAGTGAATGCAGTGCTTTCTAAGCGGCTGCTCAGATACTGCATAAGTTGGGGTTAGGAGAAGGTGGCCACACTAGCCATAATGTTGCCTAAAACATTCTACATCTGCGCTAAAGGTTTTTAATAAATATATATATATATATTAAGGGAGAAACATGAAATTGCTGAAACGATCTGTGAAACAGCCAAATAAATGTGAAGGATACAGTGCAAAGCCTGTTCTTTGTTAAGAGTCAGATTTGCAGATTGCCTCTTCAAAGAGGACTTGAACTCTAGCGCCACCTATTGGACATAGCAATCCTAAAAGTCAATATTAACCCTTTAATAAGCCTTATCATATGACCAAGGATACAAACCAAATCATATTCTCAAATTTTAAGTCAGATTACATACTCTAAAAGGATGTCTCAAGTGTTAAAATGACTAAAAATGCAAAGCACTTGTAAAAACAAGCAATTGTGCATTTTACCTCATTAAAAATCCTAATTTCTGAAGACGGGGAATTTTCTTCATCTATAAGTATACAGGTGATTGCCGAGGTTACCGACCACCCTGTAGTCTCAGTGACCGGTCACCTAGGGAAGGAGTGCACAGCACTTGCAGCTTGTCTGCACTGCTCTGAACCCTGCTGGATGTAGCTGGCTTCAGTCCACCCTGCAGAGGTGAAACTACCTGGGAAGGTGCACTGCAGTGGGGCACCTGGTCCAAACCATTAATATTTAGGACTGCATCTCCATTGGGTTCACCAGAGTTTCAAAGTCATCATGTTCCCTTTTGACCCAGAAGTATAATGTGGCTTGCATCAAAAAGTGCCGCTGGGAGCAAACTAGAGCGCTGAGGTGTCAATTCTATCTATGTGGGCCGAAATTAGCAATGCAAACTACATGAATCATGGATCTGATGATGCAACTGCTCCTTTAGTCTTGATGATGGTCCCATCCTGAAGAATAAGGATATCTGAGATTGCTCGTCAGTTTCTACAGGGTATGTAAAATGCTGAAAAGCATCAGAGTAACCGGTGTTTTCTTGTGGATAATGTTCAGTAGTTGATGCCATACTAAAGGCAAATAGTCTCAAGAAGCTGCCATGGCAGTGCCCCCACTGAGCTTCACCATCATCTGCTGGCAATCATGGTATGAGCGCCTGTCGCCCACCTTCTCCAGAGTCCGTGCTGCCTCGGCCAACATTACTGCTCTCTGGCCGGGGGAAGATAGAAATGACAGGGGGAGGTGGCGGCACGCCAGGAGGATGGCTGTAGCTCGCTCTCTTTGCCCCGGTAATGATTCTAGATCATCTGGTAGAAGAGAAAAAAAAAATCAAAGCATGTTAGGGTTTTACCCAAAATACAATAGAGAAATTAGATTTTTTTCATATCAGGAACTGGATTAAAAAATAAAATTATTATAAAAATATTATTCTTTGCTCACACAATTCCTGTCCTCTCAGGAACCCCACTCCTCTTCACTAATTACACTGTCATGTCTACTGCTGCGAATATGTGGAATTCCTCAAAGAACAGAAAGTGCAAGTCTAATATAACCCAGGGATAGGGAAAAATCTAACATTTTTACATTGTATTTTTAATATTATTATTATTTATTTATTTATTTATATAGCGCTATTAATCCCATAGCACTTTACATACATCAGTGCTGTCTCTCTTGGAGCTCACAATCTAAACATCCTATCAGTATGTCTTTACAATGTGGGAGGAAACCGGAGTGCCCGAAGGAAACCCACACAAACACGGGGAGAACATACAAACTCCTTGCAGATGTTGTCCTTAGTGTCTTTGGTGGGAATTGAAGCCAGGACTTCAGTGCTTCAAAGGCTGCAGTGCTAACCACTTGAGCCACCGTAATATAGATTGTAATATGAAAAAAAATTACCAAAATAAAAAATATACATTTAACACAAAAAATACCTGGTTAACCAATAGGTCATTTTCTGATGACACATTGCCTGTAACCCCTTCATGACATTGGATGTCCTAGTACGTCCAAGGTTGCCTCCCTGCCTTTGATGCAGGCTCACAAGCAGAACCTGCATCTTTCCCTGCATGTCGCTGATCTGATCAGAAAGCATGTGCCTCTAACAGCGGCGGACAGAGTGGAGAGTCACCCACCGCTGTTAACTAGATAAATTGCGCTGTCAAACTTTGACAGTGCGATCTAACATGTGGCAATGGGGAGGAGTGCGCCATTCCCCACTCCTATCGGTGGCCCTTTGACATGATCGCGGGACGCCGATGGTTTGTTATGACAGCCAAGGGTCAGATGATGACCTGTCACTATCATGTCCTTTGAACGCCAGCTGAGCGCCGGATCACTTGTGCTGCACAGAGCCGTGCTGAAGCACTACTATGTATAGCACAAGCAATCAGATAGTGGGAGCTTCAAGGCCCCTAAAGGAGACCAGTAAAAAAAAGTTTTTAAAACCATGTGGAAAATTTAAAAAAACAAAAAAAAAAAAAAACATGAAATCACCCCTTGAAAACGAAAGGTAAAAAAAAAAAAAAGCCTCATACTTGGTATTGCCACACTCATAAATGCCCAATCAAAAAATGAAATAAATTAATCTGATTGGTAAAGCACATGATGAGAAAAATAAAATAAAACCACTAGAATTATGTTTTTAGTCACTGCAGGATTGCAATAAAATGCAGTAAGAGTTGATGAAATCACATCTACCCAAAAAATGGTATTTATCAAAAATATCAACTCAGGAAGCAACGCTCCAGATCCCAAAAACTGAGAACGCTGCGGGTCTAAGAAACCAGCTCCAAACGTGTGTGGGGGGTTTTTTCTCTTGAAATCTCTGGATTTTTTTTCACCACTTAGCTAACAGTAGAGTATACATGCTTGGCATCTACGAACCGGTAGTGACCTGGGGAAACATACTGACACATCAGTTTTACCATATGATGAACACTTTCGCCATCACGATAGTGACCTTCTCACCCCAAATGTCACTTATCACAATGAAGAGCCCTCAGTCCGTTCTGCTTGTGACTTTGGAGCTGTAATAATCCTTAAAATAGTTTGCATTACCAAACGTGTGCTGCCCCTTTATCCTTGGGATATACACAAACTCATTTCCTACCCACAGAAGGCGCACGCTGTTATTATCTTGCTAAGCCTTAATGTAAGTGTGCAGGGAGATGAATACATACCTGGCTTACTGCTATTTGCCGGGCGTTTCTGCAGGCTGTGCTGCAATAACTGGTGGGTGCGAGTGGGACTTGCTCCGGCCATAAGACGAACTGTGGCTTCATGCAGGAACAACTAGGATAGAACACATTTAAGTTGGAAACTTCAGGTTATGTAATAATTCCCATCATTCTGACAATACCACTATAATCACACATACCTTGCATTGTGCAGGTTTAAAGGTGAGGGCCAACCTGCGGAGACTGCTGAGGTCCCGCTGGAATCCAGTCAGGACAGATGTGGAAGCGTGAAGGGCATCTCCTGATGTTGGGGGCCCGGCCTGCTTCTGCCATAATGAGGTCCTCATGGAGAGCAGAAGGTCACAGAGCAGCAGCTGCAGGACCTGGAAGAGGATCACCATTACATCTGAAAATGGTCTTTTCAGAGGATGTACACCTGAACTTTAGTGCCACCCATTGGAAGTAGCAATCCTAAGTCAATATTGACCCTTTAATGAGCCTTCTCATATAATAGGATGACAGCCACACCAAAATCTCAATTTGCAGACAAGGTGTTTTGAGGTTTTGCCTCTCATCAGTACAGAGGAGCATTGCAGCATTTAAGTCTCCTCATTACTGGCATGTTGGATCTGCACAAAGCTATAGATCAGCATTATATAGCTAGCACCTGCATCTACCAAGGCTACGTTCACACACTGCGCATTCTTGAGCGCTTTTTATGAGCAGGTGCGTATTGTCTGACAGCAAAGTGAATGTAAAATTCACTTTGCCGTTCAGACAGTGCATATTTTCACGCCGTGCCTTTCTGGGAAAGAGCGGCGGCGTAAAAAGAATTGGCTTGTCAATGCTTTACGCAGCATCCCCGACACTTTCTCCTATAAGGCCGGTGCTGCTCCATCTGATGTCACAGAGGGGAGGAAGAATCCTGCTTCCTCCTCCCCTCTGTGACAGCTATGACCGCCCATTTGATTTTGCAGTGTATTAATATACACTGCAAAATCAAAGTTAAATAAAGACAAATGTATTAAAAATAATAAAGAATTAATTACTTACCTCTCCGACAGGTGTTCCGGTGTCCGGGAGCTGCCATTGGAATGACTTTACTAGGACCTGTGGTGATGTCAGAGGGCGTTCTGGTCATGTGATATGTATCACATGACTGCGAGCGGCCAATCAGCGCCGGGAACGCCCCTCTGACATCACCACAGGTCTTTTTCCACTTGGAATCTGCGGCTGCTCACCGGTCCTGGCTCCCAGACACCCGCCATCCACCCGCCGGAGAGTAAGTATCCATGTTTATTATTTTAAAAGCCTCTGGCTTTATTGAATTTAGATTTCACAGTGTATAATAATACACTGTGAAATCTTTAGGGGCATGCACAGATGTGACAGAGGGGAGGAGGAAGCAAAATTCTTCCTCCTCCTGCAGCACATGAAAACGTGGTGTGTGAATGCACCCACATATTTTGTTGCGCCAAAATACACTGTGTGTGAACGTAGCCTTAAAGGGATCCTGTCACCTCCTAGAAGCCACCTAACCTTTCAATACATATCCTTGCACCTTCATATTACCATTATAACCATCCTTTTCTGTGCTAAATGCTTCCTTTCAAAGTTGAAATAAACACTTTGATACTTACTCATTAGGATGATAATGAAGTAGTGGCTATATTCTTTAGCATTTAGGGAGTGTTGTTTTGCAGCCTGAATGATCCACCCTCTCTCTGTCTGTGCTGCTGTGATGTGGAGCTGAAGGCAGGACTAATGATTTGCATTCTGTGAGTGACAGAGAGGGGGGAGGGTAAAGCCTGCACAAGCAGAGCACACAGACAGAGAAAGGGTGGATCCTGGAGCCTGCAAAACAACCCGCCCTAAGGGTTAAAGAATATAGCTCCTACCAGTGCTTTTTTTGTAAACAAATATTTCCTGGTACGCCTCTCGGAGCCGGGGGGGGACCCCTGGGGGCGGGGTCTAGGGGCGGGCTGCCGTCAGGGGCCGGGCGAGATTAATATATTTATATATTTTCTCCGAACGTTGCACCCGGTCTTATTTTCAGGGGGAGGCATACACTCACAGGGGCATACACTCACAGGGGCATACACTCACAGGGGCATACACTCACAGGGGCATACACTCACAGGGGCATACACTCACAGGGGCATACACTCACAGGCAGGGGCTGACTGGCGAAGCAAACCCTGGGTGGCAATATTTTTCCGCCAGACCTGGGGTGAATACTGGGGGGGTGCCATCGGTAATTTTCGGCAGCCCTTCTCAGTACCGCCAGCCCTTAGGTGAGGTCCGGGGGGGGGGGGGGGGGGGCGGTTCTGTGGGTGGGCGGCCCTAGGGGCATACACTCACAGGGGCATACACTCACAGTACAGTGGCTCAGTGGTTAGCACTGTATATGGTGGCTCAGTGGTTAGCACTGTAGGGTGGCTCAGTGGGTAGCACTGTATACAGTGGCTCAGTGGTTAGCACTGTATTGTGGCTCAGTGGTTAGCATTGTACGGTAGCTCAGTGGTTAGCACTGTGCGATGTCTCTGTGGTTAGCAAAGTATGATGGCTCAGTGGTTAGCAGGATGACGGAGGCTGGTGGGGTGAGGGCAGGAGGACAGAGGCTGGTGGGGTGAGGGCAGGAGGACAGAGGCTGGTGGGGTGAGGGCAGGAGGACAGAGGCTGGAGGGGTGAGGGCAGGAGGACAGAGGCTGGAGGGTGATGAGGAGGCAGAATGACGTGAGGCTGGAGGGGTAAGCGCAGAATGACGTGAGGCTGGAGGGGTAAGCGCAGAATGACGTGAGGCTGGAGGGGTAAACGCAGAATGACGTGAGGCTGGAGGGGTGAGGGCAGGAGGAGTGAGGCTGGAGGGGTGAGGGCAGGAGGACAGAGGCTGGAGGGGTGAGGGCAGGAGGACAGAGGCTGGAGGGGTGAGGGCAGGAGGACAGAGGCTGGAGGGGTGAGGGCAGGAGGACAGAGGCTGGAGGGGTGAGGGCAGGAGGACAGAGGCTGGAGGGGTGAGGGCAGGAGGACAGAGGCTGGAGGGGTGAGGGCAGGAGGACAGAGGCTGGAGGGGTGAGGGCAGGAGGACAGAGGCTGGAGGGGTGAGGGCAGGAGGACAGAGGCTGGAGGGGTGAGGGCAGGAGGACAGGGCTGGAGGGGTGAGGGCAGGAGGACGGAGGCTGGAGGGGTGAGGGCAGGAGGACGGAGGCTGGAGGGGTGAGGGCAGGAGGACGGAGGCTGGAGGGGTGAGGGCAGGAGGACGGAGGCTGGAGGGGTGAGGGCAGGAGGACGGAGGCTGGAGGGGTGAGGGCAGGAGGACGGAGGCTGGAGGGGTGAGGGCAGGAGGACGGAGGCTGGAGGGGTGAGGGCAGGAGGACGGAGGCTGGGAGGGTGAGGGCAGGAGGACGGAGGCTGGAGGGGTGAGGGCAGGAGGACAGAGGCTGGTGGGGTGAGGGCAGGAGGACAGAGGCTGGTGGGTGAGGGCAGAGGACAGAGGCTGGAGGGGTGAGTGCAGAGGACAGAGGCTGGAGGGGTAAGCGCAGAATGACGTGAGGCTGGAGGGGTAAGCGCAGAATGACGTGAGGCTGGAGGGTAGCGCAGAATGACGTGAGGCTGGAGGGGTGAGGGCAGGAGGACAGAGGCTGGAGGGGTGAGGGCAGGAGGACAGAGGCTGGAGGGGTGAGGGCAGGAGGACAGAGGCTGGAGGGGTGAGGGCAGGAGGACAGAGGCTGGAGGGGTGAGGGCAGGAGGACAGAGGCTGGAGGGGTGAGGGCAGGAGGACAGAGGCTGGAGGGGTGAGGCAGGAGGACAGGGGCTGGAGGGGTGAGGGCAGGAGGACGGAGGCTGGAGGGGTGAGGGCAGGAGGACGGAGGCTGGAGGGGTGAGGGCAGGAGGACGGAGGCTGGAGGGGTGAGGGCAGGAGGACGGAGGCTGGAGGGGTGAGGGCAGGAGGACGGAGGCTGGAGGGGTGAGGGCAGGAGGACGGAGGCTGGAGGGGTGAGGGCAGGAGGACAGAGGCTGGTGGGGTGAGGGCAGGAGGACAGAGGCTGGGGGTGAGGGCAGGAGGACAGAGGCTGGAGGGTAGGCAGAGACAGAGTGCTGGAGGGGTAAGCGCAGAATGACGTGAGGCTGGAGGGGTAAGCGCAGAATGACGGAGGCTGGAGGGGTAAACGCAGATGACGAGAGGCTGGAGGGGTGAGGGCAGGAGGACAGAGGCTGGAGGGTGAGCAGAGGCAAGTGAGGGTGACAGAGGCAGGAGCTGAGGTGAGGGCAGGAGGACAGAGGCTGGAGGGTGAGGGCAGGAGGACAGAGGCTGGAGGGGTGAGGGCAGGAGGACAGAGGCTGGAGGGGTGAGGGCAGGAGGACAGAGGCTGGAGGGGTGAGGGCAGGAGGACAGGGCTGGAGGGGTGAGGGCAGGAGGACGGAGGCTGGAGGGGTGAGGGCAGGAGGACGGAGGCTGGAGGGGTGAGGGCAGGAGGACGGAGGCTGGAGGGGTGAGGGCAGGAGGACGGAGGCTGGAGGGGTGAGGGCAGGAGGACGGAGGCTGGAGGGGTGAGGGCAGAGGACGGAGGCTGGAGGGGTGAGGCAGGAGGACGGAGGCTGGAGGGTGAGGGCAGGAGGACGGAGGCTGGAGGGGTGAGGGCAGGAGGACGGAGGCTGGAGGGTGAGGGCAGGAGGACGGAGGCTGGAGGGGTGAGGGCAGGAGGACGGAGGCTGGAGAGGGTGGAGTGGGCAGGAGGACGGAGGCTGGAGGGGTGAGGGCAGGAGGACGGAGGCTGGAGGGGTGAGGGCAGGAGACGAGGCTGGAGGGTGAGGCAGGAGGACGGAGGCTGGAGGGGTGAGGGCAGGAGGACGGAGGCTGGAGGGGTGAGGCGGGCGGTGGGGTGGGGCAGGAGGACGGAGGCTGGAGGGTGAGGGCAGGAGGACGGAGGCTGGAGGGGTGAGGGCAGGAGGACGGAGGCTGGAGGGGTGAGGGCAGGAGGACGGAGGCTGGAGGGGTGAGGGCAAGAAGGACGGAGGGGTGAGGGCAGGGAGGACGGAGGGGTGAGGGCAGGAGGACAGAGGGGGTGAGGGGCAGGAGGACGGAGGGGTGAGGGCAGGAGGACAGAGGGGTGAGGGCAGGAGGACAGAGGGGTGAGGGCAGGAGGACGGAGGGGTGAGGGCAGGAGGACGGAGGGGTGAGGGCAGGAGGACGGAGGGGTGAGGGCAGGAGGACGGAGGGGTGAGGGCAGGAGGCTGGAGGGGTGAGGGCAGGAGGACGGATGCTGGAGGGGTGAGGGCAGGAGGACGGAGGCTGGAGGGGTGAGGGCAGGAGGACGGAGGCTGGAGGGGTGAGGGCAGGAGGACGGAGGCTGGAGGGGTGAGGGCAGGAGGACGGAGGCTGGAGGGTGAGGGCAGGAGGACGGAGGCTGGAGGGGTGAGGGCAGGAGGACGGAGGCTGGAGGGGTGAGGGCAGGAGGACGGAGGCTGGAGGGGTGAGCGCAGGAGAACGGAGGCTGGAGGGGTGAGCGCAGGAGGACAGAGGCTGGAGGGGTGAGCGCAGGAGGACAGAGGCTGGAGGCCCCCATCACAAGCACAGTGCAGCCAACTTTATCTTTATTTACATTACATTTATTTTACAATCACTGTGATCCTCCCGGCTGCACACACACTGCACACAAAGCCCCACACACTGCACACACACATTGCACACACAACCTGACTGCACAGCACACTGCACCTTCTGCTGTCCTCTCTTCATCTCCTCTGCCGTCTGTTCACCATGCCGCCGGCTCCCGCCCGCTCCTCCGGAGTCCGCTTTCTGACTCCTCACTCGGCCAGCAGACAGTGCTGGTCCTGGCCCTGGCCGGCAGAAACCGCACCGCTGCCATCAGCGGTGTTCGCCGGGCCGGAAGTGCGCGGCCGGCCACGCCCACAGTGGAGACACACAGCAGCCAGGTCCTGCTGCTGCTTACTCCACGGCTTGGTGCATTTCTCCCACAGTGGAGAGGCCGAGATTACAGGGCTGCACAGATAGGGGGGCGGCAGGCAGCAGATATTCCGGTACGCCGTACCGGATCGCACCGGGTTTTCCCGGATTTTCCGGTACGGCGTACCGTCCCGTACCGGTACAAAAAAAGCCCTGGCTCCTACTAATTATAATCCCTAATGAGTATAAAATCGTTTTTATCTGCTTTCACAGGATGCTTTCAGGAAACAAAAGGAGTGCGAGATTAGTGATAGGATGCTGCAGGGACATGTTTTTGTAGCTTAGGAGGCGTTCTGGAGGTGACAGGATCCCTTTAAATACAGCCATCAATCAATGACAGTGGCATGAAAGCAGTTTTCCCACAAAGTTAATTATAAAGTTGATTTTAATCAAAAGATCTTGGAATAAATTTCCACAATTGGATGTTATATATAAGACAGTCTCTTAAGAAAAATAAGCCGGGCACCACAACAGATGTAATGGCCCCTCTTATATGCACCGGTAGGTTTGGCATTGTGCGAGTGCACTGGGTGTGCTTACTTCAGAAGTCCATTATAACAAATCCATCAGAGAAGGAAAAATAAGGGCACTCACCCACAAATTGTGTAAACAGTCACCTTTATTCCAGGTCCATTATACAGGTGGCAGGGAGGGGAGTGGAGAACGGTGGACAACGGCCCGTTTCGTACCTATCTGGAACTTTAACTGGTCCCATCTACCCTACCGTACAGGGACATGGTCTGATCATAGCACATCTCCTATGGTGAGATAATCTTATATATGTGTCCCTGCTATGTACTGTGTAATGACTGTGTCTGACCATACAGGGACATGGTCTGGTCATACCACATCTCCTGTGCTGAGATAATCTTGTATATGTGCCCCTGCTACGTACTGTGTAATGGCTGTGTCTGACCGTATAGGGACATGATGTGATCAGATCACATCTCCTGTGCCGAGATAATCTTGTGTCCCTGCTGTGTACTGTGTAATGGATGTGTCTGACTGTACAGGGACATGGTCTGATCATGCCACACCTCCTGGGCCAGGGAGAATGCAAGAAGGTATACAGATATTACAGCACGGGATCACAGATGATTCTTTCTTTGAGGTATAACATTTAAAAAAACAAAAAAACAGGCAAGCAAATGTCTGATATCACAAAAAGAAAAGAATACTCTATAATCCTGTGCTGTGATATCTGTATATTCTTTCTTCCTCACCAGCACAAAATAATGTGGTATGATCAAACCATGTACTTGTACAGTCAGACATGGCCATCATATCGTATATAGCAGAGGCAGATTTATAAGATTATCTGAGCACAGGAGATGTGGTATGATCAGACCATGTCCCTGTACGGTCAGACACATCCATTACACAGTACATAGCAGGGACACATATATAAGTTTATCTCAGCCCAGGAGATGCGATATGATCACACTATGTCCCTGTACAGTCAGACACAGCCATTACACACTACATAGCAGGGACACATACTGTATATAAGATTATCTCAGCCCAGGAGATGTGATATGATCAGACCATGTCCCTGTACAGTCAGACACATCCATTACACAGTACATAGCAGGGACATACATTGTATTTTTCAGACAATAAGAGGCACTTTTTTCCCCCAAGTTGTGGGGGAAAGAGAGGGGGCATCTTAAGGTCCGGATATGCGGACCTATACTGGCTGTGGGGCTGTGCTGGGGGTAGCAGTGGCTGGAGGAGGCTGGCACACAACTGCAGAGGCAGCCCGTGATCACGTGGTGCCACTAATAAGGCTCATGTAACATTCACTGCACCCCCCTGTCCATCATCTCAGCGCTGATGATGGTGCTGAGAGGTGGGCGGGGAATGGCACATATTAACCTGAGTCCAAAGTATATTAACCCCCCATCCTGTATATGGCCCCCCTGCTGGCACACACACATATATATATTTTTATGTTAATAAACCTCTCCGTAGCTCCCCTGCCAATAGCATTGCCATCTTCCTATGTCCCGGGCATCAGATCATGTGAAGGGCACTGCGACATCACTGTGTGCTGTGCTGGTCACATGAACGGATGCTGGGTACAAGCAGGAAGACGGCAATGGGCAGGCAGGGGAGCCACGGAGAGGTGAGGTAACATTGTTTATCGTTTTGTGTGTGCAGCAGGATGTGGGGAGCAATATCCAGGTTAAGGGGGGAAAGGGGGGGGGGGGGGAGATAGCCATGTACCGGAATGGGGGACACCATGTACCATGTGCCATCTTCCTATGTCCTGGGCATCAGATCATGTGACCAGGGCTCACAGAGATGACATCACTGTGCTGTGCTGGTCACATAATCGGATGCTGGGTACAGACAGGAAGGCGGCAATGCGCAGGCAGGAGAGCCACGGAGAGGTGAGGTAACATCGTTCATCGTTTTGTGCGTGCACCAGGATGGGGGCGAAAGCCATGTACCGGGATGGTGAGAGCCAAGTACCGGGATGGTGAGAGCCAAGTACCGGGATGGTGAGAGCCAAGTACCGGGATGGTGAGAGCCAAGTACCGGGATGGTGAGAGCCAAGTACCGGGATGGTGAGAGCCAAGTACTAGGATTTGGAGCCAAGTACCAGGATGGGGGGGCATGCACCAGAATGGGGGAGGGACCGCCCCCCCATTTACCAGGTTGGGGGGAGCCATGTACTTGGATGGAAGGGTTGATATTTTACCTGGAAGGGGCTCGAGGTGGAGACAATACCCTCATAACAGTGTCAGCTGCAGATTTACCCCCATTAGAGTCTGATATAACCACATTTTATTTGCTTAATTTTTTCCCCCCATTTCCCTCCCCTAAAATCTGGGTGAGGGTTGTGGTCCAATGTGTCTTATAGTCTGAAAAATATGGTATATAAGATCATCTCAGCACAGGAACATTTTATATAACATCCAATTGTGGAAATTATTATTATTCCAAGATTTATTGATTCAAATCAACTTTATAGTTAACTTAATTTGTGAAAACCCTTTTAAGCAACGTGATGCAGCCTAGACGTTCAGGCACCTGTCGCCCCAGTAAGATTTAGAAATACCAGTCCTTCACTGGTGAACTCAATATGATGAGAAATCTGGCGTTAACCATTAGGGTCTCAGGATTATTTTAACACATTAGCAATAGGATCATTGGGAAAACTACAGCTGGATGTTGAGGCGCCCTGACTGTTTGCTGTCCTATATAATATGGATTTTTAGAGACTCCACTGACTGCCTGCACGTAAGGAAAAAATGACAACAGCTCCATCATGTGAGGAAGATGTAATATATATACATGATAAAGTATCACATATTGAACTGTACAGGTGACATAACACCGTATCCATAACCCCCTACTGGCATCCTTAAGAGGCTGTAAAATGGTGATCCATTCAATGGGAATCTATCAGCAGTTTTTGCCATCTAATCTGAGTACAGTATGAGGTTGTGGCTGAGACCCAGATTTCAGCGATGTGTCACTGTGGCGGTCGTCACACGCTACAATATCGTGAGCGATATTGTTAGCGATCACGTGCACGCGCGATCGCTAACGATATCGCTTACATCGCTGGTGAGCTGTCACACAGACAGACTCACCAGCGATGTGGAGCAGCGAGATCGCTGGTATCTATGGTACACATCGGGTTACTAGGCGCCGCGCGGCGCTTAGTAACCCGACGTTTACCATAGATACCATCTCCCAGCATAGGCTGTGCCGCTGGGAGATCGTTCATCGTGGTGTCACACACCACGATGATGCAGATTGATCAAGCGTTTATCGCTTGATATGAGCTCCGGCTCTCATATCTGCGATGTCACGATCAAGCGATTTTACATTGTAAAATCGCTTGATCGCACGCAGCGATGCACAAACGATATTGCTTAAGCGATCAAAAAGCAGATCGCTTAAGCGATATCGTGCATTAAATTGAAGCGTGTGACAGCCGTCTTACTAGGATGTGAGCGGTTTCCATACAATGAAGGTTTTCTCACCAGGATATCATGAAGCCCTGGTCCTCTCCTCTGATAAGTAGCTCAATGTTAATAGATAATGTACACAGAAAGCTATAGTGTGGGCAGGTTTAGCTGTCTGAGTTCTGCTACATTCTACATTGAAGAACTCTCACAACTGCTGCAGCCAGCAAACTAAGCGATCAATTGCTGGAATCAGAGTCAGGTTCCTACATTATGCTGCTGACAGATTCCATATAAGGTTCAGATAATGCAGCAGGTCATTCAATGATCTGCAGTTCCCAGCATCGGCAATTACACAAGCTGTACGGTTCACCAACGTCCCAATGCCAACAGCCTCCACCTATCAGGAGATTGTTCACCTGTCTTTGCTATATGTCATTAATATCTAAGGCCAGAATACCCATTTAATTGTCGTGGTTTATAAATAAATACAACAGTAGGGAAAAAAATGATGTGGTCTTTGGGTGTCCTCACGGTTTCAGCCATTAGGTTACATAACTAACCTCATAAATATTGATGAGTTGGCACCATCATGCTCAGGTGCTCAGTACTCAAAATGAGTCAGAGTTGCAACTAGATCCATGGTACTGTGTTGGTGATAGGAGGAGGGAGGGACAATGTAACCTCCGTGTTTCCTGCCCCTATTAGGGCCGAGAGGAAACCCCCTCGAGACTTGAGAATCCGAGTATAAGGGAAGTCATTGGGGAACGCAAGCATTTTTCGAGGTCCCCATTGACTTCCATTATACTGGAGTCGTGCCCATCCGAGAATCCATCTGCTCATTACAAGAACTGAGCACCTGAGCATGGTAGTGCTCGCTCACCACTAATAAATTATTAATATTTAAGAACCTTTAATGATATCAATCAAGTGGAAGAAAAAAAAATAAATCAAAAGCAAGCAGTAAAAACATTGGTCTATCACAGGGTCACAAAGACGACACATCTGAGGCCTCCATGCTGCACTGAAGAAACATTGCACAGACACTAAAGACATGCAATGCAACAACAATGCACCAGGGAGACACCAAGTGGATCTCAGCCTGTATTCCTGAAAGAAGAAAATCAAGTAGAAAAGTGGCTCCACCATGGATCCAACCATCACCTTGTTCAGATCATTATTGCTGGTGCTGTTCATGTTTAGGCTATTCCACAAGAAGGCGCTGGCTTTCTCACACTGATTGAATGAATTCTGGGTGCTGTCCGTCTTCCCAGACAAAGACATATGTAAGGCTCTGCACATATGAGTGGTGGCCTTCACCAAGGCGTTCCTGAATAAGAAACAAGAGCAGTCAAAGGAGGCATCAAGGGAATAACTGGATAAATACCATACATGTCCATAATCTTTTGGCTGGACATGCAACAGGGTTGAGGAGTAAAGAGCACCATGTGCATTCGAACCTCAATTCAGGATTTACAGACCGTAGACAGATAAAAGGATAGGACTTCGTACAATGTTTAGAGAACTGTTCATTACATATTTAGATGAGTAAAAACCCTGAGACATGATCACGGTGGTCTGATGGTTGTCAGGACAGCAGGTCAAATAATGACCTTCTGGTCTGTCAGGTACTGTGGGCCTGTTAGACCATGCCAGCAGCACAGCATTGAGCGTCTGTGACCCCAGCTGTACACGTCCTGACTCTAGAGAGGCTCACTGCACATGATTGGAAGTCAGCGCCCTTGTGATCTTGTGCACTATGTCTCTCTGAAGCTGGGACGTATACAGCTGGATCAGAGACTCTCAATGCCGTGCTACTGGCATGGTCTAAATGAAAAATCTGGAGGTAAAACTACATGTGTGTGTTACAAATGTCATTGTGTTATACTCCACCGCACAACAGTATAAAGATCTGTGACACACCTGTGGTGTCAATGTAATCACTGCACACCTACATAGATTCATTGAGAGGTGCAGTTTGCTCAGTAGAATCACATATTGGGGGGGTGGGGGGGGGGGGTCTCTGCTTTTCTGGCACCTCAGGGGCGTTACTAATGTGACATGGCACCCACAAACCAGAACAGCATAATCTGCTCTATAATCTGGCGCTCCTCCCGTCCCATCTAAGCTTTGCACTGTGCCTTGAAGTACTTTGTTACCACATTTTGCTGTATTCCAGCACTCTGGAGAAAGTGCATAGCAAATTGGAACATTCATTTTCTCCTATTTTTCCTTTTGAAAATTAAAAGCTTGGAGCTTTTTAATTAATCCTATAGAACCTCTGAATGAGAACTAATTTATCGCACCAGTCAAGACTGGGGTCCGAATTGGTTGGAGAAATGAAATTTTGAGAGATACCAAGATGGACAATAAGCTTCCAATAGGACAAAGTACCTCGTGGTCCGAGCTGCTGTGTTCGTATGATGTAAAAACCAGATACAGCGGAATGTCTGGGTATAGTAGTAGCTGTTTATTTTCCGACGCGTTTCAGAGTCATATCCCAAACTCCTTCCTCAGGGAACATCCCCTGAGGAAGGAGTTTGGGATATGACTCTGAAACGCGTCGGAAAATAAACAGCTACTACTATACCCAGACATTCCGCTGTATCTGGTTTTTACATCATACGAACACAGCAGCTCGGACCACGAGGTACTTTGTCCTATTGGAAGCTTATTGTGACCATAGTGACCTGTGGAGGTACGGTCCTGGCAGCAGCTGTATTGTTCTGAGCGATCACGCCGGTTGTGTGCTACACAACCGCATCAGGTGAGCAGTTCCTAATTTTCACCTTAATAATCCTGTCTCCTAAGGATAAGACCCTATGTTGTGCATTCTCACCCCTTTTTTAGAAGATGGACAATATGGACTTTGTATCCCTCCAGCTAATGAAGACATTATAAGATACATAAATCAGGGTTATGTTGATTGATTTTAAATTTCACTCTGAACGGTGACTTTCCTGATTAATCTTTTCTATCTTTTTCTATATATCTAAAATGCCCTGTGCATATGCATGTATATATATATATAATATACAAAATACATAATTATACATTATATATAATATAAAAATACAGAGCAACGGCACATACATCTCCTCAGCCCCGTGATCCTGGATGTGACCGCTGTGGAGGTGGAGCGGTGGCCGAATGCGGTGTGCGTATGCGCGGGAACCATGGTGATGCGTCCCAAGCCTTGCGCATGCACACTGTGCCGTGCAGCCGTCGCGTCACCTCCGGCATGATGTGTTTCCAGTTGCAATCATGGAGGGCACCGCAGCTGCGGGAGTGGAATGCAATTTAGTTGGCTATATAACCTGGCAAAAAGTGGCAAATAACACTGATAAACCCCCTTGAGGTAGCTGGTGCTACCAAGCAACACCGGCGAAACACTGCGCCGGGGCAATCTTCTCTTTTTTCTATGGGCGACCACTGACGATCTGAGATTAAGGAGTTCTCCTAATAGGCTACAATATGGGTATGAACTTGTGCTAATGAGTATTAAGCCTGTACATTGCAATTTACCACTTTCTGTGTTACCTGACTTATTATTGTTTTTGGGCCATTAAGTCTATTTGACTATGGTACATATTTACACTTATGCACTTTACTGCTAGATATGGTCAGGTACACAGATGAAAGTAATAGATTGCGGATGTTAGATTAATACATTGAGGAGTATCATTCTGGTTGATTGACAGAGGTACTTTATTTGTATGCAATTGCACTTTATGATTAATACCCAACATGTGCATCAGCTTCAATCTATTCCAATTGTACATGCCGGAATCTGTGCGATTTTAGACCCTATCGTTATGTAATTACCTGGGACCTATGTAGTCACCGATCTGTTTCTTTATAACCTTTATACTGTCTGTGTATATCATGGCTGCGTCCACAATAAAAATAACACTTTCTGCATGATACTCCTGCTTCTCCAGTCTTGTTAGTTTAATAGAGTATGTTCTTGCAGTTTTGGGGACCCCTCAATTGACTATAATGTGGGGGGCCGCTATTTAATTATACCAATCTGGACTTTGATATTGAGGGAGGCTGATAGGGTATAAAAGGAGCCCCCTCTGTCTGTCAAGCACCTTGATGCTGTAGTCAATATTGACAGCGGCCTCTAGAGGGTTAAATGGTTGGTCAGGTTCAATGTCAGCACAGACCCTGGCCATTGTATTGTAGAGCATGAGCTGTAGGTTATGACTGACTTCTGTTCCTGATGGTGTAGGCTCAACACCAGCATGCCATAACAGTAAGGCATAGTGTTTGGGTGTACCGCTCATTATGTAATAGCACAGGCTGACACTGCAAGGAGTTCATAAGACCAACAAGTGAATATTTAGCAAATGGACTCATATTGATTTCTCTTTTGATTTGTGTTTCATAAATTATTAGATATTATTGAAGTGGCTTACTCAGGATCCAGCAGCTTAGGTATCCTCTCCACATCCAAATAATGAGACTTCACTACAGTATCATCACCCTGCATCCAGCCGACAGCCATCGAGGTGACAGAGTACCACCAGCGACACACAGGATCAGTACCTACATGGAAAACAGCTTTAGCTCTCTTGTGCCATTCCTGGATTATTGTTTGCTAAAAACTAAACATAAAATGCTGAGAAGCAGATTTCATTAATTGAAGTAGAGAGAACTTATTTATGTGACTTTTCCTTACTAGTAGAGGTCAACATGCAGGAGGAGCCTCCGATCGGGAGGAAGGTGACACCGCTGACCGAGTCCGCAAACACACTTAAGAGCTTCAAATATTCTTGAGCTTTGGAAAATTCACTGCAAATAACACAAGAGAAATACAAAGTCAGAAAACCGAAAGAGGAGTGTGGACAGGCTTGGCCAGCATTGAAAGCCACATGTTTTCCATAAAATGTCATATTCCAACCCACTTATTTATGTCATGGTGTGTGTTACTGATTCCTTCCTCCTCTGATCTCCAGCCTCACCGGGAACACAGTGTGTCGTGTGGAGCTGCCTCCTAGTGTAGGTTTATCAGACTCACGAGGATCCATAGACTTACATTAGAAAAGCAAATGTCATACCACATAAACCCGTGTGAGCCTTGTGGAGCAGACCAGGACTGAAGCAGCGCTGGAAACTGAGGAAGATGGTGATCGGTATTTTAATACAGTTACACACCATTACATGTATAAATATAATAAAGACAGAAATAAAACTTTCCAAGAGGCTTCTTTGGTGGGAATCTGACAGCTTATACGTGCGGTCTGATCCAAGGACCACATGCATGCCTGACACTGAAATGCTGCGGCAATTAAAATAAAAAATCCTACACAAGAGACCAGTTGGAGCGTCAGGTTCATGGAGGCTTCTCCCGGCCCACTGACCTGGACTGACAGGCGTCTACCTGCCTATATGGGAAGAGACCAGCTGGAGCGGTAGGTCCTTGGAGGCTTCTCCCAGCCCACTGACCTGGACTGACAGGTGTCTACCTGCCTATATGGGAAGAGACCAGTTGGAGCGGCAGGTCCTTGGAGGCTTCTCCAGGCCCACTGAACTGGGAAGAGACCAGTTGGAGCGGCAGGTCCTTGGAGGCTTCTCCAGGCCCACTCACTGGGAAGAGACCAGTTGGAGCGGCAGGTCCTTGGAGGCTTCTCCAGGCCCACTGACCTGGGAAGAGACCAGTTGGAGCGGCAGGTCCTTGGAGGCTTCTCCAGGCCCACTCACTGGGAAGAGACCAGTTGGAGCGGCAGGTCCTTGGAGGCTTCTCCAGGCCCACTGACCTGGGAAGAGACCAGTTGGAGCGGCAGGTCCTTGGAGGCTTCTCCAGGCCCACTCACTGGGAAGAGACCAGTTGGAGCGGCAGGTCCTTGGAGGCTTCTCCAGGCCCACTGACCTGGGAAGAGACCAGTTGGAGCGGCAGGTCCTTGGAGGCTTCTCCAGGCCCACTCACTGGGAAGAGACCAGTTGGAGCGGCAGGTCCTTGGAGGCTTCTCCAGGCCCACTGACCTGGGAAGAGACCAGTTGGAGCGGCAGGTCCTTGGAGGCTTCTCCAGGCCCACTCACTGGGAAGAGACCAGTTGGAGCGGCAGGTCCTTGGAGGCTTCTCCAGGCCCACTGACCTGGGAAGAGACCAGTTGGAGCGGCAGGTCCTTGGAGGCTTCTCCAGGCCCACTCACTGGGAAGAGACCAGTTGGAGCGGCAGGTCCTTGGAGGCTTCTCCAGGCCCACTGACCTGGGAAGAGACCAGTTGGAGCGGCAGGTCCTTGGGGGCTTCTCCCGGCTCACTGACCTGGACTGACAGGTGTCTACCTGCCTATATGGGAAGAGACCAGTTAATTCAAGGCAGCTGGTAGAGAGAAGCTGCCAGGCACCTGCCTGTCCGACTAGTCTCTGGCATGGCTCAAACCCCAGTGGTTATTAAATATGTTATTTTCTGAAACACATCAGCAACATCATAGCACCATAGTCTGATACATCCTGCCCATGGTCAGGGCAGCATATACCAGCTGTCAGGGTCACTTTAACAAGAGTGTTGCGGCACTCACTAATAAGTAGTATAACAGGACCTTCTCCTGTGCTTGTTGTGCCACCTTCCTCACACACTGACCAGCTCCTCTGCCCATACAATGGATGCTAAATGGAGCACATTAACAGAGCAGTCTATCGGCTTCCTCCAGATGGATAGCACAGCAGTTTATCAGTTAGAGGAGGCAGATTGACAGATTCGGTCACATGCTCCTGCATGCACTGCCATTGTGACAACAGGAACACTGTGAATCCTGTGAGGACAACCGTACTAACAGGAGGAGAAGCTGGAGGGGCGGACAGACGTATTCTAGGTTCAAGTGCAAACCAACAAAACATTGGACTACATTTGGACCATGAGCCTCTGCTCTCACCCCCCCCCCCCCCACCCATTCTGGATATTCCCTCCTGTCACTCTATGTGCCCCTATGCTGGCGCACACAGTGAAATAATAAACACTGTATAATTTACTATCCGCCGCTCTGTGCTCACAGCTCCCCTCCTTCCTGTCTCTGTGCCCGGCATCGATTATGTGACCGGGGTCCACAGCAATGACGTCATCACATAATCGCCCCCACCCTTCCCCCGAAAGAGTCTTAACCAAAATTACTAACGACCTAATGACATTTCACCATCCTCCTCCTTCTTGACCTGTCCTCTGCATTCGACACAGTCGACCACTGCCTCCGATTACAGATTCTCTCTTCCATTGGCATCACTGACCTTGCTCTCTCCTGGATATCCTCCTGTCTTTTCAACCGCACATTTAGTGTCTCCCCCACTAACATGACCTCCTCGCCCCATCCCCTCCCTGTTGGGGTCCCTCAAGGCTCTGTCCTGGAACCCCTTCTTTTTTTCCATTTATACTCTTGGCCTAGGAAAACGGAAAGTCCCATGGATTCCAGTACCACCTGTACGCTGACGATACTCAGATCTACGTCTCTGGCACAGACGTCACCTCTCTGCTGTCCTGAGTCCCAGAGTCTCTATCAGCCATATCCTCCTCCAACTCCTCTTGCTTCCATAAACTAAATGTAGACAAAACTGAACTCCTCTCATAATCTTTCCCCCATCTCGTGCACCTCCCTTACCTGATCTATCACAATAAATGATATCACACTTGGCCCTGTACCTGAAGTCCGCTGCCTCAGAGTAATCCTGGACTTGACTTTGCCTTATCCTTCAGACCACACATTCAAGCTCTCGCCACCTCCTGCCACCTCCAATTCAAAAATATTTCCAGAATCCATCCCTTCCTCAACCCTCGATCTACTAAACTATTAGTGCACACCCTCATCATCTCCCATCTTGACTACTGCAACCTCCTCCTCTGTGGCCTCCCTGCTAACACTCTTGCACCTCTCCAATCTGTCCTTAACTCTGCTGTCCAACTAATCCACCTCTCTCCTCGCTGCTCCTCCACTTCTCCCCTCTGCAAATCCCTCCACTGGCTCCCAATTCCCTAGCGTATCCAATTCATTGACTTACAAAGCCGTCCACAGTCTGTATCCCCCATATATCTCTTAACAGATCTCCCGATATAATCCAACTCGTAATCTTCGATCCTCCCAAGACCTCCTCCTTTCCTCCACACTTATACGTTCCTCACCGAACCGCCTGCAAGACTTCACCCGAGCATCTCCCATCCTCTGGAATTCTGCACCCCAACATGCCCGACTGTCCCCTACACATGGAACCTTCAAGCAGTAACTGAAAACTCATGTCTTCAGAACAGCTTACAGCCTGCAATGACCACGATGCTACCTCACCACCACTGGACCTGGCGCTCCACCACCACCTTAGCAGACCCAACCTACTGTTTCCCCCATCATTGCCCTATAGAATGTAAGCTTGCAAGGGCAGGGTCCCTCTCCCTTCTGTATCAGGCTATCACTGTTAGTTTGTTCATAGTATTTTTAACTTGTTCGTATGTAACCCCTTCTCATGTACAGCACCATGGAATCAATGGTGCGCTATAAATAAATTAATACTAATAATAATAATAATAATAATAACCAGCAGGATTGAGGGCTATAAAGCAAAGACAGTGCCTTAAATCAGAACTTTACTTCAATGATTCCAGGTTTGATTGCAAAGAAACGAGTCATAAAACTCCGGGAAACCAGGGCAGCAGATTTATGTGTACAGCAATGCGTCACTATTTGCAGTTTTTTTTCCCTTTTCTGTGGGCATGCATTTCGGCTGTTAGCCAAACCTTCCCCCCTCCTCTCATGTCTACTTTCAGGTTTATCAGGCACCCTGTGGCTGGAGCATAGTGACAGTGCAGGAGCCAGAAACTGAAAGAGATAGGAGGGTGAGGGGAGGGTTTGGCTTACAGCTGAAAGGCATGTCCACAGAGAAGGAAAAATGAAACACTCCCAATAGTGACACTGTGCTGCACATATCAGTGATCTTCTGTCCGGTTTGTCAAGAATTGTATGACTTTTCCCTGCAATGAAACATGAAATCATTGAAGTAAAGGTCTGATTGCACTCAGTATCCCAGAGCCTGTAAGGCACTGGCTTCACTTTATAGCCCTAAATCCTGCTGGTAGGTTCCCACTGACAGTCCTCTATTTTAGTGATAGGAAAATCTGTTGAAAGGAATACAGACTTCGCCTGTGATTTGAGAGTGAGCGATCAATCAAGGTTAGAAAGATTCCTCTGATAAGATATCTTACAAAGTTTGTTATTTTGCGGTGTCCTATTCATTTATGCAATCAAATATAACGATGGTTCCTCTTGAAAATGAAGTGGCCAACCCCTTAAATGTAATGTGTGGATGTGACAAGCAGACGTGTAGTAACACATGGCAGCAGGTTCAGACCCCAGATGAGGGTTGTGTGCTCTCCACCTACATGAGGCCAGGCTCAGCTCTGCATGGCACAGGAATACGTTCAGATTAGCAGTGTAAAATGATATATAATGTTATCCATACCAGCTTTCTTCTTCGAGTGACATTTTGCTAGCTTCCGGCTTTGCAAGAGCGTACAAGGCTTTCTCCAGTAGAGACTCACAAAAGGCCCGACTGATCTGAGCAATGGGGTCAGCTGTAAGAGGAAAGGACATTGGTCTGATAATGGCTCACTATAAGGCTATGTGCACACTATGCATTTTTGATCTGGTTTTTCTGTGCTACATTTTTGTTCAATTTTCAGCAGCAAAACTGGATCAGTTTTTGAATGAAAATTAATTGTGTTTTTGATCTGATTTTTGTGCTCTTTTTTTTTCCCATTTACAATGGTGTCAATGGAGTAAACGCAGGAGATAAACAATGACTGACTAAGGCTGCCTTCACACTTGCAGATGGATCTGCAGCGTTTTGCAGATGCATCTGCAAGTGTGAGCATGCTGACCGCGGCCCCTATGTTTATAATAGGGCGCACGCGGTGTGAAAGCTCTCATTCACTCCTATATGTGTACTGTCAGCAGGCGTATGCCTGCTTACAGATCACACTCTCCCGCCCGCAGCATGGACGCTACATCTCGCGTCCACAGTGCGGACGGGAGTGTGTGATCTGTCAGCAGGCATACGCCTGCTGACAGTACACATATAGGAGTGAATGAGAGCTTTCACACCGCGTGCGCCCTATTATAAACATAGGGGCCGCGGTCAGCATGCTCACACTTGCAGATGCATCTGCAAAACGCTGCAGATCCATCTGCAAGTGTGAAGCCAGCCTAATTGACATGGTCATTCTTTTTCTGGATGGTTTTCTGCCCCAAAAACAAACTAGTAACAATACAGCATCTCAGCAGCATTTCTGAAAGCTCCTTACTTTGCTGGCCTCACACAAAGGGATCCGTTTTCAATGCAAAGACGGATCATAAACACACAGTGTGAACAAGCCCTTACAGAGCGATTTGTGTAACGTCTCTAAATCAGATAATAAGTCACCTACTGCCCATATAATAACACTGCATCAGTAACAATAAAGAATAGCTGTGGGCAATCATACCTGGGTTTCTTGAGGAGCTGTAGATAGACTCCTTTGTTGCAGCCTTTACAGTCCAGTTGGAGCTGATGAAGAACTGTTTTCCCAGGGGATGTGTCAGCCATCGGAGGGATTCTGGTAGAGCGTCCGTGTCAGCGCTGCCACTCTGGGCACAGCCCAAGAAGTACGCCTGAAACGGGAGTCACATCGTCTATACATGAACCATCAGACTACATACATTACTTACTCTGAGAATGGATCCAACAAGTGCAAACACCAGGAAACAACGCATGACCTCACTCAAAGGTAGCGGCTGTGAATGAGGAATCAGACATCATATATGAAGATGAACCAGGCTACACTAAAGTGGAACGTTTCCAGCCTTCCACCCCATTATGTAGAGAATACAAGAGTACACCGCAGACTTGGACCCCAATCCATTAAAGGGGTTGTCAGGGCTTTTTGGATAATTTCTATGAGCTGTAATTTACATCCTGTCAACATTTTGTATTGTCACTCAGATATCACCTATTGTGTGAGAACAACCAGGAGACGGGTTTATGTTGGAGCCTTCATGTAAATGCAGAACTGGACATTACATCCAAACTCCTCCAAACACACCCCCTCCCTCAGTCTACAGTATGCCCACCCAACCACAGACTGCTACAGGCCCGCCTCAGTCCCTAATATGACCACACACCCCCATTGCACACAGCGGTCTCCTGCTCCACTGACACAATGTGCCGAATCTGCAGCTGTGAAGGAGATTCGGCACACTGTCAGTGGAGTGGAAAGCTGTATGCAATATGGTGTGCGCACTCACCCTGTGGCCCTGTATTATGGTGTGCGCGCTCACCCTGTGGCCCTGTATTATGGTGTGCGCGCTCACCCTGTGGCCCTGTATTATGGTGTGCGCGCTCACCCTGTGGCCCTGTATTATGGTGTGCGCGCTCACCCTGTGGCCCTGTATTATGGTGTGCGCCCTCACCCTGTGGCCCTGTATTATGGTGTGCGCGCTCACCCTGTGGCCCTGTATTATGGTGTGCGCGGTCACCCTGTGGCCCTGTATTATGGTGTGCGCGGTCACCCTGTGGCCCTGTATTATGGTGTGCGCGGTCACCCTGTGGCCCTGTATTATGGTGTGCGCACTCACCCTGTGGCCCTGTATTATGGTGTGCACGCTCACCCTGTGGCCCTGTATTATGGTGTGCACGCTCACCCTGTGGCCCTGAATTATGGTGTGCGCGCTCACCCTGTGGCCCTGTATTATGGTGTGCGCGCTCACCCTGTGGCCCTGTATTATGGTGTGCGCGCTCACCCAGTGGCCCTGTATTATGGTGTGCGCGCTCACCCAAATGCAGCTACATGACGGTCACACATTGGTTTGTGATCCCTTCCAGCATTTAAAAATTGCGCTCGATTTATTAATCCATTCAGGCTGCAGCTGTTTTTCATACAAGACATTTTATTTAAATGGCACTAATATAGGATACATGTAAAGTTTTGGGGACAGGAATGGGAGAAGAAGACATCAATTCTGCCATCCTGCCAGTTTTGTGTTGACTGTGCAGGTAAAAGTGACAAGTGACATTATAACCTTATTTTGCAGGCGGGACACGATTAGAGCAAAGCCAAGATATATGAAGACGGGTAATTTGCATGCGTCTTTGAATTAATTTGGCTGGACTGTCAGCTGCTGTGTGCCATTGTATAAGGCTGGAATCACACTGTCCGTGTGATATACGACTAAGTCGGACGTGTGCTGGACGGGAGCGTCAGCTGCTTGTTCCTAAGCAGCTCCACACTCCGGACAGGGAAGAGCCATTCCAAGTTACTCATCTGTGACACATCCGACTTCGTCGTATATCACACGGACAGTGTGATTCCAGCCTAAGATGTATTGAGGTCACCAACTGCTGGACACCGCTATGGTAATGTATACTGAACAATCTGTGTACTGCACTCAGCCGCACCTACTACTCTCCATGAGACTCCACTCAGTTTTAAAAAAAAAAACAAAACATTTTCTAAACCCAGAAGGGAAAAAGTGTACAGAAGTCCCGAAATGGTGCGACATCTCAGTTGTTTTGTGCCAGACTCCAGAACAATTTGGGCTATATTTTAGGTTTTGATAATCTTGCATAATAAAATCTCCTTTTCTCCCTTAAAATTTTCTGAAAGCCATATTTTTTCTTTTGTTGACGGGATGACCTGACATTTACCATTTTAGGTACATGATTTTTACCCCTATCCCCAACTGTTCAAGGTGCAGGGTGGGCAGATGAGAAGAAGCAAACAATTCTCACTTTTTTCATTTACATTTTTGAGTGATGGCCATGCAGATTAATCACCATTGTATAGGTTGGGCTGTTGCAGAACAGACAGGAGCAATTGAGTGGGGGGTTTAGCAGTCTTCAAGTTTTCGGTTCTCTAGGCAGAACGTGCAAGGTCATGTATGTATGTATGTATATACCCATCATGATCCCTAGTCAGTCATCTAGACATAGCCTATCCACTCCACCAGTCTCAAGTGGATCACAAATAATGGTTGGTGGCTACTTATGCTGCTCCTATCTATTCCCCATCTCCTCAAGTTGACTTTAAGGCCCCGTCACACGTGTCAATCTGGCCTGCGATGTGGGAAGTGATGTGCGGGTGCACGCTCGCTTCCGACATCGCAGGCCAGCTGTCACACTGCGGGATGTTGCCGGTGACGCAGTGGTGATGTGGGCGGAGCCATCGCTCGCTGGGCTGGAATCACACAGCACGACGCACTTGCGATATCGCTAGTGACGTCATTTTTCGGCGATGCCGCTAGCAATATTGAAACGTGTGACGCCGGCTATACCATCATTGTAAATAAACACCTGTACTTTGTGTCACCCCCACCTCATTGTTAGATTGTAAGCCCTTATGAGCAGGACAGTAATTTTTTTTTGCTCTAATGTATTGTATTATGCTTTGTATTGTATTGTATTTTTTGATAACTGTTTGTTATGATTGAAACATGAACCTCTGTATTGTGAAGCGCTGCGAAAAATATTGGCGCAATATAAATAAAGATGATCATCACCATCGGAGGAGAAGGAGGAGGAGGAGGAGGAATTAACCATAAACATCATGAAATGCAAGATGGGCCCATATCACTACAATAAAAATAAAGCATGGAGGCTGCTTTATGGAATATTTGTGCTGTTTACTATGGGATGTTTAGGTCAACATGGTTCACCAGTAACTAACAAGAACGTGAATTATTTGGCATACACAAATAATGGCTATAAGTTACCATATTAGTCGCTTTCTAAATTGAGGAAAATCACTTAGATGCTGTACATGTATCAATCAATCCTCAGCTAATAGGAATCTGTTAGTAGGATGTAGGTCTCCAGGAGGGTCTGCCTCCAGAGATTATTTTACTTCTTAGTGACAGCACTGTACACTGCTCCCCTCGCTGCATCTGTGATGTCAGGCTCCGTCCATGACAGCGGGGGATGCACAGATCTCTCCAGTCCTCGCTTCTGTGCAGGGTTCTGCCCTTTACAAGCACTGGCTTCATTCTCTTTCAGTGCAGGCGCCGGCCTTCTGAGCAGGAAGAAGATGGACTCAGATCTTGTACAAGGGCAGAACCCTGCACAGAAGCGAGGACCGGAGAGATCTGTGCATTCCCCGCTGTCATGGACGGAGCCTGACATCACAGATGCAGCGAGGGGAGCAGTGTACAGTGCTGTCACTAAGAAGTAAAATAATCTCTGCTGGCAGATTCTCCTGGAGATCTATGTACGGCCCATAGATCTTAAAGGGACACTGTCGGGTCATTTTTCAGTATGATACCAATATTACCCCTGAATAGTGCCTGGGCAGACCTTTTAAAAACATGTAAAATAATTATTCTACCCTTTGCAGTTTCCATGTTATCACCATTGTCACGCCCTGCAGGGTCACTGAATTAGTCTACTCCATTATAAGCAGAAACCATTAGTCCGGCTGCTGTACAAACTGTCATGTAATTATGCACTCCCTCTCAGAAGCTCTCCCTCCTCCCTCTTAGCAGCTCTCTCCTCTCTCCTCCCTCTCAGCAGCTCTCTCCTCCCTCCTCCCTCTCAGCAGCTCTCTCCTCTCTCTGCTCTCAGTGCTGTGTGGTTTCACTTTCTGGAGCTACAGTTCTGTTGAGGACATGGAGGGAGAAAGCTACAGGTCTGCCTTATCTGATCTAGACTCCATTTGTTTCTGTAAAAAGGAATACCTGCTGTTATGTGAGAATCCTGTGTTTATCTGATCTCTTGGTTTTGCTACAAAAAGTAGAGAGGAAGATACAGTCCCTTCCCCACTGATCTCCTGTGCTGTGTTGTGATGTGGCATGCATAATCATCCTATGGGGAGGGGACAGCAGAGAGCTAAGTGGATCACTCACCGTGAGTGACAGATGGAATAAATCATGTTATTTGAAGTTTACAGAAGATAAGAGGGAAATATAAATAATAAGAGATACATCAATAGAGAGTTTAGAGTGAGGAATTAGAGAATGATAACAGTTACACATGGATTGTTGACCTGACCTGACATCTGTAACATGTTAAGAAAATTGAGAATTTCTCAGGAATAAGATTGCGAACATCAGGTTTATTTGACTTTCTACTCATGCCCATATATAGATGGGTTAGGAGGGTCCATCCTTCTGACAGATTACCTTAAAAGGTCTAGAATTTATATTTTATAAATTAAAATAAGTAAATTATTATTATATGTAGGTCTATAAGGCTGCTTTCACATCAGTGATTTTTCATAATCATGCAGATTTCGCCATATCTGCAGTGTCACGGCCGACATGCAGCACGAATCCGGCAAGCCCCATTCATTCTCTATGGAGCTTGCGGTCAGGTGCGGCAAGTGCGGTTTCTGCCATTACGTGGCAGATGTGTCGAAATCTGCGGCAATTATGAAAAAACGCTGATGTGAAAGGTCGCCAAGAGTCTATAATCCACAAAACTCCAGTAAAACTGCTACTAAGTATATAGTGGACTTTGCCAGCCCCTATAGAAGTCAAACCTCTACTATACATTTACTGCATTTATGGCCAAGGACTCTGTGTTCCTTTCCACCCCTTTAATTAACTAACAATGTGCGCCCGCTGGGCTCCAGGAGTGTCAGTGCACACGAGATTCAACAGGCAGTGGGCAAGCGATCGCTGACAGTTCGGCCAAGGGGCAGTGTGCCCTGTGCTCATTATGGGGCCTGACTGGTACACAGAGGCCTTGGCCACACCAAGGAGCCACAGTGCACATAGTAAATGGTGTTTTACTGAACAGCTCAAGCAGTAAATTGTATAGTACATGATTTTTATAGGGGGCATGTCCCCTATGTGAGGGTACTAGAAGTTTAACAGTTTTGAGGGTGATAAAGTCCATATAAAAAGCTGTAATATTTATGTATTTATAAACTGAGATTTACGTGAGACTTACAGTCAAGAACGAGAACCTCCCGGAGAAGCTGATCTTCATCTGCACGGCTGTGGTCAGGTGGATTTCAGCCAATAAGGAAGGTGAGATCTTGTCTCCAGCGCACTCCGCCAGATTTACCGCACAGAGTGAGAGATTTAATCCTGAACAACGCCAACTTGCTGGTAACTTCCCTGATGGAGAGAAATTAAGAAAGTCAATATGGAGGGAGAACACCTGGAGTCAGATACCTAATGTCAGTCATCTGTGTAGGTCAGTACCTGTCAAATGAAGCTGGTGCAACTTATGATACACAAGGGCAGCATCCCGAGCACTGGTCGTGGCTTCATCCTGGAATTCGGCCTTCTTACAGTGGCCTGGGGTTCGTTTGAGTAACCAACGTACCAAATTGATCTTTTGAAGACTGCAACGGATAACGTTCCAGGAGAGGCTACACGCAAGGTCAAACCGGGATGTAGGGAGAGAGCGACCCAAGACACACAAGCAAGTCTGTAAATTCACCGCTGCTGCTCCAAAATCTCCCTGTGTGAGACAAACCAGAGCGCTGTGTATAAGCCCAGGACTGTCATGTCTGTCATCCACACAGCACTGACAACTATCAGCTGGGGATTCATTACAGTAAAAGCAGCGAGTCCTTGGAAGGACATGGATGACGGTCTTAAAAAAAAAAAAAAAAAAAATCTATTGTAAGTTAAAGGAGTTGTATATCACAGTAGTAGCGATGACCTATGTCTGGGATAAGCCATCAATATAACATAGGAGGGGGCCTGACATAACCCCCCCCCACAGATCAGCTGAAAACTGCATTGACCAGGACTAAGCAGTGTATGATGCGAAACACAGTCAGGCTCTGATAACAGAGGCTCCTGCGCAAGAACAATAAAAGGGCACATTGTTGTCGAATAGCTCATCATAATTCACAATCCCGCCTGCTTTGGAGGCGATAGTGTCCCCCCTCATCACCTGGGCCTGTGTAGCTGCACAGGTTGCACCAATGGTATATACGCCCCAGTGGATTGTGTTGTGGCTGTTGGCAGTTGTGTGCTTTATTTTCTATTCACTCTGTGGTGTAAGCCATCACACAATAGCCCCATATACACTTGAATGGGAAATAACATGCAGAATTTGGAAGCCACAAAGCAACGTACAGAGTTGCATCCCATACATCAGACCTGTGGATAAAATCATCATTACTTAAAGGCCGTAATGATGTGCCAGCGACACGACCAACCATCGGGATCGCTGGCACATCACTATGTGATCGCTGGCGAGATGCCAGACAGGCATACCTCACCAGCGACCAGTGTTACGACCCCGACATTGTGGAGACGTATATAAACTATTCTTTTCCACGATGTCGAGGTCCCGCTACTGTATTCAGTGGGAGAATGCTGGTTACCAGGATACATATCAGATTACAAAGGCGTCACACACGCCAATATCTGCTGGCCAGCGGCAGACCAATAACCAAAAAATGGTACTGATGTCACACGCAGCGACATTGCTGCGAGGTCGCTGCAACGTCACAAAACCTGTGATGTTGCAGTGATATAGTTAGCGACATTGCTGTGTGTAACGGGGCCTTTAGTCTTGGACATCGCTTTTAAATGTGCTAGATGGTACGGATGGATGGGTCCTTGATCTGGGCATTTTTTACAAGGCGATTGGCAGCTGCCTCATAGGTTTCCTTTGGATCAGCACTGAAACCCATATCTGCCTCCATCAGCCACAGATGACAACCTGCTTACCTCATTGGCTGTGAATATAAACTACAACTAACCAAATTATTTCACAAAGTAAAAAGCTCATTTTGGGACCAGTGCAAACACAAAGTGAAAAACGTACCCGAGCAAGATCCAGGTCTGCCTGTTTACGGTGCCGCCAAAACTTCACAGAAGAACGGGAATGTAACCGAGTCACCGGCTCTCCGTGGATCAGCAGCTTCATGAAGACGCTCAGAACTATCACACCATTTACCAACCAGAGGATTAATGTAGGGATGAGCCAGTCAAGCCAGCTCCCAGAGAGACCTGCAGCACAATGGGAGATGTGATTGGTATACACAGCACTCAGTGACAGCATTACACAAATGATTTCTCAATGTGTGATTATCAATTACACCACTGAATGAACAGTGACCTACGCCTCGCCATCATTATATCAGAGGTTACTACATCCCTCCATTGTGTTGAGATGAAATGATATTCTCTAATATGAGCATTCCGCATTTAGATGGTCACTGCTGTTGTAACAAACTCTATAATTAATGACCATAGAGTAAGTTGGAGGTGGGCAGCAGTCTCCGCAGGCTGGGGGTGCTATTCCAAGGATCCCATTGCACACAATCACTCAGGTGCTCAGAATAAGTAGGTGTAATAAATGCATGTGTAGGGAAGTCATTATATTGTGGCACTCACTAAAGCTATTTTTATGCTTTATAATAACCCCATAAGATAGGTGAACATTAACCCCTTCATAACTCAGCCTATTTTGCCCATTTTTTGCAATTTTGACCAGTGTCCCTTTATCTACTATATAATTGCCTTGTGGCCACTTCCGTCTGAGGCCAAAATCGCGGAGGAGCGGGGACAGGAGGAGAGGGGACAGGAGGAGCGGGGACAGGAGGAGAGGGGACAGGAGGAGAGGGGACAGGAGGAGAGGGGACAGGAGGAGAGGGGACAGGAGGAGAGGGGACAGGAGGAGAGGGGACAGGAGGAGAGGGGACAGGAGGAGAGGGGACAGGAGGAGCGGGGACAGGAGGAGAGACGGGGGAGCGGGGACAGGAGGAGAGACGGGGGAGCGGGGACAGGAGGAGCGGGGACAGGAGGAGAGGGGACAGGAGGAGAGGGGACAGGAGGAGAGGGGACAGGAGGAGAGGGGACAGGAGGAGAGGGGACAGGAGGAGCGGGGACAGGAGGAGAGACGGGGGAGCGGGGACAGGAGGAGAGACGGGGGAGCGGGGACAGGAGGCGCGGTGTAGTTCACTCACATTGACTGAACAAGTTCTCAGTCACAGTATGTCAACTACATACATATTCTAGAATACCCGATGCGTTAGAATCGGGCCACCATCTAGTGAGGTAATAACTGGAACGCTTCAACGGATCCTAGCGATTCTGAGATTGTTTTTTCGTGACATATTGGGCTGCATGTAAGTGGTAAATTTAGGTCGATAATTTTTGCATTTATTTGTTAAAAAATTGGAAATTTGGTGAAAATGTTTAAAATTTCACAATTTTCAAATTTTTTATTATTATTCTGTTAAACCAGAGAGTTATGTGACACAAAATAGTTAATAACATTTCCCACATGTCTACTTTACATCAGCACAATTTTGGAAACAAATTATTTTTTGTTCGGAAGTTATAAGGGTTCAAAGTTCATCAGCAATTTCATTTTTTTACATCCAAATTTACAAAACCATTTTTTTAGTGACCACACACATCACATTTGAAGTCCCTTTGAGGGGCCTATGTGACAGAAAACACCCAAAAGTGACATCATTCCAAAACCTGCACCACTCAAGCTACTAAAATCTACATTCATGAAGATTATTAACCCTTCAGGTGCTTCACAGCAACTAAAGCAACGTGGAAGGAAAAAATGGGACATTCATTTTTCCAACAAAAATGTTATTTTAGCCTCAAATATTGCAATTTCACAAAGGTAAAAGCACAAAAGGGCCCTAAAATGTGTTGTGTAATTTCTGCTGAATACGGTGATAGCACATATGTGGTAGAAAATCACTGTTTGGGCGCATGGCAAAGCTCGGAAGGGAAGGAGCGCCGTTTGACTTTTTGAATGGAGAATTATCTCCAATTGTTAGCGGACACCATGTCAGGTATGGAGAGCCCCTGTGTGCCTAAACATTGGAGCTCCCCCCCACAAGAGTACTTTTTTTTCAACAAAAATGTTCTTTTAGCCTCAATTTTTTAATTTTCACATGGGCAACAGGATAAAATGGATTCTAAAATTTGTTGGGCAATTTCTTTTGAGTGCACAGATACCTCTCCCTGGACCCTGTCAGTCACTTACAACTGCATGGGCACACAGCAGAGCTCTGAAGGGAGGGAGTGACATTTTGATGGCATGGTCTGTGGGTGTAATGTCCTGTTTGGATAGCCCCTGATGTGCCTAAACAGTGGAAATCCCCACAAGTGACAACATTTTGAGTTAAAGGGAACCTGTCACCCCAATTCGCCTTCCTGACCTATTAATACCTGTCCCTGCAGCCTTACAATACTATCTAACACATCCCTGTCTGACCTATTTTACTAATATAGGAGTACAATAAAGTAGTTTTAAAACATACAAAATCCGCGACAGAGGGGCTTTCCTCAAGGCGTTTGTGACAGGTAGGCGGGTCCCCTGTGCCGCGCTATCCCTTCCTCGCCACTCTATTACGCCCAAATGGGCGTCATTACAGCCTGCATAGCGCGGGCACGAATACATTCTCGCGCCCGCAATGTCACCGCTGCGACGCGGTTATGCGACGCCGGGATCGCGTCACTTCCGGTCGCCGCAGGTCTCACACAGGCAGACTTGGCACATGCGCAGATTGCATGCTGAAGTCTGCCTGTGTGCGACCGGAAGTGACGCGATCCCGGCGTATGACCGCATCACAGCGGTGACGTTGCGGGCGCAAGAATGTAATCGTGCCCACATTATGCAGGCTGTAATGACGCCCATTAGGGCGTAATAGAGCGGCGAGGCAGGGGTAGAGCGGCACAGGGGACCCACCTATCCATCACAAAGGTTGGGAAGGTGTTAAAGCCAAAGTGTTCTGTGCTTGGCAGTGAGAAATAGTGATGACCATGTCGCGTTCCTGGTGCGGACGAGTGTGTGTGATTTATGCGCGGGCATCCGCCTGTGTACAAATCACATATTGCAGTGAATGGGAGCGCACGGTCATGCGCAGACCTGCACTGCACCGTGCGTTCTCATTATAAACATAGGGGCTGCGGTCAGCTTGCGGATCCCCTCCGCAGGACACTGCGGAGGGTCCGCAAGTCTGAAGCCAGCCTAAGTCTCCTCTCCTGATCTCACTGCAGAGCTGGGTGACTATAATTTACACAATACAACAGAACTTTGCCTCATTACAAACACATCTGCAGCTTTCCTCTCATAGTGCAATCAGCTCCGCTGTATTAAACCCCCTCCCCCCCCCCCCCCCCCCCACATTCTCTGTCTGCGAGGTGGAAGCTGAAGCTACGAGTGTTGTAGTCAGGCATAGATCTGCAGCACAGATGAGAACAACTACAGCTGTGTTTGTAATGAGACAAAGCTCATCTCTGCTATACTGTGTTAGCTATAATCACACACAGCTCTGCAGTGAGATAAGGAGAGCGGGGTGCGATTATAGAGCTCATTTAACTTTCTATGACGTGCACACCCATTTAGACAGCTAAGTAGCATTTACCCAGCAGAGATATCCCCTTTAATGTATACCGATCAGAAGAAGCACTTCTACTCCTGCATCGGAAAACGACAGCTGTAATCCACCCTGTTCATCAATACAGACTTCAGGATCACATTACAACTGCATATTGAGGAGGTTGGCACAGTTTTAAGGTGCTTCTGTCTTGTAGTAATTGTTTATTTTGCTTTTAGCTTGTGCATTCCTTTGTATGGAAGCTCCAAAGATTACTGAGTGTTACATCAAATAGTAAATTAGTCTCAGTATGTCTGGCTGATGTAAGACCAACATATATACAGGTTTTTGCAGGTGCAGTATGTAGTTACGTGTCATGAAGAAGAGATGCACTTTACCTGAAACCTCAATCCCCAGCATAGTTCTGCTTGTCCCATGCTGTACTGTTCTATCTGAATATTGGCCATTATCTGAGTGAAGCAACGATGTCAGGGGGTTAAACGTCAAACAAAGGAACGTCATAGCACAGAGCAGCATCCGCGAGCGATCCATCATGCCAAGTCCTGTTGGAGAATCAGGCTCATCCTTCACCTAGAAAACAGATATAACAGGTGCTGTTATCTTCCTAAAGATGTATCTCTGTGCAACATATAACACTGCATGACATGAAGTCAGCAAGGAAAAGGTCATCGCACGTCAAATACTCCAGAATAAACTGAAGGCCAAACCAATAGCCAAAGTACTGCTCTTCTTGTATAGCAATATTATTTTTCTGCTGGTTGGAGGATGATTCCATTACTGACCTAGCTGAAAACTGGAGTTCTGCAAATCACATCTCCCATCTTTAAAGGAAAACTGTCAGGTCAAAAATCCACATGTAACTGTTATTTTCTATTTCCTCCCTCTAAACTCTCTCTATTTATGTATTTCTTTTATTTATATTCCCCTCCTATCTTCTGTAAACTTCAAATAAAGAGATTCATTCCATCTGTCACTCACAGTGAGTGATCCACTTAGTTCTCTGCTGTCCACTCCCCATACATGAATATGCATGTCACATACTCACACCACATGACTGCAGAGGAGATCACTGGGGAGGGGCTGTATTCTCCTCTCTGTGTCTGCAGCCAAGAAAGGGGTTAAAAACAACACAAAACTGTCACAGCAGGATGCCTGCTTACAGAAACAGATAGAATCTAGATAAGTCAGATCAACAAAAGCGCTCTCCTCCCTCCTTGTCTTCATCAAAGCAGAAGCTACTGAAACCTGACACTGCACTGTTAGCAAAGGGAGGAGGGAGGAGAGAGCTGCTGAGAGGGAGGAGAGAGCTGCTGAGAGGGAGGAGAGAGCTGCTGAGAGGGAGTGCATAATTGCATGACAGTTTATACAGCACAGGACTATTCTTGTTTGCTTATAATGGAGAAGACTAATCCAGGAGCTCCCTGCAGGGTCTGGCAATGCTGATAACATGGAAACTACAAAGGGTAGAATAATGATTTCACATGTTTTTAAAAGGTCTGCCCAGGCACTATTGAAGGGTAATATTAGTATCATACTGAAAAATGACCTGACAGTGTTCCTTTAATTACCTCATTTTATATGTGATGAAGCCAAAACCACTAAGGACCCCTGATCAAGAGCAGAAATCAACTTAGTTCTACTTTCATCTTCATTTCGTTGTAGAAAACCAACAAGATCTAAATATTAACTTCACATAAAGTGAATAATGCAGACATGACATATCCTATAAGGATTTCACCTTCTCATCATCTAACAGAGGACTGCCCGGCTCCGAATCCACAGAGTAAGGAGAGAAGACAGCAGGAGATCCCGAGTCCGAGGCCGGCGGAGACATCATTAGGATATTTTGGTTGAATTCATCCATCTTCATTTCCATGCTGGTGTCCACCAAGCTGCTTAGATCAATGCCCTTCAGATATTCTGTAAAATAACAACTATGCCTTACAAATACAGCAATAAACACACGAGGATCTGGAAATAATCACTAATGACTGTCTGTGAAAGAAGAAGGGGGAGTGTAATGGTGAAGATCCGGCTCTACAGCTGAGGTCTGTGTCTAAACCGTCCACCGGCTGATGGTGCACAATATGTAAAATGTGCGACACAAAGTAACGTATTCAGCAGATCTGCTGAGCTGTTATGTCATGGCCACAGGCTGCAATATTAGCAGATATGGGACAGTAAAATTACTTATCAGGACTTTGTGATACTTTGGTCATCCAGAGATACAGTCTACAGCTAATTATACACACCTAGAGAAAAACCACTAAACCTGTGGCAGAATGGAGTCTTATGTGCAATACATGCTAATGCTACATTCACACTGTGCTTTTTTATTTTTACTGTTCATATGCTGCGTTTTTTTTAGCTGAAGACAGGAGCTGTGCAAACAAACACACTGACAAACTGATCACCCGATTCCAATCCGTTTTTTGGTGGCAAGTTTTTTTTACCCATAGACAATGGCTCCTATGGAAAAAACGGATCAGAAAAAGGGCAGACAAACTGACAGACCCTTTTCTAAAACAGAGCCCTCCAAAAGTGTAAAAATGGGTCACTTCACAAGTGCCCTGTGTGAATGGTAACCCATAGACTTGGCTGGGATGTCACGTGAGTGATCCGTGTTATGCAGCGTACTGTAAAAAAACGCACAGCGGGAATGTAGCCTAAAGTCACTTGATCTTTTGTTGTAGGAGAGCCTGGGTCTCTGCCTTGAAAAATATAATATTACAGGATATGGTTAGAGGATCGGTGACGAGACCTTGATCTAGGAAACTAGTCCAATTGTCAGGAAAGAATTCACCCCCCATTCCCAATTTATAGGGATGTAGGATTATAGTTTCAACTCAACAGACTGGTGGTTTTGATCTTTAAGGGGAATTTATCATCGGGTCTTTTCTACCCAATCTGAAAACAGCATGATGTAGGGACAGTGGACCCCAATTCCAGCCATATATCACTTACTAGACTGTTTGCTGCAGGTGTAATAAAATCACTTCTATATGCTACAGATCTAGCAGTTCCCTGAATGCTGAGCTCTGCATAATCCTGCCACACCACTGATTGGAAGTTTTTCTGCCTATGCACAGTGTACACAGCTGCCAATCAGTGATGGTGGTGGGGTTGGACTACCTGGAAGCAGGATTACTAGTTCTCTAGTGATAAATCTTTACATGATAAGAGAGTGATTTTATCAAAACTACAAGCAGCAGCCCAGTAAGTGACATCGCTGGTATCAGGGTCTCTGCCTCTCAGATTAGGTGGTATAAACCTGGTGACAGATTCCATTTAAAACTCTCTCTCTAGTTATCTTATGTTTAAGGCTATAGCGTACAAAAAGCTTAACAAGAAGCAGAAGCGGAGCTTACTATTTTTTTGATTTGCCAGCTTCAGAGCCATATTTTCTTGACGAAGTTTCTGGTTGGATTGTTGCAGGTATTTTATGTAGTCTATGGCCTTCTTCAGGACTCCTGACTTGTGCATCTGAAACAAAGTGATAATCTTTCATGTGCATCTTGACCAAAGACACTCCACCACTCCCTGTCAATGTATATTGCATGATCCTGGAATACCAGAAGGCCCTTGGATGCTATTGTAACTCATTGGTTCTCCTCAATCGCTTCACAAGTGCTCAAAGCGATCCAAATGTGACAAGTAAATGCTTGGGTGAGAGACTGACAGCAGCTTTCCCAGAGGTTAGTCCACATCCCAATGTGGGCAGGGGCTGATACATGTAGAACATTTCAAGACTGTTTATTGGAAGTTTGCAACGACCACAAACTACACAAATTCAGAAAATTGTATAATCGTCTTGCAGGCTCGAGGATCCAGCCTCTCTCTGTCTGTGCTGCTGTGATGTAGAGCTGAAGGCAGGACTAATGATTTGCATTCTGTGAGTGACAGAGAAGGGGGAGGGCAATGCCTGCACAAGCAGAGCAAACAGACAAAGAGAGGGTGGATCCTGGAGCCTGCAAAACAACACACCCTAAGGGCTAAAGAATATAGTCCCTGCTAATTATAATAATGCCTAATGAGTGAGTATAAAATCGTTTTTATCTACTTTCACAGAATGCTTTTAGGAGACAAAAGGAGTGTGAGATTAGTGATGGTATGCTGCAGGGACATGTTTTGGTAACTTAGGTGGTGTTTTGGAGGTGACAGGATCCCTTTAACTGTATGGGTTGATTAATTGTAGATTTTGATAGATTGTACTTTAAATGGACACTGTGGTACCAATTATGTTTTTTATCTTTTAATTTATATTTAGTTATTCAAATGTTTAATATTTTTACAACCCAATATTGAGAATGGATTAAACTAATTTCTCATTTAAAAAAATCGTTAAAAAAAAAAAATAGACTGAAAAGGAATAGTTCACCCATAGTAACATCATTTAAATAAAAATGTGATTTTTTTAGGCAAAAATTATCATTAATAATAATAGTGAATAAAATATACACTCACCTTGGCATCAGTTCCCATAACTAAATCCTTCAGCTCGATGATTTTATCATTGATTGATGAGCGGTACCTCTTCTCAATGATGTTATGAGTTGTTCTTCTCTCGCCCTCCTTTGGCACTTCTGGCAGTTTCAGCATGCCTGGCACCTGCTTTATGGGCATCTTTTCTTGACCCATCATGACTGGCATAGTAGTCAAAATAGTTCCATTGCCACCAACCAAAGTCTAGAATGGAACACAGACGACATGTTATGCGATAACGTCTAGTCCGCAAGAGAGAAAACTAAAAGCTTTAACTCTAGACCAGGTCCTTTCACACAGGCCGTTAGTTTAGTAGGCAAACATTTATTACTGATCACCTACAACTTTTATGCAGCATGTGATACATTTTGCCGGCAGCACATTGTCTGCAGCTCATCTCTGGTTACACAAGATAATCATGTGATTGTATGAGATACAATTATGGTCACACATCGCTGCAGTGACTGCTCCTTGTACTATGCTATAATGACTGGTGTCAATTCTGGGCCGACAATCTTCCCATATAAAAGGGGCCTTTATGAAGTCAGATGTGGTTGGTGTATTTTCTGCTATAGGTTTTCAACAACATTAAATTGTATAATTTTTTCATTTATATAAACATGATCGTAAACTCTTCTCTTTATAATTACCTCTTGTGTAAAAAGTGAACGTGATATTGAAAGGTAACCTGCCACCTCAAGAAACATGATTTACTGAAAATATAGGGTTAACCTGCATGCACACAGTGATTAAACTGTGTAGTAGACTAAAAACCCCATTACATAGGGCAACATCGCTGACAACTGAGGGGCGTGGCCAAGTTGCGGCAACATCGCTGGTGAGTTGCCCTGTATAACATGGTGATTACAATAGCGATAGTTGCTTCAGTAACATTGCCTGGTTTCCCAACAATGTTGTGAATCAGGCGCTCTCCTGCATTGCCCGGTCTGACGCGGCAACGGCAATGTTGTCAGCAACTTCCCCCTTAGGCTCCTATGTTAAGGATCGCTGCCGGTGTTGAGTTGAACCCTGGCAGCGATAGTTGGTAGCAGGGCCGGCTCCACGTTTTTGTGGGCCCTGGGCGAAAGAGTCTCAGTGGGCCCCCTTTAAACATACTGACTGTATATTATAAAATATAAAGGCTGCAAGCCGTAACATATATATTCCCCACAAATATAATCCCTCTTGTGCTGCAACTCCCCCGTGTGCGGTGTCTCTCCCCTGTATGTCTGCCATGCACACGTGATCTGCCGAGCACCGTGCACACGTGATCTGCAGTCTGCAGAGCACTGTGCACATGTGATCTGCAGAGCACTGGTGCCAAAATGCATGTCGGGTGATGTGCTGACGCGTTGTATGATGGTTGGGGGCTCCTGGGCACTGTGTATTTGCCCTCTGCCCTGTGTGCAGTTCCCCTCCCCCTTCTCCCTCCTAACCTGATGCTGTGGCCGACTGTACTGAGACTGCACTGAGCCAACGGCCGATCTCTATGATCTGCAGGAGATAGAGATCAGTAACAGTCTCAGTACAGACGGTCACTGCAATCAGCATCAGGTTAGGAGGGAGAACGAGGGGGGGGGGCTGCACACAGGGCAGCAGGCGGTCCCTGTCAGGGGCAAATACACAGTGCCCAGGGGCCCCCAGCCATCAGGGGGAGGAGGCAGTGTAAGGCTAAAAGCTTAGACATGTCTGCCTCAGCACACAGCATGTAACGCTGTGTGCTGCGAGGCTATTGCTCCCGATGACAATCCGATGTTTACCTTGCCATCCGCTGGCTCCATTCACAGTTTCCAGATGTGCACTTTAGGACAGCGCACAGGAAAACGCTGCAGACCGTTTCCTGTGCGCTGTCCTAAAGCACACATCCGGAAACTTTGAATGGAGCCGGTTGGCAAGGTAAACATCGGGTTGTCAAGGGAGCAATAGCATCGTAGCGCACAGCGTTACTGGCTGCTAATGCTGTGCGCTGAGGCAGACATGTCTAAGCTTTGTGTTTGTAATTCAAATGTGACGCTAGCGTAAGTGAGGGCAGGAGACACTGTCCTGCTTCAGACAGAGTGGGTCCCCCAGACACGCAAAAGCCCCGGCACTTGCCCAGGTGCGCCGGGTGCTGACGCCGGCCCTGGTTGCTAAAAACATCGCTGATGAGTTGCTGGCGATGTCTCCTTGTCTGACAGCTCAGCAGCGATGATGGAGAGCGGCCAAAAACGTGCGAGTTGCCGGCGATGTTGCCCCATGTAACGGAGCATTAAGAGAAGTAGCGGCTGAAGAGATGAAATGAAACTATATCCTCCCTGCAGCCACTGGTCTTCCAATCATCAGGAGAAGTTAGAGTCATTGCTTACTACACATTGAGTGCAGCTCTAATCAGTCCCCAGAACTCTGATAGCCAGCTCTGCTGTGTATGTGTAGTATATGCTCTGTGCTGTATGTGCAGTGAAGGCTGTCAAAGTGCCAGTGAGTGATGACCATGAGCTCTCTGTAGTCAGCGGTAACTAACAGCTCCCTGTACCATTGACTGCAAGAGAATGATGGTGGCAGGGAAAATAAAAAAATATCATTTTCTCCCTGTAGCAACGCTTCCAGTAAACCGGCTACACAAGGTTTAATTGCGATTTACTTGAAGAATACACCCTATGTCTGCAGGTAAATAGCATTTATTGAGGAAAAAAGGTTCCCTTTAATATTAGCACCAACTGGTTTGTAGGCAGATTTTCAAAACAAGAAAAAGCCTTAGGATATATTCACATGTGGCACTTTTCTCGCATTAACTTAAATGGGTGAAAATGCAGCATGAAAGAATTGACTTGCTTTATCTTGTCCACAAAAATCCCAAGTCTCCAAACACGTGCGGAGGAAAGAAAGAAAAAGCAACGTGTGCATGAGATTTCAGAAAACGCATTAATTTTGCTAGTACTGTCAAACTCTGCTTATTCTACACAGAAATTATGCAGTAAGAACTCCACATATGAACATACCCTTAGGTTCTCAAAAGCGGCATCAAAGAAAATCACAGACAAGTCATGAAAAACAAGACGAGGTCAGCTGTGAAAAGATACAGCTCTGGGATGACAAAAAATGACAAAATCAAATCAAACAATGCTACTTTGTTAAGGAGGCGCAGCAGAAGGGAGGTGAATACAGAAATGGTATTAAAGGGTTTTTCTGCCCAACAATCGATCTCCATCTTTCAGCAGATTAGCTAGTGACGAGCGCAGCACTGAATGATGAAATCTGCCCTCCGGATCTGTGCGTGTTACTGCAGAGATAATCTACTATGGAGAGTGACAGCCTGCGCGGCACCTTGACCTATAACATCACGATAAGCCTCAAGGCATTCCCATCAATCATTAATCCCATTCTATACAGTCCCTGGAACTGATAACCAAGGCCAACCCCCCAACGATGGGCACAATGGAGTGAGGCCGATGTGATGTGCGATACAGGAAAGGGTTAGCTCCTTAATGGTCGGTATTACAAGGTTCTAGAATGCTAATGATCCGGTTATCAGGAAACCCTCCGAGTCTAATGCCATCATACACATTCATGGTTCCGCTGATCACTCCTCGGTTTTTCACCAGTCACCAAACATTTCTGATGGCAGCTCATGGCTGGGAGAACTAATAAAAATAGGCAGTGAAAAATGGGCTATGCCAAATCGACATTTCCCTGACAATCAACTGTAGACTAGTCACATCGATATCAGCAGATTCAACCGACAATCTAATGTAATTGGGGGCTTAACTCTACTGCGGAGGCTGCCTCGTCTTCAATATGACCACTGAAGGGTGGAAGAATGGGCACCAGGCACAGACACAGTATGGTCCAGAGCTTGGCAAACAATACAGCCCCTTCAATCAGCTGATTAACAGAGGGGTGCTAGTTACCTCTAGAGATGTGCACATATAAACTATAAAAAGTAATGTATATTTACACTATTGTCCAGTATATAATGCCTCAAATGATTAGCAACAATCAGATCAGATGAAAGCCAATTATAAAGCGTACAGGTACTTGCAGAGCGGTGGTCTGTAGGGGGGTGGTGAGCGTGGTGATTGCAGGGTTCTGGACGGCAGTCATGACCGGGCTTCCATCAGCTTTCAGTGCTGTCAGGACCAAGGACTCCGTCTTAATGATCTGTGGTTGTACCAGGACCTAGAAGGGGAATCCAAGGGGAAATTGGTGTCTTCTCCAACAAACAAAACAGTCCAACGGATTTACAGAAAAACACACATAATGCAATGAAAGCAAAGACAATAATCATCATAGGTATGGCCAAAGGCCCAGACGGTGCCATATTTACATTAGAGATCCCCTCTGTCCTTGACAGCCACATTCAGCTGCCACTATCCACCCTCCTCACAGTAGTGACACTTATACCCACCATTACCAGTATAATGACAGCCAGAGATCACACTGAGGCAGTAGACCATGATCCAGGGGTTCCCACCTCCACTTGGATCCCCTCATCTATGTGTGGCTATTCACAAAGTCACCATCTGGAGACCTGCTCTTTATAACAGATTCCTACACATGGCGCTTATTCAGCAACCTGCAAGACAGCCAGGAACCACATACCACAAGCCTGCAAGCCACATGTTGGGGACCCCTGCTTTACATAAGGGATTGATTTCAGTTATGAAGCATTTAGTAATGGAAGCAATGCTACCATTAAAATACAGCATTGAGTCATTACTCCCACAACCGGGAAAGGACTTACCCACTTCCACCCACCCCTGATGGACACTTTAGTAGGTCCACCTTCTATTTATTACTCCTGGATTATACTGTTAAAGTGATCGGCCGAGCTCGACAAACTCCATCCACAAGTCCTATCAGGGCTTATGGACATCTCTATTAGCAAAGGTGGAGCAACACTAACAAAGGCTGGGTCCTGCTCTGGCAGATATAAAGCAGCCATTAATCACATGGTTATTACATTCATTATTGCATGTAAAGATGCTGTGCACATTACAGTTCTTTAGGGATGGTGGGATCTGTATAACACGTCTAAGACGTGAACTATGAAAGGATCTTCACATCCATACCATGCTTGGAGAATACAGAAAAACCCATTAGCAGGCTTCAATCCTCCTGTGCCTGACCTCCTCTGCTACCGAATACCTTCTCTGTTTAACTTACATTTTCTCTAAACTACACAAAAGGATTCCAGAGTAAAGCAGCGAGGAAACCTACAGTTGTGGCCAAAAGTATTGACACCCCTGCAATTCTGACAGATAATACTCAGTTTCTTCCTGAAAATGATTGCAATCACAAATTCTTTGGTATTATTATCTTCATTTAATTTGTCTTCAATGAAAAAACACAAAAGAGAATGAAGCAAAAAGCAAAACATTGATCATTTCACACAACTCCAAAAATGGGCCGGACAAAAGTATTGGCACCCTCAGCCTAATACTTGGTTGCACAATCTTTAGCCACAATAACAGCGATCAACCACTTCCGGTAACCATCAATGAGTTTCTTACAATGCTCTACTGGAATTTTAGACCATTCTTCTTTGGCAAACTGCTCCAGGTCCCTGATATTTGAAGAGTGCCTTCTCCAAACTGCCATTTTTACATCTCTCCACAGGTGTTCTATGGGATTCAGATCTGGACTCATTGCTGGCCACCTTAGAAGTCTCCAGTGCTTTCTCTCAAACCATTTTCTAGTGCTTTTTGAAGTGTGTTTTGGGTCATTGTCCTGCTCTGGAAGACCCATGACCTCTGAGGGAGACCCAGCTTTCTCACACTGGGCCCTACATTATGCTGCAAAATTTGTTGGCAGTCTTCAGACTTCATAATGCCATGCACACGGTCAAGCAGTCCAGTGCCAGAGGCAGCAAAGCAACACCAAAACATCATGGAACCTCCGCCATGTTTGACTGTAGGGACCGTGTTCTTTTCTTTGAATGCCTCTTTTTTTCTCCTGTAAACTCTATGTTGATGCCTTTGCCTAAAAAGAGAGAACATTCTTCCAAAACATTTTAGGCATTCTCAGGTAAGTTTTGGCAAACTCCAGCCTGGCTTTTTTATGTCTCTGGGTAAGAAGTGGGGGTCTTCCTGGGTCTCCTACCATACAGTCCCTTTTCATTCAGACACCAACGGATAGTACTGGTTGACACTGTTGTACCCTCGGACTGCAGGGCAGCTTGAACTTGTTTGGATGTTAGTCAAGGTTCTTTATCCACCATCCGCACAATCTTGCGTTGAAATCTTTCGTCAATTTTTCTTTTCCGTCCACATCTAAGGAGGTTAACCACAGTGCCATGGGCTTTAAACTTCTTGATAACACTGCGCATGGTAGACACAGGAACATTCAGGTCTTTGGAGATGGACTTGTAGCCTTGAGATTGCTCATGCTTCCTCACAATTTGGTTTCTCAAGTCCTCAGACAGTTCTTTGGTCTTCTTTCTTTTCTCCATGCTCAATGTGGTACACACAAGGACACAGGACAGAGGTTGAGTCAACTTTAATCCATGTCAACTGGCTGCAAGTGTGATTTAGTTATTGCCAACACCAGTTAGGTGCCACAGGTAAGTTACAGGTGCTGTTAATTACACAAATTAGAGAAGCATCACATGATTTTTCTAACAGTGCCAATACTTTTGTCCACCCCCTTTTTTATGTTTAGTGTGGAATTATATCCAATTTAACTTTAGGACAATTCTTTTGTGTTTTTTCATTGAAGACAAATTACATGAAGATAATAATACCAAAGAATTTGTGATTGCAATCATTTTCAGGAAGAAACTGAGTATTATCAGACAGAATTGCAGGGGTGTCAATACTTTTGGCCACAACTGTAACTGGCTGGTTTTTAAAGGGAATCTGTCACCAGGTTTTTGCTATGTAATAGGGATCAGCATAATATAGGGGCAGAGACCCTGATTCCAGTGATGGACTGCATGGTGCAATTCTGGTACAATCCCTATTTTCTCTACTGTAGCTTTAGCAATGCTTAGAATGCTAAACTATGTATAACTCTGCCCACACCACTGATTGGTGAAAACACTGTTCCTAGCTAGAATGCTTCTAATCAGTAGTAGGGGTGGGGTTACCCAGTCAGGAGGACTACAAGGTATGTGACAACTAGTTCAGTAGTGATAATCTCCTGCTGATAAAGCACAAAACCATACTAAGCAGCCTAATAAGTGGCATCACTAGAATCAGGGTCTCTGCCCCTCTATCATGCTACTTCAAATTAAAAAGTATAAATCTGTTGACATATTTCTATTAATTTAGCATCACATTTTCCCACTATGAATGGCTATTTTTTCTTTTTAATTTCCTCCTGTATAGATACAGACTGTAAATTACAACAACAACGAGCAAAAATGCTTACCGGAACTTGCTGCACTTGAGGTGTAACAGTCTGCATGGTAGCCGGAGTCAGCGTCTGAATGGTGCCCTGTGTGGCAGGGCCGAGGGTTTGGATGGTGCCATTGGCGGTCTGTGTGAGGACCCTCTGGGCCTGGACAGTCTGCAGCTGCTGCTGGATGGTCACCGGTTGCATTTGTTGTGCTGTCATCAAACTTGATACCTGGGGCTGCAGCACTAAGAACATGAACAAACCCACCAGGATGGAGGTGAGGGTTACTAACATTAACGATGTCTTCAGGCATCACACCTGGAGATGAGCAGATCTGATGAGAGTCCGCTAATCGCCTCAATGTGACACACAAATTATATTCGGACTATTTCTGTTATTATAATCTGGGAAATCTCCAGACTTCAAGGGATCCTGTCACCCCCAACACACCTGTAAACCTATTAAAAGCTGTCCCTAGAGCATATTAACACTTTCCCTACACTCCTTTTACCTCCTAAATGCACATAGTCAATGTGAATAAAAACGTTATTATAGTACCTCATTACTGATAATGAGTGACTATGCTATTCATAGTCACTCATCCAGGCTGCCCCCCTCTTCTTCAGATCACGCCTGAATAGGCGTGATCTACATCCCAGATTCAAATTCGCGCCTCCCTGCTGTGCCCTGTGTCGTCCGAGGCTGCAGTGTGGCTGGGTGACGCGATCCGCGTCATTCCCGGCGCCGGGTGACGTATTTACACCCGCGCCGTGCTGTCAGCTTCAAAATGCGCACTGCGCATGCGCATTTTGAAGCTGACAGCGAGGCGCGCATTGCGCATTTTGAAGCTGACAGCGCGGCGCGGGTGTAAATACGTCACCCGGCGCCGGGAATGACGCGGATCGCGTCACCCAGCCACACTGCAGCCTCGGACGACACAGGGCACAGCGGGGAGGCGTGCAGGGAGGCGCGAATTTGAATCTGGGATGTAGATCACGCCTATTCAGGCGTGATATGATGAAGAGGGGCAGCCTGGATGAGTGACTATGAATAGCATAGTCACTCATTATCATCAGTAATGAGGTACTATAATAACGTTTTTATTCACATTGACTATGTGCATTTAGGAGCTAAAAGGAGTGTAGGGAAAGTGTTAATATGCTCTAGGGACAGCTTTTAATAGGTTTAGAGGTGTTTTGGGGGTGACAGGATCCCTTTCAGAGCACAATAACCTCATAGCATACAGAAAAAAATACCCATCCTGCCGCTCACCTGTCCGCAGCTACACCCGCTGCTTTCTGAATCTGCTTAAGCAGGTGTCATCCAAAGTGGATGAAGGGCGCTGGGAGACAGAGCCCAGACCGTGCGGGGGAATGGATGGTGGCCAAACAGGTGAGTGGCGACGAGACTAATGCATATTAGTATATATCATAGCCCTGCCCCCTCAAAGTAGCCCCACTTCTTCATAGCTACGCACCATACACAACCACACCCCTCCCAGTAGCCCAGCTTCTTATAGCTCCATCTCTCTACATAGTTCAGGGGCGACGCTATGTGGAGTGGCTGCGGCTATGTCACATACATACTCACTCAGATTTATATATTAGATTTTTATATATTTTATGACAGACATATAGGACAGATTTTACCTTGAAAACTGGTAGTGGCAGCATTTTGGTAGATGAGCGGTTGCTGTATAAATCGAGTCTGGGGGGCGGTGCTGAACGTTGGGGTCAACATGACCGTCTGCTGCTGCAGTTGATGTTGTGGAGGGGATTGTATGACAGGGCGAGGCTGCAGCACAGGCGTGCTCCTCTGAGGGGGCTCTGGACCGCACTTTTCACAGGCCCCACTGCCTGTGGAGTCGGAGGCTGTGGTGCTGGCGTCTGGTAATTCGGGGCCTGGCTATACATCTTGGGTAGACCGGTGTCCATGGCTGCGCTTCCTTGGTAACTAGAACATAACTGATCTTCAAACAGGTCAGGAAACTCTCCCACCTGATTACTAACAAACTGAAGCATTTCTACAAGAAAAAAGACAGAAGAAGCAATTTTTAAGAAAATGTAAAACTTCTAGACTTTTTAGACACATGTTCAGATTTGCTTATACATTTATTGCCCACCCAGAGCACAGACCCCGGCCCTCAGAATACACATGCACAGCAGTAATTATCAGTCTCTACATACTATTAGGCTCTAATCCAGGCCCATCTGCTTGCAGTTTAAAGGGGTTGTCCAGACTTTTTGTAGATTTTCTATGTGTATCCAGGTTGCAACATGTTGACAGTTTGTAAAATACATCATGTCAGCATTTTGCATTGTCACCCTGATATCATCTACCGTATATACTCGTGTATAAGCCGAGTTTTTCAGCCCAAAAATTGGGCTGAAAAGTCCCCCCCTCGGCTTATACACGGGTCATACGGTATGCTGCGGGGGGGGGGGGGGCTGTGACCCGGTGCTGGAGGAGGCAGGAGGGGGCCGCGGTGACCGCAGGTGGTCACGTGGGGCCGCCTCATTAGTGCAATGATTATGCACGGCATCCCCCCGTCCATCAGCGGCGGGGGATGCCGTGCATATTGCACTGCACAGCCCCCCCTCCTTATTATGGTTCCCCCAGAGTAATAAACAGCCCCTCCTCCTTATCATGTCCCCCCCCAGGCTGCGGCAGCTGTCAAAATAACAAACACTTTATACATCGCCTTCCGGCGCAGCTCCTCCGGTCCTCCGCTCGCCGGCTTCTTCTTCCTGCTTGTGCCGGTGTCATGTGACCGGGCGCAGGAGATGACGTAATTTCCTGCGCGCGGTCACTGAAGCCGGCACCAGAAGGAAGAAGAAGCCGGCGAGCGGAGGACCGGAGGAGCTGCGCCGGAAGGTGATGTATAAAGTGTTTGTTATTTTGATTTGGGGGGGGGGGGGGGAGACATGATAAGGAGGGGGGCTGTATACTACCACTGGGGCTGTGTATACCTCTGGGGCTGCCGTATACTACACTGGGGCTGTATATACCTCTGGGGCTGCTGTATACTACCACTGGGGCTGTATATACCTCTGGGGCTGCTGTATACTACCACTGGGGCTGTATATACCTCTGGGGCTGCCGTATACTACACTGGGGCTGTATATACCTCTGGGGCTGCTGGATACTACCACGGGCGTATATACCTGTGGGGCTGCTGTATACTACCTCTGGGGCTGCTGTATACTACCTCTGGGGGCTGTAATACCTGGTGTGTATACTACCTCTGGGGATGCTGTATACTACCTCTGGGGATGCTGTATACTAACTACTTGGGGCTGCTGCTGTATACTTCCACTGGGGCTGCTGCTGTATACTACCACTGGGGCTGCTGCTGTATACTACCACTGGGGCTGCTGCTGTATACTACCACTGGGGCTGCTGCTGTATACTACCACTGGGGCTGCTGCTGTATACTACCACTGGGGCTGCTGCTGTATACTACCACTGGGGCTGCTGCTGTATACTACCACTGGGGCTGCTGCTGTATACTACCACTGGGGCTGCTGCTGTATACTACCACTGGGGCTGCTGCTGTATACTACCACTGGGGCTGCTGCTGTATACTACCACTGGGGCTGCTGCTGTATACTACCACTGGGGCTGCTGCTGTATACTACCACTGGGGCTGCTGCTGTATACTACCACTGGGGCTGCTGCTGTATACTACCACTGGGGCTGCTGCTGTATACTACCTCTGGGGCTGCTGCTGTATACCTCTGGGGCTGCTGTATACCACACTGCTGGGGGCTGTATACCTGTGCTGGGGTCCACCCTCGGCTTATACACGAGTCAATAGGTTTTCCCAGGTTTTGGGGGCAAAAGTAGGGGGGGGTCGGCTTATACACGAGTATATACGGTATTTGTGTCTGCAAGAGAACAACCAGGGGGAGTGTTTGTGTTGGAGCCTGCATGGAACTGGAGAACTGGTCGTTTACGCCTAGACTCCTCCAAACAGAACCTCCCCTAGTCTACAGTATGCCCAAGCCACCCCCAGACTGCTACAGGTCCACCCCTGTCCCTAATATAACCACCCACCACCATTGAACACAGTGATCCCCTCCTGCACTGACACAGTGTGCTGAATCCACAGCTGTGTGAAGTAGATTGCGTCAGTGGAGGAGGGGTCCGCTGAATATAAAGCATAGCGTGTGCACTCACCTAGTCCTCTTTGTCCACGCTGTCAGTGCAGCCGAGGACAGCAGCCGCCGACTCTCTGTGCATAGACAGGACTGGCTCCACTGCACAGAGAGCCAGTCCTGTCTATACCACAGCTGCCAGCTCTCTATGCACTAGAACCAGTCCTGTCTATGCCACAGCTGCCAGCTCTCTATGCACTGGAACCAGTCCTGTCTATACCACAGCTGCCAGCTCTCTATGCACTGGAGCCAGTCCTGTCTATACCACAGCTGCCAGCTCTCTATGCACTGGAGCCAGTCCTGTCTATACCGCAGCTGCCAGCTCTCTATGCCACTGGAGCCAGTCCTGTCTATACTGCAGCTGCCAGCTCTCTATGCACTGGAGCCAGTCCTGTCTATACCGCAGCTGCCAGCTCTCTATGCACTGGAGCCAGTCCTGTCTATACTGCAGCTGCCAGCTCTCTATGCACTGGAGCCAGTCCTCTATGCACTGGAGCCAGTCCTGTCTATACCGCAGCTGCCAGCTCTCTATGCACTGGAACCAGTCCTGTCTATACCACAGCTGCCAGCTCTCTATGCACTGGAGCCAGTCCTGTCTATACCACAGCTGCCAGCTCTCTATACCACAGCTGCCAGCTCTCTATGCACTGGAGCCAGTCCTGTCTATACTGCAGCTGCCAGCTCTCTATGCACTGGAGCCAGTCCTCTATGCACTGGAGCCAGTCCTGTCTATACCGCAGCTGCCAGCTCTCTATGCACTGGAACCAGTCCTGTCTATACCACAGCTGCCAGCTCTCTATCCACTGGAGCCAGTCCTGTCTATACCACAGCTGCCAGCTCTCTATACCACAGCTGCCAGCTCTCTATGCACTGGAGCCGGTCCTGTCTATACCACAGCTGCCAGCTCTCTATCCCCGTTTTGCGCTGCAGGAGATACAGAGAAGAGGAGCATCAGCTTCACTGCTCAGAGTGGGGCATAGGGAGCCAGTGGGCCTGTGGGATCCTGGATTGGCTGGTCATACTGTAGACTGGGGGAGAGGGCCTGTTTGCAGGAGTCTGGGTGTAAATGACCAGTTCTCCATTTAAATATAGGCTCCAATACAAACAAACCCTCTGGTCGTTCTCTGGCAGACACAAATAGGTGATATCAGGGTGTGCAAAAATGTACACAGGATGTATGTTACAAACTGTCAATATTTTGCAGCCTAGAAATTCTACAAAAAGCCCGGACGACCCCTTTAAGTGCAGAGACAATTTGTGGTATATTCCTTTAAATTGCAAACTTATAGGGATTCACAAGGGGCTGAGTAGTTGACAACTCCTTTGTTTCGCACCAGTAAAAAAAAAAAACAACACTTACCGTACTCTAATCTCTTGTACTGGTGCAGTTCCATCATTGTCCGCCCTGGCTCTCCTGGGGATTACAGGTCATTGTCATGTCATGTGATCCCTGCAGCCAATCAGCGGCTACTTCACCCTACTCTCCTGCAGATATAACGGTTATATGGAGGAAGTTAAAGCTGCGGCTTCGCTCTCACTTCCTATGGATGTCTAGTATGTCTGCAGGAGCGCACAGTAAAGCGGCCGCTGAGGTTGCATGACATAACGACACATAATCCCCAGGAGAGCCAGGGCCGGCAATGATTGAACAGCACTAGCACCAGAGGGGAGTACACGTGTTACTATCATATTTGGGGAGACACACTGGGATTGAGAAGGGGTTATTTGAGTAGTGGCCAACACTCCTAAAAGGACTTGGCCATGTGAAAACAATTTATCAATTTTACAAGATCTTCCAGGAAAATGCTCAAGATCCCCGGTGACTTTCATTGTACTTGGGTGGTGCACTTCAGAGCATCAAACTGCTTATTACAAGTATCAAGTACTGGAGCATGATCGTGCTCACTCATCAGTGTAACAAATATACTGGGCATAGGTTCACATACTATATACCGACAAGCGGATAAACCGCGAAACAGGACCTGTTGTCTGTACCTTCATGCACCCCCTCCCCGCACCTCTTCAATAAAGAAAGCACCTACGAACAAACGGTGAGTGCCGCCTTGTTATTTTCTATACCCGGACTATTCATGGCTATTCCCACATACAAAGAAGTCTCTGTTTTAAATGTTATATTATGTGTAACAGGACATTTTAAGTGAAATTCAGAAAATTATTTTTTAAGGCGAGTTACTCTCATCGATCTTTTGTTGTGTAGCCTCCCTGGCGGTCTGTTTATTTCTGCAATTTGTTGCTAAAAGCGGGCTACCCGCGTTCGCGGTAGATGCGGTTAAAAAACCGCATCTACCGCATCTGCCGCACTTGTGCCGCACTTGTGCCGCACTTGCGGCGCTGTTGCGGCGCGGTTGCGGTAATCTGCATAGGAACCAACCACCTCTGATGCCCCTCATACATTGTTAATATGTGCCCCTGCAGCCTAGTAAACCATTAGCAGCCCTGTTGTTGTGGGCAAAGTGGCTGCAGTAGAAGTGCGATAATGATGGTATATACTTACATGGCTGCGTTCTTGAGGGCGTGTCCCTGTGTGTGCTGGGACTTGTTGTGCTGTGGTCATCATGTCTGCTCGCCCCCTCCCTTATGCACGCCCCCTCTCAGCCTGCTATAGTGCTGTGAGGCTGATTGCGTCATAAAGGGGCGGGGCTACAGTGATGCCGCGATTTAGCCCCGCCCCTTTATGACGCAATCAGCCTCACATCACTATAGCAGGCTGAGAGGGGGCGTGCATAAGGGAGGGGGAGAGCAGACATGATGAGCACCGCCCACAAGTGCCAGCACACACAGGGAGACGCCCTCAAGAACGCAGGCATGTAAGTATATACCATCATTATCGCACTTCTACTGCAGCCACTTTGCCCACAACAACAGTGCTGCTAATGGTTTACTAGGCTGCAGGGGCACATATTAACAATGTATGAGGGGCATCAGAGGTGGTTGGTTCCTATGCAGATTACCGCAACCGCGCCGCAACCGCGCCGCTAGTGCGGCACAAGTGCGGCACAAGTGCGGCAGATGCGGTAGATGCGGCAGATGCGGTTTTCTCACCGCATCTGCCGCGAACGCGGGTAAGCCCGAGCCTGACTCGGGGTTAACGCTTCTGGTAGTGAATGTTAACCCCGAGTCAGGCTCGGGAATAACGCTAGGAAGGTTAACCACATTTTGGCTCCTAGTGTCACGTCTCTAGACCTCTTTTGCTCCTTGTCAAAGTGCAGAGAGCGTGTAAAACACATAGTAAGTACATGCTGCACATAAATACAATTTGTTTGGCGTAAAGTGCGTCAGAATTCAGGAGGCATGTCCAAATGTATATTAGAAACTTACAAAATGATACGTTATTTACAAGTCAATAGACTATACAACTATGAAGATTTATATACAGATCACTCCTCTAAAGGGAACCTGTCACCTGGAATTATCACTACACCTTCCTAGCTGCTCCCTATGTATCCCTATCTGTGCTAAAATGGCCCTATAAAAAAGATTAGAAAAATGAATTCTAACTTACATAAGTCCGTGAGTAAGGGGACTGAGAAGGCAGTGCCAGGCTCCATGTAGCACTCCTCCATGCGGCTGTGCACGCCCCGCTGGGCGGCATTATGGTTTCTTCCTCTCTGCCCCTTTATTTGGAATCTCCCGCCCTCTGGAAGCTTGTCATGCACTGGGAGTTACGTCACTTCTGGCCCGATACATTATGGGGCCGATCACGTTATCAGCCCGGCTTCAATAAGCACATTGCGCACGCGCAGAGTCGGGCCGATCATGTGATCTGCCCCATAATGCACTGAGGCTGATCACGTGATCGGCCCCATAATCCACTGTGCTTGTACTGCACAACACAGCATGATGGAAGCGGACCACCTGGACGAGTTCCGAAAGGACCAGAATCTTGCCTGTTGACCCTTAGTAAACTTACGCTTAGGCTTCTGCCGAGGAAGAGAGGTACTTTTACCTCCCGTAGCATCTGAGATTAGCTTATCAAGCTTTTCCCCAAAGAGACGCCCGCCTAAATAGGGCATGCTAGTGAGAGACTTCTTTGAGGCCGAATGCGCCTTCCACTCTCGAAGCCAGAGGGTTCGGCGAATCGCAATGGCGTTTGAAGCAGCCACCGCAGTGCAATTGGCCGCATCAACAGGGGAACAAAGAAATCCCCTGCTACAGAAATCTGAGCAGCCAGATCCAACAATTCTAGATCTGAAAACCGGTGGCGTAAGGCGGAATGCAAATCACCCGCCCAGGTCACAATGGCCTTAGCCACCCACATGGAGGCGAAGGATGGGGATAGGGACGAGCCTGAAACCTCAAACACCGATTTTGACAAGTGTTCTAGCTGACGGTCAGTGGCATCCTTGATAGAAGCGCCATCAGGGAGAGAGAGCAGAGTCTTTGAGGCCAAACGGACACCGGAGGGTCCACCTGCAGAGGGTCTGCCCAGGCTTGTGATACCGCTGGCAAGAAAGGGTAACGTGACTCGATCACCTTACGATTACCAAAACATTTATCAGGCTGAGACCAATGTTTCTGCAGAACTTCCTGAATCTCAGGGTGGTCCGAGAAGACTTTTTGAGGTCTTTTGGGCCATGTGATCAGAGGATGCGACCGGGGCTGGGTCAGCCACTGACGAGGCCTGATTAACGGCCGAAACCAGGTCGTCCACCATGGCAAGAGTATCAGAGGAGACCGAATCAAAAGGAGCCTCCTGGTCTGGATCAGAATCAGAATCACGGAGCTCACCAGACGAGTGTGATTCATGGGACCTGCTCCTTGTAGGGGAGGAACGAGAACCCTGTGATGGAGTTGTGGAGGAGCTCCTGCGGAGCCTCTTCCTACCAGAATTACGGAAGAGAGGGGGGTACAAGCTCATCCCCGAGAACGTGTTTCCTCGCGACCTGGGAACTGGGTCTGCTGGTCGTCCTGCGAACTGGGGCTGCAGAGCCTGGATCAGTGTCTCAGAAAGTTGCTGTATAGATTGGCTCACGGACTGCAATAACACAACCGCCCATTCCGGGGTAGCAGGGCCACTAGAGGACGTATCCTCACCACCGTGGGCTTGCACAGAGGCAAAGACACAGGGCTGAGTGGAAACAGAGGCACAGACCTGGCAGAGCGGAGTAGAACAACCGCATGGCAGTGAAGCCTTGCATGCAGCGCAAAAGGCATAATACACAGTAAAGGTCTTTGGTGCCCTCTTGTTCTTATTGCCAGACATCATGGTAAAATTCCCCCCGCTACACACAGAAGTATACACTGCCGGATGTGAGGCACAAACAGACAAAGTAGTGCTGCACCATAAAGAATAAATCGCTGCTGTGCTCACAAACAGACAGCTTAGGGCTACAGCAGAAATATAGATCGCTGCGGAGCCCTGTCACCTGAGAGTCGCTGGAAACGAATCCTGTGTCCATATGCAGAGCTCCGACTGTGCCCACACTAAGGATTCCTCGCTGCAGAAAATCGCGCTCAGAGTGCACCAAAAATGATGCGAAGGCTAGGCCACGCCCCCCCCCCCCCAAGTGATGCAGAATCCAGGGTGGTCTCCTAAGACACTAAGCAAAAAACTGGCTAGACTAGGTCAGTCAGTCAAGGGGGGTTATATACTGCTCGGGAGGAGCCACTGTGCTCCTTTATCAATTGCTTAGTGTAGCCTCCTAGTGGCAGAATAGCATAACCCATCGCCCTGTGTCCCCCAATGAGGCGAAGGAGAAATACGCTGTTTCCAAAACGCCACTATTACCGATGTAGCCCAAGTGTACTCACCTCCTATCGCTCCCAGCATCGCAATGGCCTCCTGTCTTGTGTCTGGAGCTGATCATGCGAGTGGCGCAGAGCAATGATGCCGCGCCGCTCACATGCATTAGCTGCCGGCACACGACAGGAGGACAAAACGCACCAAAGCTGCAGCAAAAACGCCCTGTGTGAACATAACTGTTACATGTGCCATGTGCTCACAACCTGTAGTCAGTTGAGACCTTATGTGTTTATTTTTCACTCTACTTTCTGATATGAGATGGTTAGATTTTATACTCCCGGTGACTTTCACCAGCGGGTCCATTACCGGCGTTCTGTAGATTGGAACTCGGACATTCAAGGCATAGGCACAGGTGTCCAGTTTTTAGATTACAGTGTAAACATTTCCTAGAGGGGAATGTTTTAGCAAAGTCTTTCCTTGTTCCAGATGCCATTTTGGTTTCATCAATACAGAGTTTAGCTTTCTGTACACAGCAGTAATTCTGGATCTATGTATATTCACATACCTGTATTCTGGACCTGCGTGTAATAGAATTATATGCAGTTCAACAAGTTTATTATTATTTTGCAGAATTTAAGAGAATCCATAGAATAGCACTGCATATTTTCTGTGTTTACTCTAGAAGATCTGGGATGGGAAGGTGAGGTTCTTGAAGGAAGCTGCATATGACACATTGATTGCTCAAGGTCTGTAATGTGGACATGTAGGCACACTGTACTGCAGTTCAGCTCTCACTGACTTCAATAGGACCTGCAGTACCCAGGAGTGACCACTACATGGTGTATGGAGCCGTGCTGATCCAGCCACAGAAATTGTTTATCGTACATCCAGCAGTTGACATAGCTGATAGCAGCTGATACGTTGGGGTGTTCAACCCACACAAATCTGATAGCGATGACCTGAATTAGGCTACTTTCACATCTGCGTTTTGAAACGCAGCCAAACGCATGCGCACTGCGTTCCTATGTTTAACATGGGAATGCATGGCACCTGCGTTTGGCTGCGCATAATTTGTGCACCCTCCGAACGCAACATAATGCATTTTTTGTGCATTCGCGGGGCTTGTTTTATCACCAAGCGTCTGCAAGCACACAAAGAATGAATGGAAGTCAATGGTTCCCCAGTGTCCTCTGCATGACGCTGCGGATCACATTGAAATCTTTTCTGGTGGCCGCCGCTGATCTCCCGAGAGATCAGCGACGGCCCCTGGGAGATCAGCTGGAGCAGCCACTGATCTCCCGGGGACGGGCGCCGCTCAACTCTTACGGTGTTGGCGCTGGAGATTTAAACAAGCAGCTGATCTGACAGCCGTTTAAATTTCCCGCGCCGAAACCAAATTGGTGATGTTGGCGCAGGAAATTTAAACAGCTGTCAGATCAGCTGCTTGTTTAAATCTTCAGCGTCAACACCATCGGGAGATGGGCAGCGGCCGCTGGGAGGAGGAGATCTCTGCTGCTGATCTCAGCCTCCCAGCCGCCGAGACTGCTGATTGGCTGGCCGGGCACCATACTATGTGAATGAATGCGGAGAATCTCCGCTGCGTTCACATCAGTATGGCAGCATTTGCGTCTGCATGACAAAAGCATGCAGACACAAACGCTAATGTGAAACCAGCCTTAGGGCTAATGGGCGACACCTTTAACACGTTAAAAACTACGCAGCGTGGACTTATGTAGTGATTTTATGCTGTAGTCCCACGGTTGGTGCTCAAATGTGTAAACGGCCAAACATATCAGATCGCTCAGCTGCCTGCCATCCCACTACTCGGCCAAGTGCTTCTGAGTTTTCTATGACAGCGCCAATGTCAGAATCATCTGGCAGCGACATCTCCCCTCCGAACAAAGGGTCATAATCTGCCCAGAGATGGTTGGGAGGGCCCTATACATCAGCTAGTCTTACAATACTGCTTAACTTCAGGGTCATTCCATATCAAGTGATCCAAATCTAAATATTTTTTTTTACCTGACGTCTTTAGATTTTTAATAATTTTTTTTCTATATGAAGTCCAACTTTAGTTAATTGCAAATTAAAAAAAGTTTAGAATTTTTTCTTCATCAGTTAATTTTTTTACAGACTTAAAAGTTTTAAATAAATGTGAATTCTGGCCTGGCTCTACATTTTCTATATCATATCCCTGGGTAGAATTAAGATAAAGAGGTGGGAGAGCCATCATCATTTTTCTTAGAATGGTGCCGGCTTTCATTTGACATGTCACAAGACTGTTTCTTAATATTTTGTTTTGGAGAAATCAAATTCAAAATTTTGATGCGCAATTGTGAAAAAAAAGGATGTTTTAAAATTGTGAAAAAATGCCTGTGTTAGGGCCCTTTCACATCAGCATTTTTTTCAAATCGCGGCAGATGCAGTGAAAAAACCGCATCTGCCATGATTACCGCATACCGGCTGCACTTGCGGCACGGTTGCGGTAAACGCCATACAAGGTATAGGCGGATTTGCGGCAGGTGCGGCAAGTGAGGTTTTGGTACTTGCGGCAGATGCGGCTGCGAAAAAAAAATGCTGTCAGCCGTGGTTTTTCCAGAGATCTGTTCAGATATTGGACACCGATATCTGTGTGTGTAAACCCACCATTAAAACTTTAAAAAAGTCGGTAAAAAATTAACTGATGAAGAAAAAAAAAATTGAAAACTTTTAATTTGTAATTAACTAAAGTTGTACTTCATATAGAAAAAAATAAAAATCTAAAGACGTCTGGTAAAAAAAAAAAAAAATAATATTCATATTTGGATCTCTTGATATAGAATGATACTATAATATTTGATATATATTGATGCTATAATAGTTAAATATTTTAAAATATGATGCCATTGCGATCCCAACTTGAATTCTGGTACAGATGTGGCTAAGAGCATAGCAGGCCCATGTGCATATTTGAGAATGTTTACATTAAACCTTTTTTCAGGAATGCATTTTAAAAGTTTGTGTTTGCGTTCACATGGGTAAAATATTAACAGCGATCCTCTTGTGACATATCTGGTGAAAGCCTGTACAGTTCTGAGTAGAATGGTGTTTAGTTTGTTTCTCCATCTTATTTCTAGCCTGAGTTATGGCAGGCAACACCGAAATTCACACTTTTTCCGAACTTTGAAAATCAATTAAAAATACAAAAAAAAAAAAATTTCTAGAATTTTTTTCTCTTCACATTTTGCATTGTCTGACACGCTATTATCAAATAACAAAATCTTTAGAAACCTTAAAGAGGACCTGTCACCAACCATACATGGTGATCTAATTACAGCACTGAATGCAGCATGTCTGCTGCATCCAGGCAAGGGGTCCCCCAGCCCTTGAGCCCCCCTGTACCCCGAGATAATACACATTAAAAACTTACCGTATATACTCGTGTATAAGCCGACCCCCCTACTTTTGCCCCCAAAACCTGGGAAAACCTATTGACTCGTGTATAAGCCGAGGGTGGACCCCAGCACAGGTATACAGCCCCCAGCAGAGTGGTATACAGCAGCCTCCCCAGCGGTATATAGCAGCCCCAGCGGTATATAGCAGCCCCAGGGGTATATAGCAGCCCCAGGGGTATATAACAGCACCAGTGGTGTGGTATACAGCAGCTCCAGGGGTATATAACAGCCCCAGGGGTACCCATACATACACATACATACATACACACACACACACACACACACACACACACATATTATATATTATATATATATACACACACATACAGCAGCCCCAGGGGTACCCATACATACACACACATACACACAGCTTCCTACCTTGTCCCCCGTTCTGCAGTGCCTCCGGTGTCCTCTGTGCCTTCCGGTGGGGTCCTTGCTCCGTTCCCGGTCTGCTGTGCCTTGTGGTTCCCCCTGCTTCAGTTTCATCATCATCGGTGCTGGGGGCCGCCATCTTCCTTCTTCCCTCCGCCCCTGGCCAGTGATGTCAGAGCAGGCCGCGCTGTGATTGGCTAGCACCCGTGATCATGTGTCACGGGTGCTAAGCCTGCTAAGCCAATCACAGCACGGCCTGCACTGACATCACTGGCCGGGGGTGGAGGGAAGAAGGAAGATGGCGGCCCCCAGCACCGATGATGGAACCGAAGCAGGGGGAACCACAAGGCACAGCGGACCGGGAATACGGTATATTGCGCAGCGCCCCCCCCCCCGGTCTTATTTTCGAGAGGGGGACTTATATTAGCAGGCTTATTTTCGGGGAAACACGGGTATTACCGTATTGACCCGTGTATAAGCGAGGGGGGGACTTTTCAGCCCAATTTTTGGGCTGAAAAACTCGGCTTATACACGAGTATATACGGTACATAGTGGAGCCAAATAGGAGGTGGCTTGTGGCTGGAGCCACTTCTCTCACAGGGGAATTTCACGCCCCCTGGATCTTTAATCCACCCATGTAAGTTTTAAATGTATTTAAAACGTACTATCTACCATTACTAGACTCCCTTGCAGCCTCCAGCAACCTTTATCATGCCCCTATGGGCGTGATCTTGAAATTAAATTGTGCGCCCCCCAGCCTGCCTCGCTATGGTCTGCAGCAATCCTCGTATGACACCAAACGCGTCATTTCCGGAACTTGGGGTCGATACACTTAAAAGGTGTATGTATCGCCCGACTTCAATCTGGGCATTGCGCATGCACTGTGGAGCACATTATGTCAGCATATCTGTGATCACAGACGAGCTGACGTAATGTGTTCAACAGAGCATGCGCTATGCACAGATTGAAGTCGGGCAATACACCGACCCAAGTTCCAGAAAAGACGCGTTTGGAGTCATACCAGGAAGGCTGCAGAGCGTGGAGAGGCAGGCTGTGGGGGTGCGCAATTTAATTTCAAGATCACGCCAATAGGGGCGTGATAAAGGTTGCTGGAGGCTGCGAGAGGGACCAAAAGAGGACGCCCAGGGGGGCTAGTAACAGTAGCCCACCTGTTCATTAACATACGACCTAGTAAGTTTTATACACATTTTATTAAACAGTCACAGCTCCCATTTAGCACAGAGAGGGATAGGTAGGAGTAGTAATAGGATGGTGCAGGGACAGGTAGTGACAGCTTGGGGGGCTTTATCTAGGCGACAGGTTCACTTTAATTGCATAAATTTGAAGCTTATACTCTTCTTTTTCATTGTTTTCTACTGTAATCTTTGAGTAGCTTCTCAAAGAAGTTCCCCAGTAGGCCTGAAAGACCCCCCCCCCTCCACTGGCACCCCACTATCTATGCCCCAGTGGGGAAGGCGGGCATCTTTATTTAGTATACATGGAAATCCTTGTTTTAATTGACAAGAACATAGTACCAAGACAAAGCTCTAATTCATCAAATCCATACTTTAATCTCTCCCTGTACCCTCATCCTACAGATCTGGGGTATATGGTGTATAGACCCTAATATTTCGACTTATTACCCCCTGTTCCTTATTATGCCCGGATATTCGCTAATATTAAACATTCACCTTATGTGTCGTATGTTGGTACCATATTTTAAACTTTTTTGTTTTTTAGACCAATAATAAATCATGTTTTACAAAGTACAGGTAGTTATTTTTTGACTGGAGGCATCATTAATGATCAAAATGTCCACACCTTTTTTCTTAGGGTTGAGCCAGACAGCAGGGCAGCGCTGGGACCGGTCACATAGGGCAAAACGCTACCTATAACTATGACAGATCGCAGCAAGATCTGGTTTCACAATCATACGGCCATACCCTTTACATGTGCTATTTTAGGTAACCAAAGAATGTGCCACACACACAAGTGTCATCTCTAGATGTCTAATCACAAAATGACATGATAATCAATCTGGGTTAATATGTATACACTTCTGAATTATTTGACTACCACATAAAAAACAAACAAACATGGAAATATCAATATTTCACTGTAAAAGCCTCAACCAGAGATCTGTAGTCAGGTCTCCCAGATGTTTGGAGCCACCTCCCTGCTAAGCTCCTTCATACACAGTGACCAGTGACCGAGAAGAGCTGAACTCAACAGTAGTCACACAAGGCATTGATTTTACACTAATCTTTTGTTCATTCATTCAGCATTTTTGGAAGTAGTACAGCTGCTATTTTACATGGTGGGAACTATAGTGTTGAAAAGGAGTTGTCCCAAGTAGTGGACAAACCCTTTAAGACTGATCTGTAACACATGAATCTTGATTAATGGGTGCCAATCAGAGCTGAGCAGATTGCTGTGCCACCCCAGTGCATAGTCTAGGCGAGTGCCGTCTGGCTGGGGACAGGAGCAGAGCATATTTTTTGAGCTTCCAAGGTTCCTCAGTTAGCGTTTGATTTGCCAGCCTGGCATGATGTCATAAGTGCGGCAGCTCGGCTAATCATAACCCAAGCCTGGGGTCCCAGAGGGTAAGATAATTCATGCAGCCCTTGTCTATAGCCAGAGACAACTGATCTGGTCCAAAGTGATCCACTCATCGTTAGTGGCGATATCTACAGCTCACACGTAGACTTTGCTGTGTAGATTGGGACAGAATCAGCAGAGGGCAGGGGATTTAATGACAGCTGAAATACTGCAAAATGCAAACACAATATACCCAGGTAAGAACTTGTTTAGCATTTCCCATGCTACTCCCTGGTCTCCAGAGTATGGTAGCCCTCCATCAGTTCCAGAAGGCTTTAATAATAGGTGACATTTTCTTTCTGCTATCTCCCATTAGAATGAAGCAGCTTAAGTTGACTACGCAAAATGACTATGGAAAACAATCGAGGACAGACACGTGCATCACTGGTATGGTGCTATTCCTGGACAACCCCGAGCTCAATTGTCCTTGTCCAGGTCACCACAAAGGGCAGAGTATCATACTGTAAGCCCTCCTCACCAAAACAACAAACATTGCTCACAACAAACAACTATGGGGCAGATTTATAAAGACTTTATTTTTTATTGTCTTGATGCAGAATTATCATGAATAAACATACTCTGAATTTATTTAAAAAGCATGTGTATTTGGTGCTCTTTATGTGCTGGAGTACATTGCTGCTAATTTTGTGATAGAAATTAAAAATGAACTTGTTGGGCAGCATGGCATCCCTCCAGGAGATCCTACCGATTTTCCATAAAGACAGCATAAAAGCGTCAAAAGCTGCCAACTTTTTTGCTCAACAGTTTCAGGAGTAAACTGCACAGCCCTTGTCCATAGCCAGAGAGAAGTGACCTGGACTGTGGTTGAACAAAGTGATCCGCTCATCTTAAAAGGAACCCATCAGCAGGTTTTTACTATGCAAGTACTCAGGTACCAGTCTCGGTGGGTGTCCTAGTATGTCACGGGTGGCAGCACCTGATCCCATGGCCTGGGTGACACTTCAAAAAGGGGGTATTTACAAGGGATAAGAGTTTGTCATGTGACGCCACCTGTAGTACCTGGTGATGGGTCACCAGCGCCGCCACTGTCAGCCGGAGGTAGAAGATGGTAGTGTGGCTGAGATGGCAAAGCTCCCTACAGGTGGAGCAATTCCTCCAGGGCAGCGTTCCTGGAAGGGAACAGGTTGATGTACGAAAACACACATAAACAAAGTCACTTTCTCCCGGGTACTTTACTGTCAAGTTGTAGCAGTTCACAGTCCAGCATAGGGGTTCCTACCATGCGGTCCACCACGCAGCTTCGGGGGTGCTCCCTACCGAGGCTCCTTCTACATCCTCCGGTCCCTCAAAGTCGGTCTCGTCTTCAATGAGGACGTCTGGTTTGGTAGGGGACGTCCGCGCTGTCTCCAGCCGGAGACAGCTGCTGGTACAGGACGGTGGTATTACTGGTGTTTCAGTCTGGACCCCCATGTCCCGGGTCTGGACGGGAGATGATACGGGTGGTAACGAGGCACGGTACTCCACAACTGCCTGCACCGCTGCCTCTCATGCTTCACAACCTTCTCTCATCGTTCTCAGCTTGCAGGCCCACTCCACCTTCTGCACAACCCACGTCAGGGCTTCTTCCATGTCCTGGTGGAGCCGTCCAACCGCGTCCCTCCAGTAGTCAGCATCCCCCTCTAGTGTCAAGAGGGACGCTGCTGCTGGGTCTCCTTGTGCGATTCTGGCCTGTTCCTCGACCTCGCGCACAATGTCTCTCCAACAGGCTGCCGCCATGCTGCCGGGTATCAAGGAGCCTTTTTTGTTCTGTCCATCTCTTCCGGTTTGTCTCTTTATTGGCAGCCACTCCTGGAGAACTTCCTGTGGGCCGGCCCCCTGATTGACGGCAATCGGGGCAGCCACACTTTTTGGCGCCTCCGTCTTGGCCCTCCTTCTAGGGGCTGAGGCACATCCCCGGGCCTACACTTGGCGTTTAGTATATGGCTACGGCGCCATCTTGGGTCCTCCTGCAGTGATGGCGGGAACCCATTTTTGGCGCCAAGCAATGGCAGAAAAAGTTCTTTTCAATAGTTCAAGGCCCACAGTACCCGGTAATACTGGGCACGAGATCCTGTTCTTGACGCCAGAAAGATATGTCGAGCCCCAGGCCTTGAGGCACTCCGGTACCAAACTCAATGGGTGTCCTAGGATGTCACGGGTGGCAGCGCCTGATCCCGTGGCCTGGGTGACACTTCAAAAAGGGGGTATTTACAGGGGATAAGAGTTTGTCATGTGACGCCACCCGTAGTACCTGGTGATGGGTCACCAGCTCCGCCACAGTTAGCCGGAGGTAGATGGTAGTGCCGCTAAGATGGCAAAGCTCCCTGCAGGTGGAGCAATGCCTCTGGGGCAGCGTTCCTGGAAGGGAACAGGTTAATATACGAAAACACACAGGCAAAGTCACTTTCTCCCGGGTACTTTACTGTCAACTTGTAGCAGAATCACACAAAGTTCACAGTCCAGCATCAGATATTAAAATAACAGGTAGCTCTATGGGTGGCTGCAAGTGGATCCCAGGTGGTATGGTGTAACCCGTGATGTACCTTGGTTGACAAACCCGTGTCCTTTCGTCCCCACCTAGAACGGGCCATTACCCAATGTCTCCGTGTAGGTAGTATTGGGGGTCCTCTCCCTCAGTGTGAGGAAGCAGGCTGACCGCTCCATCTGGCAGGGTGCTGTGGCAATAAACGGACCACAGCAATCGGTTGTCGACTGCAAAGATAAACTCTGGCCGGATCCTCGGGCCCAGTGTTCCTGTGGTGGACTGGAGAATCCCCTGGATTATGGCCGCTCCACACTAAGGATCTCCCTTTCTCTCTACGGCCCTGACTTCTCGCGTTGGACGCCCTCTTTCAGGTTCTCCTCAAGATCCCTTCTTCTTCCCTCCGGATCGGCTTGAAACCGTCCGGGTAAACCTTCCGCCTTGTTCAACACTTTTCAGCTGTCCCGACTCCTCTCCTCCTCCTCCAACTAACTGCTCTTGATCTCCCCTGGGGGTGAATATATCTCCCTCCCAGGTAACCTCCCACTGCTCAGCTAATGTGGGAGTGCTGGGAATGGGTCCCACCTACCAACCTAGGGTCCACTTCCAGCTGGGGCATTTACACCTCTTTTACAGGTGCAATACCCCTCTGTGACACCTGACCATACGGGGCGCCACATAAGCTGAGGACAGCATGTTGTAAGGGTTAAAAAAAGAAAAATCAACTGTTTCGCTTAACAGTATGTGTGCTATTGTTTACTTAAACTAAAGGCTTTAGCATATAATGATAACCATTACTGGACTGCAATGTCATGCATCCAGCAGTCTGAAATGCCCCCTCCAGCAATTGACAGCTTACTGTCAATGCCGATAGCCTGCTGGGAAGGAAGGGGGGGAGGGGGGAACAGCTATCTCAGCTCTGCTACATTCCTAAAACTAAATGTTTTGATTATGTCAGTAATCTATGTGCTATATCATTGAATTCAAAGTCTCTTTGCCTACTTTATCGTGCTGTCATGTAACACAGCATAACCCTGCTGACAGATTCCCTTTAAGTGGGTATATCTGTAGCTCACAAGTCAGCTTTGCCATGTAGATTGGGACAGAATCAGCAGTGGGCAGGAGATTTAATGACATCTGACATCCCATATAATGCAGCATGCAAACATATAAAACACCAAAACTTGCTAAGTTTTTGTGCAACAGTTTCAGGAGCAAACTGATGAATCGGACCCGATATACACATAAATGTATTTAAAACTCATTTTCTACAGCTGTCACCCTCTAGGTAAGATGCAGAAGTCTATGGGATTTACTGGTAATTACTAAACTTTACTCTCCACACTTTCTACGGGTCATCCAGATATTAACCTGAAGATGAAGTGACAGGAGTGTGAAACCTTAGTGGGTCTTGGCTATAGTTCACAAAGACCTTTTGACCACGTGCGTCTAATGTAAAAAGAATGGGGATCTCTAGGAGCAGCCAGAATAGACTGCCGCCTGCACCACCCACGGCTTGTACAGGCCATCCTTTATTAGGCTTGGACTGCTCAGGTCCATTACTTTTGGGACATTTTACAGGATTGCCGGATACCCTCCTCTCTCCGCTTTGTGCACACAAAGGTATGTCTGTCACACGGCAATGACTCCATCAGTTACATCACAAACAGGATGTAGGTCACACAAGCAGAAAATGACCTGATCGGGAGCCCTTGGGTGTGTGCAGAACTGGAGTTGATTCATCGCTTTCCAGTCACTTATTCCAAATGTAGAAAAAAAAAACATTTAAGGTACCGTTACATGACACGACGTTGCAGTGATGTCGGCTGCGATATCACGGGAGCGCGCATGATTTTGCCATTATGCCAAGATTGCTTTGGAGTTGTCACACAGAGATATCGTAGGCGACGCACCTCTGATTTTATAAGCAACTTTCGCTCGCTGTTGATGCACAACCTGGCGAGCGATACTTATCAATGTAGTGAATAGGGGAAATCGCTCTTAACCTCGTTATTGCCGTGTCACACAGAGCGATGCTAGCAGATCGTTAGAGCGACATCACCAGGTTTATGAAGATGTTCAAAATCCTGACAACTCCGTCCAAGCGACTTATCGTAGTTGTATCGTCCAGTAGCACGGCACGACGCACTTGTGATATCAACTGCAACAGCAACGAACACGTGACTTTTGAGCGATATTGCGGGCGATATCGTGTCATGTAAAGGTGCCTTTAGTCTCCGGCCCAAAAGCTCAAGTTCTAATTTACTAAAAATGCACTGGAAAGCCGTGATCAAACAGGAGAACAATAATCTTAGGGAGCGTTTACAAACAACTTACTGAATCTACCAAACCTTCTGAAGTTCATAAGACATCACATAAGAGAAAGGAATGGAGAAATGGGACACATTCAAGAAGGAAGAATCCAATAAGGACGTGGGATTTCAGCCTCATAGATCAATACATCCAGAAATGATTGGGAGAAGTCAGACCGGCAGAGAATGGATCATTCTGTGTCATCAGATAACGGAAGACGACAATAAAGGTAGTATACAGTATGTCAGAATCATGTAACCGGGAGGACACAATACAGGTAGTATACAGTATGTGGGAATCATGTAACCGGGAGGACACAATACAGATAGTATACAGTATGTGGGAATCATGTAACCGGGAGGACACAATACAGATAGTATACAGTATGTCGGAATCATGTAACCGGGAGGATACAATACAGATAGTATACAGTATGTCGGAATCATGTAACCGGGAGGACACAATACAGGTAGTATACAGTATGTCGGAATCATATAACCGGGAGGACACAATACAGGTAGTATACAGTATGTCGGAATCATGTAACCGGGAGGACACAATACAGGTAGTATACAATATGTCGGAATCATGTAACCGGGAGAACACAATACAGATAGTATACAGTATGTCGGAATCATGTAACCGGGAGGACACAATACAGGTAGTATACAGTATGTCGGAATCATGTAACCGGGAGGACACAATACAGATAGTATACAGTATGTCGGAATCATGTAACCGGGAGGACACAATACAGGTCGTATACAATATGTCGGAATCATGTAACCGGGAGGACACAATACAGATAGTATACAGTATGTCGGAATCATGTAACCGGGAGGACACAATACAGGTAGTATACAGTATGTGGGAATCATGTAACCGGGAGGACACAATACAGGTAGTATACAGTATGTGGGAATCATGTAACCGGGAGGACACAATACAGGTAGTATAAAGTATGTCGGAATCATGTAACCGGGAGGACACAATACAGGTAGTATAAAGTATGTCGGAATCATGTAACCGGGAGGAACACAATACAGCCCCTGACAGTCCAGGATGAAAACAGCAGGTGGTCTTCATTACTCCCCATGATGAGGGAAGGTGTGGGGGTCTTATCCAACTGTGACCATTGCAGAAAAGTTCAACCAATGTTGCATGTGACTTTTCCCAGACTGATGAGTGTATGAAGCTATAATCACTCAGCTGTCACTCCCAGCTCTATATCACTAGGAATCTATAGAATTATTTGTGATCCATCCACAACCAGATCCATCAAAGGTATCAGTGGAAGAGTAAGAGTGCGTTCACACACTGCATATTTGCTGCATTTTTTTACACCCAAGATCATCACAAACCAGGACTGGAACAATCAGAGGAAAAGTATACGGTTGTGTGCTCACAGTCTGGAGGGGCTGCGTGTTGGATGCAGCTCCTCCGGACCCGAGTGAAGCGGCGGGTGGCCGCAGGCTCACCATGTGTGGTGGGGCGGCTTCTCCCTGCAGTCACCCGATGGGAGCCGCTTGAGACTCTGGAGCATGAAATGAACATGCGGAGGAGAAGCGGAATGCCAGCAACCCACACTGCAGCTAACAGAACACTGCGGGCAGGTTTAGCATAGTGAGGATGGGATTTCTTGAAACCCCATCCACTATGCTGATACTGTACTACGCAGCGTGTTGGATGCAGCGGCAAGACGCTGCGTATACTGATCGTGTGCACGCACCCTAATAGAAACAAGTGCTCCACGTCTGGATTTAATCACCCACTGCTGGTTTGTGATGAGCATGTGTGTAAATAATGCAGCAAATACGCAGCGTGTGAACACACCCCAAATACAGTTTAATCAAATCAATAAATGTGAAAATAAGCAGCTTCGTAATATATCTGATTAGAGAAATCAGCTTATTTCTCTGCCAGAATTGATCAGTAATTATCACAATTCTCAATTCTGAGGTAAAAGCTGTATACAGTGGAGACTTTCCCATTACTGAGATAGAAGATGGCGGCTGATGATTATAAAGGTCTATGGAGGGAGGAGCTGAAGGCCGACAGACAACAGCTACAAGACCTCCTACCTGATAGGCATCAAGTCATCTCCTATCTCACTAATGCAAAGTCTGTATTCACTGAAAACACATTTTACCAGGAACCATAGAACGAAAGACCAGCCCAGGAACAAAGCAGTCAGACAAAACACCAAGAAAGGGCGTACAGAATAGCGACCGTTGCACAGCGGGAGCCACATAGCGCCTGTGCAGAAAATAATAAGCCCTGAACGTCCACCCTGACCGAGCAATATACTGACAGGAACCAGCGCTGTGGAGTCCTATTCAGGGAAATGGACTTGTCGGATGTTAAGCTAGGCCGGCTTCACAGTGCGGTCAGGTCCGATCTGGGGCTGTCAGGGGTGAACCCGACAGCCCTGGACCGGATCTGGACACAGAAACGAAGGGCAAATATGCTCTCCGGTCCAGTGTGCAGCCGGATGCTACAGAGCTCAGCTGTCCCCTGCGAAGTGGTGCTGAAGCGCTTCACAGGGGACAGCTCCCTGGTGCTGAAGTTCAGCATAACTCACGCAGGTGTCCGGTTGCTGGATCGGGGCAATCCGGCCCCATAGACTCCCAGGTTAGGGAGCGCCGGATTGCCCCGGAACCGGGAGAATCCGATTTGGGGAGATTTTCTCCCCGGACACAGTAGTGCAGCATGCTCCGATTTTGTGTCCAGGGGAATAATCTGAATACACCCGGATTCTCCCGGACACATGGAAACCAGATGGCAGAGAGTTGCCATTCGGCTCCATAGGGCTGCATGGGGTGAAAATCGGGTCCGGGGCTGGCCGGTTTACACCGGACAGCCCTGGATCGGTCCTGAAGTTTGAAGCCCTCTCCCTCCTCCTGCACTCGGGGGGGCCCTCCTACTCCTCCTGCACTCGGGATAGGGGAGGGGGGCAGGGGGGTTGCGTGTGTCCCTCCTCCCGCACGCAGGGGAGGGGGGGGGCCCTCTTCCTCCTCCCGCACGCAGGGGAGGGGGGGGCCCTCTTCCTCCTCCCGCACGCAGGGGAGGGGGGGGCCCTCTTCCTCCTCCCGCACGCAGGGCAGGGGGGGGGGGGGCCCTCTTCCTCCTCCCGCACGCAGGGGAGGGGGGCCCCCTCTTCCTCCTCCCGCACGCAGGGGAGGGGGACGGGCCCCTCTTCCTCCTCCCGAACTCAGGGGGGGGACGGGCCCCTCTTCCTCCTCCCGAACTCAGGGGGGGGACGGGCCCCTCTTCCTCCTCCCGAACTCAGGGGGGGGACGGGCCCCTCTTCCTCCTCCCGAACTCAGGGGGGGGGACGGGCCCCCCTCTTCCTCCTCCCGAACTCAGGGGGGGGGACGGGCCCCCCTCTTCCTCCTCCCGCACGCAGGGGAGGGGGGGCCCCCTCTTCCTCCTCCCGCACGCAGGGGAGGGGGGGCCCCCTCTTCCTCCGCCCGCACGCAGGGGAGGGGGGGGGCCCCTCTTCCTCCCCCCGCACGCAGGGGAGGGGGGGGGGCCCTCTTCCTCCGCCCGCACGCAGGGGAGGGGGGGGGCCCCTCTTCCTCCGCCCGCACGCAGGGGAGGGGGGGGGCCCCTCTTCCTCCGCCCGCACGCAGGGGAGGGGGGGGGCCCCTCTTCCTCCGCCCGCACGCAGGGGAGGGGGGGGGCCCCCTCTTCCTCCGCCCGCACGCAGGGGAGGGGGGGGGCCCCTCTTCCTCCGCCCGCACGCAGGGGAGGGGGGGGGCCCCTCTTCCTCCCGCCCGCACGCAGGGAGGGGGGGGGCCCCTCTTCCTCCGCCCGCACGCAGGGAGGGGGGGGCCCCTCTTCCTCCGCCCGCACGCAGGGGAGGGGGGGGGGCCCCTCTTCCTCCGCCCGCACGCAGGGGAGGGGGGGGGCCCCTCTTCCTCCGCCCGCACGCAGGGGAGGGGGGGGGCCCCTCTTCCTCCGCCCGCACGCAGGGGAGGGGGGGGCCCCTCTTCCTCCGCCCGCACGCAGGGGGGGGGGGGCCCCTCTTCCTCCGCCCGCACGCAGGGGAGGGGGGGGCCCCTCTTCCTCCGCCCGCACGCAGGGGAGGGGGGGGCCCCTCTTCCTCCGCCCGCACGCAGGGGAGGGGGGGGCCCCTCTTCCTCCGCCCGCACGCAGGGGAGGGGGGGGCCCCTCTTCCTCCGCCCGCACGCAGGGGAGGGGGGGGCCCCTCTTCCTCCGCCCGCACGCAGGGGAGGGGGGGGGCCCCTCTTCCTCCGCCCGCACGCAGGGGAGGGGGGGGGCCCCTCTTCCTCCGCCCGCACGCAGGGGAGGGGGGGGGGGCCCCTCTTCCTCCGCCCGCACGCAGGGGAGGGGGGGGGCCCCTCTTCCTCCGCCCGCACGCAGGGGAGGGGGGGGCCCCTCTTCCTCCGCCCGCACGCAGGGGAGGGGGGGCCCCTCTTCCTCCTCCTAAACTCGGGGGGGAGGGTCCCTCTTCCTCCTCCTAAACTCGGGGGGGTCCCCTCTACCTCCTCCTGAACTCGGGGGGGGGGTCCCTCTTCCTCCTCCTGAACTCGGGGGGGTCCCTCTTCCTCCTCCTGAACTCGGGGGGGGGGGGGCCCCTCTTTCTCCTGCAGTCTGGCCCCATCCTGCCACTGAGGAGCCCTGGCATCCTGACCAGACACAGTATCTTCCCCAGCCTCACACAGTGGACCTCCCCTCTAGCCCCGGCAGCACTGAGGACACATGTCAGCCATGTCTCACCATCGATGTCTCCCAGGGTGAGCTCATCCCCGAGCTCTGTCAGCGTCTCCATGTTCTCCATGCTGATGCCCGCTCCTCCGTGCAGCGGCCACAGGCAGCCTGATACCCCGCCGGGAGGCTGCTCTGTCTCTCCGGAGCTCCTGTCACTTTCTTCCCAACTCAACAACCAGTCACAGATGAATCAGACGCCATGTTGTTGTAGCCCCGCCCTCCGATTGTGATGACGTCACCATCGCGTGTCGCGCCTCGTTTCTATCGCATACAGAGCAAGGTGAAGAACAGCGATGAGATCGAGGCTTGGCTCCTCCCCTCCCCCTAGATTCTGAGAAAGCCCCTGTGCGAGCCGGAGCGTGGGGAGGCCCCGCCCACTCCGCCTGTAATAACGCGTGCTGCTTGTTTTGTTGTCAATGAGACCAGGGGATGCTGACCAATCAGAAGGCTCGGCGTGCTGTGGGGTGATGTGACGTCACCGATCAGGGGATCGGTATTTGCATATGAGGCGGCTGCCCTCCCGCAGACTGACTGACTCAGCTTAACCCGTCCTGTGCCGGGCGGGCGCGGAGCACAGAGGATAATAGCTGCGGCTCATCCGGTACAGGCTGAATGCTGCAGTGCGGAAGGCAGTGGAGTAACTGGGAGCTCATGGGCCCCGATGCAAAAGCTCCAATGGGGCCCCCAATTATTATAAGTCTGTAATACTACTGGTTATTTCATACAGGCCAAAGCGACTTTGGGGGCCCCCCACACTCGGGGCCCCAGCGTGAACGCAAACTCTGCACCTATTGTAGTTACAGCTTGACAGAGTAACGTGTTACATCCAGTCAGAACCGCATACAGGACGTGCAGAGCCCCTCCCCCATACGTCCCGTGCAGAGCCCCTCCGTAGTACGTCCCGTGCAGAGCGCCCCCCCCCCCATACGTCCCGTGCAGAGCCCCTCCGTAGTACGTCCCGTGCAGAGCGCCCCCCCCCCCCATACGTCCCGTGCAGAGCCCCTCCGTAGTACGTCCCGTGCAGAGCGCCCCCCCCCCCATACGTCCCGTGCAGAGCCCCTCCGTAGTACGTCCCGTGCAGAGCCCCCCCGTAGTACGTCCCGTGCAGAGACCCTCCCCCGTACGTCCCGTGCAGAGCCCCCCGTACGTCCCGTGCAGAGCCCCCCCCCCCGTACGTCCCGTGCAGAGCCCCCCCCCCACCCCGTACGTCCCGTGCAGAGCCCCCCCCGTACGTCCCGTGCAGAGCCCCCCCGTAGTACGTCCCGTGCAGAGACCCTCCCCCGTACATCTCCATGCAGAGCCCCTCAAAACATCCCGTGCGGAGCCCCTCCGTACATCCCATGCAGAGCCCGTTCGCTCTTCTACATGCACAGTCCATCCACACGTCTGCTCGCAGAGCCCCTCCGCATGACTGTGTGCAGAGACCCTCCATGCATTTGCATGCAGAACCCCTCCACCATACTTCTGCGTTAGAGGTCCTCGGTATGTCTGCGTGCAGAGGGGACTTCTGCCTGTAGAGCCATTCCATACACCTGCGCACAGAGCCCCTTCACACATCTACGCACAGAGCCCCTCCGTACATCTGCTCATACAGCCCCTCTGTACATCTGCGCACTGAGCCCCTCCATACATTTGCTTGCAGAGCCGCTCCGTACTTCTGCCTGCAGAGCCACTCCGTACACCTGCGCACAATGCCGCTCCATACGTTTGCGCGTACAGCCCCTCTGCACGTCTGTGCGCAGAGCCCCTCCGTAAGTCTGCGCACTGTGCCCTTCCGTAAGTCCGCACGCTGAGCCCCTCCATATGTTTGCACGCAGAGCCCCTACATATGTCTGTGCCCTGACCCGCTCAGCACGTCTGTGCGTACAGCCCCTCCGCACGTCTGTGTGCAGAGCCCCACCGTATGTCTGCGTGCTGAGCCTCTCCGTACATTTACTTGCAGAGCAGCTTCATGCTTCTGCCTGCAAAGCCGCACCACAAGCTTTGTACATCCTGTGCAGAGCCACGCCACACGCTCTGGACATTTGTATGCAAAGCAGCTTCATACATCTGCATGCAGAGGCCCTCTGTACATTTGTGTGCAGAACTGCTCCACACATATGTTTGCTGAGCCACACCATGCACTCCGTACATCTGGTGCAGAGCCACGCCACACATCTGCATGCAAAGCCTCACCGCACATCTATGTGTAAAACCCCACCGCACAACTGTGTGGCGCCCCTGCAGTCTGGTCGCCACAGAACGGTACTGCACCCACTCTATGGGTGCGGTATTCCAGTCAGCGGTAACAAGGGTTGGTAAATCCAATCACCAACAAACACGCCCGATCCCAAGGATAGCGGGTGAACCCAGGTAGTGGGACGGGTCAGGCAGCCCTGGGACGGTGAGTGGGAGAAAGTTGGTGGGTGGGAAGTGAGCAGGAAGTGGTCAGGGAAAGGAAGGAGACAAAGGGAAACATCATGGGAAGTGGGTAGGCAGTCGGTGGAGGTCAGCGAGCGAGAGAGGGCAGAGAGAAAGGACCCGGAAGACTTGAGCAGAGATGAGGCTCGTCCCGAGGACAGAGACTACAAGGAAACAGAGGGAGCCCCAAGGGTGCGGGCAGTGAGCGATCCACCCATGCGCCCGTGTCTGCAGTGAAGCGGAGGGGCAGGGCGAGCACCAGGGACCCCGCTCTGAAAGGTGGTGAGGATACTCCAAGCTCCAACCATGGAACTGGTGGCCACAAGCTCCAGAGGAGCTGTGGCCAACTCCCGGCACACCCGCCAAGAAGGCAGCTGTACTAGCGTCAGGGGACACAGCCGGTCGCTCGACAAGGCCCGTTGCTGCTGGATTGGGACTTTATGCGCTGAGGCGTGTGCATAAAGGAGGAGAGCAGGCAGTGCTGAGGAAGGAAGGCCTGAGAGGGAAGGTACACAAAAGGGTGTACTGGACAAACCATCCTGGTTGCTAAGGACTACCCGAACCACAAATGTACTTGAACTGTGACCCGTAGTACGTGTAGAGAATACTGAAGTAAACCAGGTTTGGAACTCAGAATTGCGTGAGACTGTTCCTTTCCTACCTGAGGAGTGGTAGACTGAAACTCTGTGCAGGCAGCAGGAGCCTGCCTGTGAGCTGTTCCGTTCCTTCTCTGCAGCCAGCTCAGCCCCGCTGGCTTCCCAGCACCCTAAAGCCCTAGTCACACAGGGTGGCATTACCGCCCATTACAGAGGCGACGGGGGCGTGGCCCATCACCGACGTCATCACCCCTATGTCGCCTCATGTAAAGGGGCGATGTCGGCACTCGCTCTGAAACCAGGCGACCATCATGGGGCGATGTGCACACATCGCCCCATGTAACCAGGCGCCAGCGACCGGTCAGGCGATGGGAGCAATAGGCTCCCATTGTCCTGCATCGCCGCTGGGGTTTCCAGACACCCCAGCTGCGATGCCACCTGACAGCTCACTGGCGCTGGCCTGGAGGTGTCGCCCCATGTAAACGGGGGACAGCGACGCTGGCACCCGTGGGGAGCGACACCATCCCAGCTGCCATTCCATCATCCCCAGAGGTCCCGGCCTACAACAGCGGCCACTGCAGCAGCATACCGCAGGAGTCATCACGACAAACTACTCCCTAATTCTTTAGGTCCCCCCTTTTTAATTGACCGCCCATCCGGGTGGCCACGGACTGGGTCTCGCCACCGTGACATCCCCCCAGGCACTCGAGGACATCAAGGGGCCCTGCTCAGTGTACCCCATGGCCCCCACAGGGTGAGTAAACTGCATGCAGAGCCGCTCTGCACATCTGCATGCAAAGCCACACCACACGCCTCATACATTCCGTGCAGAGCTGCGCCACACGGTTCGTACAGTGTTGGCCAAAAGTATTGACACCCCTGCAATTCTGTCAGATAATACTGTTTTCTTCCTGAAAATGATTGCAATCACAAATTCTTGGTATTATTATCTTCATTTAATTTGTCTTCAATTAAAAAAAACACAAAAAGAATTGTTCTAAAGCCAACTTGGATATAATTCCGCACCAAACATAAAAAAAAGGGTGGACAAAAGTATTGGCACTGTTAGAAAAATCATGTGATGCTTCTCTAATTTGTGTAATTAACAGCACCTGTAACTTACCTGTGGCACCGAACAGGTGTTGGCAATAACTAAATCACACTTGCAGCCAGTTGACATGGATTAAAGTTGACTCAACCTCTGTCCTGTGTCCTTGTGTGTACCACATTGAGCATGGAGAAAAGAAAGAAGACCAAAGAACTGTCTGAGGACTTGAGAAATCAAATTGTGAGGAAGCATGAGCAATCTCAAGGCTACAAGTCCATCTCCACACACCTGAATGTTCCTGTGTCTATCGTGCGCAGTGTCATCAAGAGGTTTAAAGCCCATGGCACTGTGGCTAACCTCCCTAGATGTGGACGGAAAAGGAAAATTGACGAGATTTCAATGCAAGATTGTGCGGATGGTGGATAAAGACCCTCGACTAACATCCAAACAAGTTCAAGCTGCCCTGCAGTCCAAGGGTACAACAGTTTCAACCCGTACTATCCGTCGGAGTCTGAATGAAAAGGGACTGTATGGTAGGATACCCAGGAAGACCCCACTTCTTACCCCGAGACATAAAAAAGTCAGGCTGGAGTTTGCCAAAACTTACCGGAGAAAGCCTACAACGTTTTGGAAGCATGTTCTCTCTTTTTGGGCAAAAGCATCAACATAGATGCCTGAGAAACCGATCAGCTGAGGTGGGGAGGACAGCAGGATTGTGTCGGGGGGCAGGATAGAGCAAGCAGGGCAAGATGGAGCTGGAGGGGGCAGGATGGAGCCGTGGGAGCAAGAACAGCAGGGGACAGGATGGGGCGAGGGGGGCGGGATGGAGCCGGAGGAGCAGAATGGTGGTGGGGGGGCGGGCAGGATGGTGGCGGGGGGGCAGGATGGAGCTGGTGGGGCAGGATGGTGTCAGGGAGGGCAGGATGGAGCCGGCGGGGCAGGATGGTGGTGGGGGTGCAGGATGGAGCCGGCGAGGCAGGATGGTGGCAGGGGGGATCAGGATGGCGGGGGGGGATCAGGATGGTGGTGTGGGGGCAGGATGGTGGTGAGCGGGGCAAGATTGAGCCGGCGGGGCAGGATGGTGGCGGGGGGGATCAGGATGGTGGTGGGGGTGCAGGATGGAGCCGGCGGGGCAGGATGGTGGCGAGCGGAGCAGGATGGAGCCAACGGGCAGGATGGTGGTGTGGGGGCAGGATGGAGCGGGCGGGGCAGGATGGAGCAGGCGGGGCAGGATGGAGCCAGCGAGGCAGGATGGTGGTGGGGGAGCAGGATGGTGGCGGGAGGGCAGGATGGATGCGGGGGTCAGGATGGAGCCGGTGGGGCAGGATGGTGGCGGGGGAGGAACAGGATGGCGGTGGAGGGGCAGGATGGTGGTGGGGGGGCAGGATGGTGGTGGGGGGCAGGATGGAAACGGGGCAGGATGGTAGTGTGGGGGCAGGATGGTGGTGGGGGTGCAGGATGGAGCCGGCGGGACAGGATGGATGCAGGGGGGCAGGATGGAGCCGGTGGGGCAGGATGGTGGCGGGGGAGGCAGGATGGAAACGGTGGGGCAAGATGGTGGTGTGGGGGCAGAATGGAGCCGGCGGGGCAGGATGGTGGTGGGGGGACAGGATGGAGACGGTGGGGCAGGATGGTGGCGGGGGAACACGGGATGGTGGTGAGGGTGCAGGATGGATGCGGGGGCGCAGGATGGAGCTGGGCGGGCAGGATGGTGGCGGGGGGAAATCAGGATGTTGGTGAGGGTACAGGATGGAGTCGGCGGGGCAGGATGGTGGTGAGGGGGCAGGATGGATGCGGGGGGGGGCAGGATGGAGGTCTCCTCCTGCCCCCCTCCGCTCCTCCCCCGCTCCTCCACAGTGATAGTAAAAAAGAAGCTCTCAGTGAGGATACTTACCCTTCGCCGGCACGCTCCACCTGTCTTGTAGCTCCCAGGACTGGACCTGTTGTTGCCTGGGAAACTGATCAGCTGATCAGTTTCCTAGGCAACGACAGGTCCTCAAGCCATCTGGAAGCTAGAAGACACAGGTGGAGTGCACCGGCGGAGGGTAAGTATCCTCACTAAGGGCTGTTTTTTTACTATCACCGTGGAGGAGCGGGGGGGGGTTCGCGGGAAGCGGAGGCGCAGAGCGAGGGGGCCGTGGGGAGCGGAGGAGGGGCAGAGCGAGGGGGGCCGCGGGGAGTGGAGAACGGGCAGGAGCAGCGGGGGGGGGCGCAGGGAGCGCGGGCAGGAGGAGCAGGGGGATGTGAGGAGAGACAGTGTATCCCGGCTACAGCGGCACTAACGCGCCTCCGGCCGGCGCCAGTGAGCCGCCTCTGTCGGGGGCGCGATTTCTGTGGCCGAGAGACGCCTTAGACAATTCTATAGTAGATGCGACAATTTTTTCTGTTATCTAGTGTGTGAAAAAAATGGAAGTTAAAAGAACTTTTTTGTGGAAAGAATGTGATTTTTTATTTTAATGGCTCAATGTTATAAAATTGTGTGAAGCACCCGGGTGGCCAAAGTGCTCACTATACGTCTAGATAAATATCCTGAGGTGTGTAGATTCCAAAATGTGGGAGATTTCCACTGATTACGCACATCAGGGGCTCTCCAAATGTAACACTGTATCCACTAACAATTGCAGCTAATTTGCCATTCAGTCAAATGGCACTCCTTCCCATCCGAGTACTGTTTTGCACCTAAACAGTAGTTTTCCACCACATATGGGATATTGGCATACCAGTATTGTTTTTGTAATTTGCAGTAAAATACTGTGGTATCCCACTAACAAACAGCAGACCATGCTGACGTTATGGGATTCTTGTGCCAAACGCATCTACCCCACCATCGCCCTCGCCTGGCATCTCAATTCAAAAGTGCAAATAGCTTTTTGAAAAGTAAGAGCACTTCATCTATAGTGAATCACAGAATCATAGTACAACCTATTAGATGTAGTAGTAATCTCAAAAGTAAATATTTTTTGCATAAGGGATCGAGGCACCAGCGCTGCAAGCTTAAACAGCACAGCCGGATACACAGTGTTCCAGGGACCAGTGTTGCTCTGTCAGCAAGCATGATTTAAATTAGATAAAAGACGGCACTCACCGGATCTCTTCGACGTGCTCTTTATTCACAAGATATGAGGGTACATAGTGCAGGGAGGGGTCGGCAGGGTGGACAACGGCTCCGTTTCGTGCGTATAGCGCTTCTGTGGGTCCAGTAAATATCAACCCTTTAATGAATCTTGCCACATAACTTAGGAAAAGAAGCCAAACATGAAACTACATTTTTAATGGTACGTAAATCTTAAAGATTTATCCACTGAATAAATGGTGGAACAGGGGCCATTACCTATGTGACTGCATCTCAGGATACTAGGATTTTGCCCTCTGTTTTGAGCCTGTTCCTATGTTGCACACAGGGGCGGAACTATCGTGGTGCCGCTGGTGCAGCGGCACCAGGCCCCGACAGGCTAGGGGGCCCCCCCTCAAGGCATGGAGAATAAGCCGACATGCTGCCGGCCACGCCCCCTCACAGCAGCTCAGGAGCGAGGACAGAGCCCCAATCACAGTGCAGAGAGTGAGTCATGTGACCTCTCCTGCACTGTGGGGAGGACCCTCACTCAACCAATCCTGGCAATGCGCGCGGGCCTCTGAAATTCTCTCCACATGGCTGTTCAGCATCATCAGCAGCAGCAGCAGATGAGGGGACACAGCTCTGCACAAGGACCCAGGTACAAGGAAAGGGACCAAAGACAGGGCACAGGCTGAGGACAGACCCGGGGGGGAAGGGGGTTTGCTGCTCTGTACACTGCTTTTATGCTTTTACAGGACCTGTGATGATGTCACATTGAGGGGAGGAGTCAGTGGTCACATGATCAGCTCCTCAGTGTATGCAGGACTCTGCTGTGCTGGTTGTCATGGTGCTGGATGAGATGAAGTTTATGTCAGGAGGGATTTACAGTGTGGATGTAGCAGAGCCGAGTGTGTATGATGTGTATGGAGCGGAGTTCAGAGTGTATACGTGGTGTATGGAGCGGAGCCAAGTGTGTACAAGATGTACGGAGCAGAGCCGAGTGTGTACGTAGCGGAGCCGAGTGTGTACGAGGTGTACGTAGCGGAGCTGAGTGTGTACGTAGCGGAGCCGAGTGTGTACGTAGCGGAGCCGAGTGTGTACGAGGTGTACGGAGCGGAGCCGAGTGTGTACGAGGTGTACGGAGCAGAGCCGAGTGTATGAGGTGTACGGAGCAGAGCCGAGTGTGTGCGAGGTGTACGGAGCAGAGCCGAGTGTGTGCGAGGTGTACGGAGCAGAGCCGAGTGTGTGCGAGGTGTACGGAGCAGAGCCGCGTGTGTATGAGGTGTACGGACTGAGCCGCGTGTGTACGAGGTGTACGGAGCAGAGCCGAGTGTATGAGGTGTACGGAGCAGAGCCGAGTGTATGAGGTGTACGGAGCAGAGCCGAGTGTATGAGGTGTACGGAGCAGAGCCGAGTGTATGAGGTGTACGGAGCAGAGCCGAGTGTATGAGGTGTACGGAGCAGAGCCGAGTGTATGAGGTGTACGGAGCAGAGCCGAGTGTATGAGGTGTATGGAGCAGAGCCGAGTGTGTACGAGGTGTACGGAGCGGAGCCGAGTGTATGAGGTGTACGGAGCAGAGCCGAGTGTGTGCGAGGTGTACGGAGCTGAGCCGCATGTGTACGAGGTGTACGGAGCGTAGCCGAGTGTGTACGAGGTGTACGGAGCAGAGACGAGTGTATGAGGTGTATGAAGCAGAGCCGAGTATGTACGAGGTGTACGGAGCTGAGCCGCATGTGTACGAGGTATACGGAGCGTAGCTGAGTGTGTACGAGGTGTATGGAGCAGAGCCGAGTGTATGAGGTGTATGGAGCAGAGCCGAGTGTGTACGAGGTGTACGGAGCGGAGCCACGTGTGTGCAGAACCGCGTGAGTATGAGGCAGGGCCACATGTGCGGGACATATGGAGTAAAGCCGCATGTGCATAAGGTGGATGGAGTGGAGCCGCATATGCTGGGGCGTCCTGTAGAGGAGCCGCATGTGTACGGAGCGGAGGCGTGTGCGCAGGGCATGTGGAGCGGAGCCGCGTGTCTACAAGGCATTTGGAGCGGAGCCACGTGCGTACAAGGTGTGTGTGCGCCAGTGGTAGTTCCCCGCGGATGCCGCTCCCGTTCCTATAGTCCCGGCTGCCTCTACCGGCAGCATTCTTCACTCGAGTCCTGGCTGAGCTGTCTGCTTTTTGCAGCTCAGCATGGTGGGGCACGATGATGTCATCACTGAGTGCCACTGTGTTGATACGTGCAGAGCGGAGCAGCAAGAAGAGAGGTGAGTATTTAGTTGTTTTTTTTTAACCCGTGAATACAGTGATGGGAGACTATGTAATGTGCAATATAATATAGGAGGAGTATGGGGTGCAATATACCATATGGAGGAATATGAGGGCCCATTATACTATATGGAGGACTATGGGACTGCCTTATACTATATGGAGGGCTATGCGGGTGTATTATAATATATGGAGGGTCGTGGAATGCATTATAATATATGGAGGACTATGGATGATGTATTAAAATATATATAGCCAATTATATAATATGGAAGCCATTTTAATATATCTGGAGGGTTCTGTGGAGGCTTGATAATATTTGGAGGGGTGTGAAAAAGCCTTTATACTTTATGCAGGGCTCTTTGAGGGTTGCGTTGTAAATAAATATTACAATCTATATGTTTACATTACTTTGTTGCCACTATGAGGGGCGGGGGGGCCCCCCAAAATTTCTTGCACTGGGGCCCACTACAGTCTGGGTCCGCCCCTGGTTGCACACTACAGAGCAGCACACAGGGGGACAAAGACTAGGTTAGAAGGTATAAATTTTATTTATCAGTTGATAAGGTAAAGAGTATTTATACCGTGTTAGCCAGTAGATAGAAAAATATATTGCAATCTGAGAGTCCGCAGTGGTTGATCCCTTTTAATGGTTAACAGTAAAGATGGTAAACATAGCAAGCTTTCAGGACACTGTGGTCTCATGATGAAGGGACCACAGTGTCCCAAAAGCTTGCTATGTTTACCATCTTTTCAGGTAGCCATTAAGAGGTATCAACCCCTGAGGACTCTCAGATTGCAATATATTTATTTACCAGTTGATATTTTTAAGGCGGTGTGAAAAGTCAACATGGGGTGGGTGCGGCAGCCATCATACTACCTTAGTATTTAGGGCTGTGGGGGTATCCTACTGTGTGTGTAGTGAGACTATGGGACCATCAGCTATCAAACTGTGTGTAAAAATGTAGGGCGCGTTGTAACGTGTATATGGGTTGATTATGTGGGATTTGTACTGTGTGGGGGACTGTTGAGGCTATCATACTTTGTGGTGGGGAAAGGGAGGCCATCATTCTTTTCAGGGGCTATTATACTAAGTGGTGGTCACGGTGGGGACTTCGTATTGTGTAGGGGGATGTGGGGACCACCGTACAGTGGGGGTGGCTGTTGGGACATTATACAGTGTGACAGGCTTTGGAGTCGCTAGAGGGTTTGGTAGGCATAATACTATTTGTGAGGCTATGTGTGGCATTCATTGTTTGTGGAGGCATTTCAGGCCTATAGAGTGTGTGGCAGCTAATATACAGTGTTTTGGCTGTAGGGAACATCATATTCTACCAGCATCATACTGTGAGAGGAGCTGTAGGGTCCATCTTATCGTGTAGGGAGCTATGGGAGCATTGTACTGTGTGTGGGAGGTGTGTGGCAACATTCTGTAGGAGTATTATACTGTGTGAGGGATTTTAAAGGAAAACTGTCAGGTCAAAAATCCACATGTAACTTCTATCATTTTATAATTCCTCCCTCTAAACTCTCTCTATTGATGTATTTATTTTTTTATATTCCCCTCCTATCTTCTGTAAACTTCAAATAAAGAGATTCACTCCATCTGTCAATCACAGTGAATGATCCACTTAGTTCTCTGCTGTCCACTCCCCATACATGAATATGTATGTCACATACTCACACCACTTCACTGCACAGGAGATCAGTGGGGGGGGGGGGCTGTATTCTCCTCTCTGCTCTCTGTGTTTGCAGCATCACAAGAGGTGAACTACAACACAGAAACTGTCACAGCACAGCAGGATATCTGCTTTACAGAGACAAATTGAGTCTAGATAAGGCAGACCTTCAGTAGCTCTCTCCCTCCGTGGTGATATCAACTGAACAGACCTGTAAGTGAAACCTGACACAGCACTGTTCGCAAAGGGAGGAGGGAGGAGGGAGCAGCAAAGAAGGCGTGCATAATTACATGACAGTTTATACAGCACAGGACTAATCGTTTCTGCTTATAATGGTACAGGACTAATACAGCAGCTTTCTGCAGGGTCTGACAATGCTGGTAAAATGGAAAGTACAAATGGTACAATAATGATTTTACATGTTTTTAAAAGGTCTGCCCAGGCACTATTCCAGGGTAATATTAGTATCATACTGAAAAATAACCTGACAGCGTCCCTTTAAGGATACTATACTGTATTATAGGAAAAGGAAGGCTTGGCAAGTCCCGGTATAAATAAGATCTTCAGTATATTTCAGTTCATATTAAAAGATCATGCAGACTGGGAATACATCTCAACATGTTGATGGCTCCACACCCTTATTCACTGAGATGAATGTGAGCCGTAAGTCACGGCAGATCCTGTGGGTTAGAGACCCACAGCATTGCAAGATGGACTGACTACATAATAGGTCATGACGAGGCATCTTTGTTTGATTTTTACCCTATACTGTATTATAGTTCCTTATAATGTGTGTGAGGGAAGTGTGGGAATATTGTACTGTGTGAAGGCAATATAGGGGACATTATAATGTGTTGGGCAACTAAGACACCATCACACTGTGTTGTAGGTACTGTGGGGTATTGTGAGGGAATTCATACATATAAAGTATCATACTGAGAATACCCTCCTTTGTTTGTGGTTATGTGCAGTTGAGGCAGCCCAGGGTCCAAGTGCCACAGTGTCATTATCATCCCCGGGTGATAGTGTCACGCTCGAGAGAAAGAGAAGGGTATTTACACCAGGCAACAACCGCACACAACATCTTTCTGCCTCCAAGCCTGAAGGAGAATACCAAGACCTGCCTTCAGGGTGAGCTCCCCTATAAATTCTGGTCTGGGGCAGAGTTAGTTCAGTTCCTGCAAGGACTGTGAAAAGTAACTGGAGGATTGAGCAGTACTAAGCTCATCCTAGGTACAGCAGTTCAGTTCCTAGGAGGACTGAGGAAGACATCCTGATGGACTGGTAGCTACCTTAAGCTTGTCCCAGGATCGCTAATTCAGCGGGAGACCTAAAGCAAGGGTGTGAGGAAGTGGGGAGAAAGGAGGCTGGGGAGTGGAAGCAATCCTGTGTTCACCCCAGAAGACAGCCCCACAGAATGGACACCGGAATCCGAGGCTGTGCAGGGCCTAACGACCCGGCAGCCAATACCGGAAGGTGGGGATTCCAAGTTCCCCAGCCACATTGTGCCGGGAGGCAAAGCAATGTATAGAGCCCAGGAGCAGCCGCCTGAGACTTGGGGCCGATAACAGACTCGGGTTGCCTGTCATATGGCACCTAGCAGGAGAGAGAGAGAGGGCCAGCAGCTTAGTTTACCGCGCAGCAAGTACTCTCAACAGAGGACAGCAAGGATGCCTCAGGACTTGCCAAGTGTGGAGAACCTGGAGTTGCTTTCGGGTGAATGGACTCAGTTTACCAGCTGCCAGTACTACCGATGCACCAGTAAAGGACTGAGGAACCTACAAACTGTGAGTCTGTCTGTTGCTTTGCACCCGCCATCCAGCACCATACACCATTACTATATCCACTGCCCTGGGGAATCGCTTCACCCGTGAGGAGCTGTTCCATCCAAGCTGCCTGTCCATCATCCCCAGAGGTTCTGCAGCAGCGGTGGCCACTAATAGCCACATACCTCAGGTGGCGTCACAAATAACTCCCTTAATTATCATCCCTTCTCCCTACCACACCAGGAAAATTCCCCCTTTTTAAAGCTGCCCCCAGGGCCACAGAACCAGTTGTCGACCCCTGTGACTTCCCAGAACTGTACGATAGCCCGGTTCTGAGTATCCCATACCCTGGGGCGGGTCAGCTTGCCTGGCGTCACAAACAGGATATCGTGCTCGATGTATACGGGTCTGTGTGCCAAGAACTTTATTGAACTGTGTGTTTTTGACTGTCGTCATTACTCAAGCAAGAGGCGCGCAGGAAGCCGTGGGGGCGTGTCATCGTGGTCGATACCCTACAAAGGGTGCGAAGCAAGGCTCAACCTGCTCTCTGATGACATCCAGTGGGGACGAGAAACCCTGCCCCACCGGCGGAACTAAAGTTGTACATCCCCACTGAAGTGAGAGACCGGGAGGGTTAAGATTCATTAAGGGTGAGGAAAATGTCGGAGCCGGGAAGAGAGGAGTCCGCGCGGGGGGCGGTGGCCGCCAAGCCCATGGTACCGAATGCAGCCCCAGTAGTAGACGGAGCACCCGCCGCTGCCGTGGCACAAGCCTTGTCAGCGGTAATGCCATTCCTAATGCCGTACACGCCTGGAGCGACGTGGTTGCCGCAATACTAAGGGGAACCAAATACCCTGACAGACTTTAAGGAGAGACTGGACAGTTATTATAGAGTGTATCCCCTATCCCCTGACGGAAGATCAGCAAGTCAGTATATTGATGGGACAGTTGACTGGTGCAGCTCAGCGGGAGGCAAAATCCTGGCCGGACACCCATAGAGACTGTTGAACATGTAATTACCAGGCTGAAAGTTACCTTCGACACCAGTGTTGCTGCAAAAGTGAAAATAAGATTCTTTGGGTGTAGACAAAAGCCGCAGGAGAGCGCACGGGACATTGCATTGAATCTTCAGGAAGCGCTCAGGGCATTGAAACAGACAGACACTATGCTGGTACAAGAAGAGAATAAATTGCTTATTGACCAGTTTATTGATGGACTTATATCCTCTGCTCATAGAGTGCAAAATGCGTATGATGGCTATACAGAGCCCTGAGTTGAACTTTGTGCAGGAGGAAGCACCCTGTGATCATAGGCCGGCACCACGCTTGGCCATAACCTACCACCAGGAGGGGGCGCAGAACCCACAGGGTGCAGCAGGGGCTAATGCACAGAAAAAGGGGTCTATCACTAACGAGGCTCTAAACTTAAAGATTGAAGCCCTAACCAAGAGCGTAGCTGAGATGGCAAAAGCCGTGCAGAAGGTGGAGGGATCCAAGCCGGTGGAGAAGATCGAGTTGGCCTCCAGCAGAGATGACGTCCTGTGGATGCGATAGAGATACCTAACGACCAGTGGACGATTCAGCGATCGCCATGACTCAGATGGGCAGCCCATCTGCCGCCACTGCGATAAATCAGAACACTTTGCCAGAGAGTGTACTTTAAACGAGAAAACCCTGGGGCAGTGGGCCGCCCCTCAGGAATGAGATGACCAGGCCCACCAAACTGGCGTGACAAGTATGTGGGAGGAAGCCCGGTACTGCCTGTCGTGCTAGATGGCATCCATACCCTATATCCTTTTTTAACAAGTATTGGGCAGCCTATTGTTGTACCCTAGGGCAGGGGTACTTGGGGATGTTTCCCTCTTCACCACCCTCCAGGGAACCTCTTCTCTAGGAACTGCCCTTGGAAATCTCCTCCAACTTCGTGTTCCTGGGTTTTACTCCACCCCTTCTCCGGGTTCTTTTCTACGCTCCATCCACCACTTTGTTCCTCACGCCATCCCTTGCCCGACATGAACTGACTTAGGCTCAGGATTGGAGTGTGTGTGTGGGTGTTGGTGCGAGGTGACCGTTTTACCAATCTCAACTGCAGTTCTTCCCTGTGGCCTCCCGGTCGCAGGGGCGCCACACTCTCCCAGAGCGAAGATTAGCACGTCCATGTGCTAGGCACTGGTACGGTGTTATGCATTAGCCCACATTTTTTAATGCAATTAACAGTAACATTAACAATACAAGAATATTTTTCATCCCTTCCAGGATGTAAGTGAATTAAACCTTACACAACCAAAATCAACTTATTATGACTATGGGGTAGGGGGATCATAGAAAAAGTGCAAAAAAGTTCAAAAATAGTCAAGTGTCTCATTTACTTGCTGTCTTCAGGAACCCACCACCAGAAAAAAACGTTAACTGCCCTGGGCGCAGCGACAGGAACTACAATGACCGATTCTTCGGCCGCGCCAATGGGTTTTTAAGCTATGCGGTCACCAGTTCAAATGTATATTGACAGTACAAATTCACTTACATTATAAGTTACGCTTATAAAATTGGCTGAAAACCAATAGGGTGTACACGAGAGTACACAAACTATTTACCCTAGAGTCTGCATCATATACAGTTCATGATCTCACAGTCTTTACAGGGTTAGACCAAGTGGGATCAAACACATTCACCAGGGAAGAAATGGGGACAACAAGGGAAAATGTTACTCAAACTCACAGTTTTTACAGCCTGTCCGGGCTAACTTCCTCCAAGGCACTATTTACTGACTCGCACATGTTACGTGCAGGGCCGGGTCAGAGTACTCCAACAACGGTGTCTGGGTTGTTCGGCTGCGTGTAACTGTGGTTGCAGGAATAGGGGCAGCTGCCGGTCGCTCCTCACGTCGCGGTCTCTTAAGTCGGAGGGCATAGGGTCCTCGCTCTCCCTCCCGACGGATATAGGTCAGCAGACCCCCAGGGTGTAAATGCCTACCGGGATGTGCCAAGGGCAGGTGTGAATCTATGTCTGTGCAGACACGAACACCATCCGGGATAGTTCAGGTTCGCTGATGAATCTGTACCCATCCTTCAGGCAAAAGGCAACCACGACTCCGTCCTTTCGCGATGTTTCATGGTTAATGGTCACAGCTCGGGCCTTCACCTTGGCCCGGATAGTCCTGTCCACCTTTACCCGCCTTTGTTCCTTCTCCTTCTTGTGGGCCGCTTTCCCACTGAGCCATCCATCTCTCATGGTCCTCCTCCCAGGTGAGGATCAGGACCGATGTCGGCCCTCCACCATCTCGCCCGGGAATCCCATCAGTGCCCCACCAGGGTTCTCCCAGTGGCACACCATGGGCTATGCGTGTGCTTCTTGGACTGATGGTTCTGGGGTCAGGGGCTCAACCAGGCCCTGGACTGGGTTAGGGATGGCCTCCAAAGTAGGTTCGGGGCGCGCTGTACCTGGGGTCAAGGGAGTAAGGCTCTCAAGCTGCTCCAGTGCATCCCATCCTTCTCCACCTTCTTCCATGGCTGGATCTTTCTTTTTTTTAACTATAGTTTTTTATTTATTTTCGAAAAGATAGAAATTAATATGTAATAAAGACATTACATCTAGCATTTAACAGAAACACAATAAGAATACTTCAAAAGACCATTCAGTCAGGGTATTGTAGCTAAAGCATTTAGGATCCTAGATGGGCAGATCAGTCTTAGGAAGGAAAAGGTAATTTGCGCAAGCGTAATTCCTGCACCCCGCGGAGCGGGCGGATCTCGCGAGAAAGGTTCCTTGATATGAGTCCATGGACATCAGGGGTTCATGTTTCAATAATACCCTTATTAATCATGTATAGTTCAACCAACAAAGTATGGCCTATATAACTTCCACACTTTAAAGACAAACTGGACAGACACATACAAGACAGACATGTAGGGATAAAGGGGATTAGGGGAAAAAGGAATGTATCACTCTCCTCAGAGACCCGCTTTAGGCAGATATAATCTCATTAGCAGCATCATAAAACTCCCACGGAGACCAAGTCTTCATATATTTATCCACTGAGTCGTGCACCATCGCTGTTAGGTGTTCCATGCGTTTGACATCCAAAATCCTATTCCTAAGACTCAAGAGAGGTGGGGTGGAAGTCTGCTTCCAGTATTTGGCTATCAAACATCTAGCCGCAGTGGTCAAGTGGAGAAAAAGTTTGGACGAGAATTTGTTCAGCCCTCCAGCCCTTGCACCTAATGGAAAGACCAAGGGGTCCAATGGAATATCCACCTGTAATACGTTGTCTATCAAGATTTTAACCTGATTCCAGAAAGGGCAATTCCTCGGACAAGTCCAGAAAATATGATATACAGAACCCACTCCAGTCCCGCACCTCCAACATGTCGAGGGAATAGAAGAGTCCATTCTGTGGAGGACCTCTGGAGTGTAATACCACAGAGTTAAAATTTTATCTATGTATTCTTTATATAGTATACAAATGGAGGATTTGGCAGCATTGCTCCAAATATACGACCAATCTTGGTCAGAAATTTTCCTCCCCAAACTCGTCTCCCACCTCGACATGTATCTGAGTGCCCTGCCCTGGTTTTTGCCGGGATTGGATAATAAAGAGTATATTGCAGAAATCAGTCCCTTAGTACTCGTGAATGACCTACATAACCTTTCAAACTCTGTAGGAACCGATACCCCTGCCCTACCGAATAAAGATCCGGCCAAGTCCCTAATTTGAAGATATTGGTAGAAAACCCTGTTCGGCAGTGTAAAGTGCTTCTTTAAATATTCAAAATATGTATCTCCATGGTTCTCCCGTCTATTATATCCGCTGTGAGACAGTGCGGGGGATCATATGCGAGGGGCGCTATGTCTCCCCCAGAATGCGCACTGTCACATATTGAACCCGGTATAGGGTGTGAGAGAGAGGGACGGTCCACTCACTCCGCTCCGGGTCTTGCAGGATCCCTGGAAGGAGACACAGGGTTAAAAGCCTGGTTAGGAGACAGGGCGGGGTTCCCTCCGGAGAGTTTTTGTTTTCTAAGCTGAAGGAGTAGCAGAGACAGACAGGAGAGGTCGAGAGCTCCAGGGGCCGTGTGCTATAATAACACGGTCTAGCCCAGGAGGCCTGGGAGCTCGGGGCGGCCTATATCGGAAAGCGCATAACCTGAGGGAACCGGGTTACTTTATGTGTGGACTGTATCCTGTGTACCCAGCTGTGACCCGGATTCTGGAAGCTTGTGCCATCGCTGTATTTATCAGCAATAAAACCGGGTGCAGTTTGAACTGTTACCGGGCTCAAGGTATTTCTGACCTGCAATCTTAGCGCTGCCCCACACCGCATATCTGAAGAGGTCTGCTTTTAACCATGGGTGTACCATATCTGACTCAAGACTAGTCGGGATCAACGGTTGATAAATAAATGACACCAAAGGGGAACAAGGCGACATCAGGGCAAATCTCCTCGTGCAGGAGTTCCATAGCTCACGGGTGAACTGCATTGGGCCCAATAGAGGAGACTAAGGGTGTGCCCGAGTGGGCAGCCATAGAAATTAATTTGGATGTACCGGTGCTATCCAAAGTTTCTCAATTTCTGTCCACCTATTGTAAGCCCAAAGGGAAGTCCAGCATTGAATTCTCCGTAGATGCGTAGCCCAATAATATTTTAGTATGTCAGGTACCGAGAGCCCACCCTGAGTCTATATGTCAGAAGCACATCTCTAGCCACCCTGTGTCTCTTCCGGAGCCATATGAAGTCCATAATTGCTGCCTGGAGTGATTTCAGTTCTGACAAGGGGACTCTCACCGGCAGAGTTTCAAAGGTATATATAAGTTTAGGTAGAATAGACATCTTGACTGCCGTCATTCGACCCATCCATGACAGAGGAAGAGACATCCATTTGGATAAGTTTGCCTTAATATCTCTAAAGAGGGGTGGAAAATTATGTTTATATAGAGTATCATAAGAGGAGGTAATCTGCGCTCCCAGATATTTAACCGCCTCCAACTTCCATCTGAATTTATAGTTTAGTCTCAGATGATCCCGAATCTCAGGGGGAAGTCCAATGGGCATAGCTTCTGTCTTATTAGAATTCAATTTGTAGCCTGAAAGGGCTCCATAAGCTCCCAACACCCTAAGAAGGTTTGGAAGGGAGATATGAATATTAGTGAGGGTCAGAAGGACATCCTCCGCGAATAGCGTGATTTTAAATTGCTTGCTCCCCAGAGTCACCCCCGAGATATTGGGATCCAATCTGATTGCTTTATGCATTGAGCCCCTGGCTGCAGCCAACAGTAACGGCGAGAGAGGGCACCCCTGCCTGGTGCCGTTTGAGATAGCAAACGGCCTGGAGACACTGAAAGGAAGTTTTATGGAAGCCGAAGGGTAACTATACAGTGCCCGCAAGGCCATCATGAAGCCCCCCGAGACCCCCAGAGAGCGCATGGTTCCAAATAGGAAGGGCCAAGAAAGGCGATCAAAGGCCTTTTCCGCATCTAGACTTAGGACCAAGGCCTGCTGTTGCCTCCGATTCAAAACGTCCACCAAGTCAATAATCCTCCTGGTGTTATCTCCCTCGTGTCTGTGGGGGATGAAACCTACCTGGTCTTTATGTACGAGATAAGGAGTCCAGTTATTAAGTCTCACAGCCAGGAGTTTGGTGAAGACCTTCAAATCGGCGTTCAACAAAGCAATCGGTCTATAGTTGGCACAATCCAAGGGGTCCCTTGGAGGCTTGGGCAGGAGGATCAGATGGGAATGCAACATCGTGGCCGGAATAGGATGACCCGTCATGAAAGCATTGAACAGAGCCGTCATGTGAGGGAGTAAAGTTTTAGCGAAAGTCTTGTAGTAAAGATAAGTCAGACCATCAGGGCCCGGAGACTTACCCTGGAGAAGTGAGTTTAATATCTCCCCTACCTCGTCTGGGGTCACTACAGCATTGAGGGTCTCCTCAGACCCCTGGGGAAGAGAAGGAAGCCTCAATTTGGAGAGATATGCATCTATCGCCTCGGGGTTCCTAAGGTCACCGTCGTCTCGTGAGTGCAAACTATAAAGGTCACTATAATAATTATAGAAGATGTCGGCTATAGCATCTGGGTGGTAGTGTAAGGTCCAGTCAGGACAACGCAAAGCCTGAGGTCCTGAGGCCGCCAAGCTCTCTTTAAGTTGACGAGCCAATATGGTGTGGGCTTTATTGCCCCTTTCATAGAATTTTTGTTTAGTAAAGGTTAGCAACCTCTCTGCCCCCCGAATCACTAGATCCTTCAGCTGTTCCCTCAATTTTTACCACTTCTCTCAAGATAGGCAGTGATGGGTGGGAGAGCAATCGCCTCTCCCGATGTGCCAAATCAGCCGTAAGATTGTTTTAATGCGTTATCCGTCTTTTTGGCTCCAGCCCCCTCCTTCATACAATGTCCCTGTATCACTGCTTTATGAGCTTCCCATAAAACACCCCAGGGGAGGAAACCGACCCCTCATTTAGTGTAAAATATTCCTCCAAATGAGTCTGTAAAGATGCTTTGACCGTCACATTTTTGAGCAAGGATTCGTTCAAGCGCCACGGACCTCTATGGGAGCGAGATGGGAAAAACCGAAAGTCCATAGACAAAGGGGCATGATCTGACCACGATATTGCACCCAAGTCCACCCTCTCCATGACTCTCAGAATATGGGAGTTTACAAAGAGATAGTCAATTCTAGAATGAGTTTGGTGTGGATGAGAAAAAAAGGAAAAAGCCCTCCAGGCATCAAATAAAGCCTCCTTGCGAATCAGCTTAACGTAGACCTAGAGAAAGCCTCTGTAAGGCCTCAGAAGACCGCTGCCCCCCCCAGAGAGAGCCTATCAGAAATTTCATAGAAGGGGACATTAAAGTCTCCCCCTACTATGGATGGTATGTCTGAAAATTCTGCTAGTGTACTAAACATGTTTCTCAGAAATCCGAGCTGTCCATCGTTTGGTGCGTATAAGTTGGCCAAACGCAGGGGACTACCATTGAGAGTTAGTTCCAGAAAAAATAAATCTACCCCCTGGATCTACATGAGTGGAAGTGACATGTACTGTCTTACCACAGCAGATTCTGGTCAGACGACCATTGCACTCAGTGCTGTATGCAGCTCTGCCCAGGTTTTAACTGAAGGCTTTGTGAATGCAAGATACCAGCCCCAATCACTAACGACCTCCATTCACACAGAGGGAGTGACTACTGGTTGTCCTGCACACACAATGGGCTCCATATAGGGCGCAGTTCACACAGGCCTGCACAGTGTATGCCCAGCCTCTTACATTAACCCCCATCTCAGTAGGCGGGCTGTTACGGCATTCAACACCGTTACCTGCGCCAGAACGCACGCACCCATACGGCCCAGCTGCACACAGCAACAAAAAGAGTGCAATAAAAACCAAAAATGACAGAAAACTGACATTATGGAAATTTAGTTAGTTTTAAGCTATATCAAATTGTGGGGTCTTGGTTTGTCTTTTGGTCCAAAACACGTAAGCTTGTGAGCCCCTACACGGCTCCCCACGGATCACAAGTCCTATCCACTAAATTTTTATCTCAAGTGAGCAAAGGACAAAATAGAAAATAAATTCTTACCACAGCAGATTCTGGTCAGACGACCATTGCACTCAGTGCTGTATGCAGCTCTGCCCAGGTTTTAACTGAAGGCTTTGTGAATGCAAGATACCAGCCCCAATCACTAACGACCTCCATTCACACAGAGGGAGTGACTACTGGTTGTCCTGCACACACAATGGGCTCCATATAGGGCGCAGTTCACACAGGCCTGCACAGTGTATGCCCAGCCTCTTACATTAACCCCCATCTCAGTAGGCGGGCTGTTACGGCATTCAACACCGTTACCTGCGCCAGAACGCACGCACCCATACGGCCCAGCTGCACACAGCAACAAAAAGAGTGCAATAAAAACCAAAAATGACAGAAAACTGACATTATGGAAATTTAGTTAGTTTTAAGCTATATCAAATTGTGGGGTCTTGGTTTGTCTTTTGGTCCAAAACACGTAAGCTTGTGAGCCCCTACACGGCTCCCCACGGATCACAAGTCCTATCCACTAAATTTTTATCTCAAGTGAGCAAAGGACAAAATAGAAAATAAATTCTTACCACAGCAGATTCTGGTCAGACGACCATTGCACTCAGTGCTGTATGCAGCTCTGCCCAGGTTTTAACTGAAGGCTTTGTGAATGCAAGATACCAGCCCCAATCACTAACGACCTCCATTCACACAGAGGGAGTGACTACTGGTTGTCCTGCACACACAATGGGCTCCATATAGGGCGCAGTTCACACAGGCCTGCACAGTGTATGCCCAGCCTCTTACATTAACCCCCATCTCAGTAGGCGGGCTGTTACGGCATTCAACACCGTTACCTGCGCCAGAACGCACGCACCCATACGGCCCAGCTGCACACAGCAACAAAAAGAGTGCAATAAAAACCAAAAATGACAGAAAACTGACATTATGGAAATTTAGTTAGTTTTAAGCTATATCAAATTGTGGGGTCTTGGTTTGTCTTTTGGTCCAAAACACGTAAGCTTGTGAGCCCCTACACGGCTCCCCACGGATCACAAGTCCTATCCACTAAATTTTTATCTCAAGTGAGCAAAGGACAAAATAGAAAATAAATTCTTACCACAGCAGATTCTGGTCAGACGACCATTGCACTCAGTGCTGTATGCAGCTCTGCCCAGGTTTTAACTGAAGGCTTTGTGAATGCAAGATACCAGCCCCAATCACTAACGACCTCCATTCACACAGAGGGAGTGACTACTGGTTGTCCTGCACACACAATGGGCTCCATATAGGGCGCAGTTCACACAGGCCTGCACAGTGTATGCCCAGCCTCTTACATTAACCCCCATCTCAGTAGGCGGGCTGTTACGGCATTCAACACCGTTACCTGCGCCAGAACGCACGCACCCATACGGCCCAGCTGCACACAGCAACAAAAAGAGTGCAATAAAAACCAAAAATGACAGAAAACTGACATTATGGAAATTTAGTTAGTTTTAAGCTATATCAAATTGTGGGGTCTTGGTTTGTCTTTTGGTCCAAAACACGTAAGCTTGTGAGCCCCTACACGGCTCCCCACGGATCACAAGTCCTATCCACTAAATTTTTATCTCAAGTGAGCAAAGGACAAAATAGAAAATAAATTCTTACCACAGTGACATGTACTGGACTTGCAGCCAATAACAAAATAGCCACCCTACCCCTCTTTGAGTCAGAGAAAGCCGAAAACTGGTGTGGATAAGCATGAGCTGCGAATTACGACCCAGTGGAATAAAAATGAGTCTCCTGTAGAAACACTATGTCAGCCCCAGATGTACGAAGCTCTTTGAGTAGTAGAGCTCTTTTACGGGGAGAATTAAGACCCCGCACATTAAGGGAAACTATTAGTGTCATCTTGATATAGGTGATGAGATCTCGTCTGCATAATAAGTGCGATACCTGATGTAAAGGTGCTTCCCAGGCAGTCTCCCAGTGGGACAAGGCAATGGCTTCTCAGCCTCTGTCATAGCAGGACTCGTTGTAGGGATCAAGATCTGAGAGAACACAAAAGGTAAAAACACAGAGGGAAAGGGGAGACACGTACAAACATATATGCAAAACTTTAAATAACGAAACATCAATATTAGAGTACCGTATATACTCGTGTATAAGCCGACCCGTGTATAAGCCGACCCCCCTACTTTTGCCCCCAAAACCTGGGAAAACCTATTGACTCGTGTATAAGCCGAGGGTGGACTCCAGCACAGGTATACAGCCCCCAGCAGTGTGGTATACAGGCAGGCCCCAGAGGTATATAATGCAGCAGCCCCAGAGGTATATATGCAGCAGCCCAGAGGTATATACAGGCAGGCCCCAGAGGTATATACAGGCAGGCCCCAGAGGTATATAATGCAGCAGCCCCCAGAGGTATATAATGCAGCAGCCCCCAGAGGTATATAATGCAGCAGCCCCCAGCGGTATATAATGCAGCAGCCCCAGAGGTATATAATGCAGCAGCCCCCAGAGGTGTATATACAGGCAGCCCCAGAGGTGTATATACAGGCAGGCCCCAGAGGTGTATACAGGCAGCCCCCAGAGGTGTATAATGCAGGCAGCCCCCAGAGGTGTATATACAGGCAGCCCCCAGAGGTGTATATACAGGCAGCCCCAGAGGTTATATACTGCAGGCAGCCCCCAGAGGTGTATATACAGGCAGCCCCCAGAGGTGTATATACAGGCAGCCCCAGAGGTGTATATACAGGCAGCCCCCAGAGGTGTATAATGCAGGCAGCCCCCAGAGGTGTATATACAGGCAGGCCCCAGAGGTATATACAGGCAGCCCCCAGAGGTGTATAATGCAGGCAGCCCCCAGAGGTGTATATACAGGCAGGCCCAGAGGTGTATATACAGGCAGGCCCCAGAGGTGTATATACAGGCAGCCCCCAGAGGTGTATATACAGGCAGGCCCCCAGTGGGGTATACAGCAGGCCCCCAGTGGCACTCGCCCCCCACACTGTGCAGAGCCCCCGCTCTCGATGCATTATCTTACCATCCAGCCGCGTCTTCATCACCGCCAGTCCTCCCGTCCATCCTGGCGCGCTGCGTTCCCGGTCTCATGTGACCCGGCGGTCGCAGTCGGATGACGTCATCGCGCCGGGTCACGTGAGAGCCGAACACAACGCGAGAGGATGGACGGGAGGACGGTGATGAAGACGCGGCTGGATGGTAACATAATGCATCGGGAGGGGGGGCTCTGCAGAGTGTGGGGGGGCGAGTGCCATTGGGGGCCTGCTGTATATGGGGGCCTGCTGTATACCCCACTGGGGGCCTGTGAACATCTGGGGGCTGTATGCACGGCTCCCCCTGCCGCTGTGATGGGCGGGGGGAGCCGTGCATATCTAATGAGCGGCCCCACGTGACGGGCCGCTCTGTCAGGAGCCTCCCCACGCCTCCTCCAGCCTCCCCAGCACCCGGACACAGCCCCCACACAGCACATACTGTATAGACCCGTGTATAAGCCAAGGGGGGGACTTTTCAGCCCAATTTTTGGGCTGAAAAACTCGGCTTATACACGAGTATATACAGTATGTGAAAAAAGAAAAATAGAAAAATAGAAAAACGAAAAAGTAATAATAGAGAAAAAAACAACCGAAGAGGGAGGGAGGAAGCAAAAAATAAACCTCCCCCCCTTCCCACCGGTCAAGGGACCCCTTCTGGGAGAGCTGAGAGAAAGAAAAATAGCAAAAACCCTCTCAACAATTTAGGTGGGTGTTAATCTCCCTGGGGTCGCCAAGAAATAAGGGGAGCGTGGGAACGAACCCCAATGCCCCGAGAGGTCTACAATGTCTGATATGGGGCACCCGCCAGCCACCTCCAATTGGGCCACGGGCCGTATGCCGCTCTATATGCAGCAGGGAAAACAAGTAGTCTGTCAGCGGAGGAAAACCCTGAAACTTGTCACGTCAGTCTTCAGCGGGGGTGATGTAGATGCTCTATTTCCTCTGCCCTGTTGTCTACGTCCTCCCCTCTCGCCTCTCCAAGGTTTCCCAACCCTTGACCAGACCGGAGATGGGGGGCACCAGCAATGTTTAGAGTCCAGTGTGGGATGTGGACCGGAGGAATATCCAGGGCAGCACAGAACGCCGGAATATCTGCAGGAGACTTAAAGAATTGAGGTGGAGGATGGGAGTAGTAGTTCTCTTGGGGACAGCTGGGAAGTGTATGGGCCTGAGGTCTCATGAATTTAGCAGCCCCCAGCCTAGATGCAGCCCTTGTATTGTAGGGAGTGTAATGCTGTGCTCCCTGCCTGAGATCTGGGTCCCCCTCCACCATTACCTCATGATGCTGTTGTGCCTGCGTGACCACTTCCTCCATATCTCCACGTTCCTCCTGTGTACCAGGCATCTCCACTTGCATCCCGAAGTCCTCTACTCGTTCTCCCCCGCTGTCCGCCTGCTCAGAGTCTGTGTCATCTCCGGAGAGGTCTTTCTGAGCGCACACTGCCCCCCTCTCCATGCTGCCCCAAAGATGGCGCCTGATCCGGACCGCGCCGCTGTTCCTGCTCAAGGAAAGTATCCAGGGCAGTTTTTGTGAGCGGGGTGCTGGCGATCGGCACCTGGGTATTGCGGGAACTCTTAGGGCCCATGTTAGCCTAATAATTCAGCCCGTGGGTGCCGATGGTAGCAGATTGTAGCAGCGGCCAGCGGGAGCCCCTGAAGCCCGCGACCGCTCAGTTCAGCATCCGGCCACGCCCCCCGACACCAGTCTCTTGGCTGGATCTTTCTGACGCCACTCTGAGCAACTACCATGCTCCTCACTTCTTGTGGCGCAGCTTCCTTTTCCCTCCATGCAGAGGAGTCGCCGTCCATCATAGTCGTCGGCCGCCATTCCCCCAGGCGGGGTACACAGTATCTTGACCCGCCTTCCTCACTCTTGGACAATAGGATGGGTGTGTACTTCAGTTTGCGCTCTTTGCTGGCCTGGCCCAGGATGAGAAGCCAGGGCAGGGTCAGACTGGCTTACTGGAAAGCAGGTGGTCTGATGGGCCCTTGAGCAGAAGTAGGTCCCCCACTCCCATAATGAGCAGTAGCTGCTACACTACACTTAATTCACTATGTAGCAGATAATGGCGGCATCTAATCAATAATTTAACAAACTATGCACTTCACTGTTCTAGATCAGCATATGTAGGTTGTGAATGAGAATAATGAGCATATAACTGAAGAAAGTCAATGGGCCGACAAGAATTAATGTTTAACTCGGGGGCTCTTAGCACCTCAGCCTGATACAGATAAAGTTGTAAATCCATCCAAAATGTTTTTACATTTTGTTTTCTTTGGCTAATTGAATTACCGTATATACTCGTGTATAAGCCGACCCGTGTATAAGCCGACCCCCCTACTTTTGCCCCCAAAACCTGGGAAAATCTATTGACTCGTGTATAAGCCGAGGGTGGACCCTAGCACAAGTATACAGCCCCCAGCAGTGTGGTATACAGCAGTCCCAGAGGTATATACAGCAGCCCCAGTGGTAGTATACACGCAGCTCCAGTGGTATAGACAGCCCCAGTGGTATAGACAGCCCCAGTGGTAGTATGGACAGCCCCAGTGGTATATACAGCCCCAGTGGTAGTATAGACGCAGCCCTAGTATATACAGCCCCAGTGGTAGTATACAGGGCCCCAGCAGTATATACAGCGCCAGTGGTAGTATACAGGCAGCCCCAGTAGTATATACAGCCCCAGTGGTAGTATAGACGCAGCCCTAGTAGTATATACAGCCCCAGTGGTATATACAGCCCCAGTGGTAGTATACAGGGCCCCAGCAGTATATACAGCCCCAGAAGTATATACAGCCCCAGTGGTAGTATATACAGCCCCAGAGGTATATACAGCCCCAGTGGTAGTATATAGCAGCCCCAGTGGTAGTGTATAGCAGCCCCAGCGGTAGTATACAGCATCCCCAGTAATACAGGGCCCCCCAGCCTTGCTCCGATCACCTGTAAAGCAAAATATACTTATCACTGTCCCGCTGTCCACGCCCGCTCGCCGCTGCCGTCCGCGATCCTCCATCTTCATGCGTCTTCTTCCTGTTTCCTGTGTTCATCGCTGGCAATGACGTCATTACCGGCGACGAACACAGGAAACAGGAAGAAGACGCATGAAGATGGAGGATCGCGGACGGCAGCGGCGAGCGGGCGCGGACAGCGGGACAGTGATAAGTATATTTTGCTTTACAGGTGACCGGAGCAAGGCTGGGGGGGCCCTGCATTACTGGGGATGCGGGGGCTGCTGTATACCGCTGTATACCGTCACTGACTCGCGTATAAGCCGAGGGGGGTACTTTTCAGCCCAATTTTTGGGCTGAAAAACTCGGCTTATACGCGAGTATATACGGTACTTTATTGGGGACATGTTAATATTTTGCACTTGTGCTGTCCCCGCTTTTATCATGAGGGTCTCCTGCATTCTGCTAGTCTATTAATAATCTGACCCGGTGTTTGTAAGGAGTTTTTCTTTTTCTGTAAGATTTTTTTAATTTTGTCTATTGTGAGCCATTTTTTAATTTAGTGTCCGGACTCCCATGTATAGGGACCCTTGACATGGTTGCCAGCCTGCGTATTTTGGCTAAAATATCGACCAATATGTTATAAAAATTAGTTCTTAACATTTATTATATCCATGCATAACAATGAAATATACATATATAGGTTTGGTATGCAAATAATCAATTAAAATATATAGGCTTGTTATGTATATAATAATTTAATATATAACTATAAGCTTGTGATCTTATAACTTTACAATTTTTAGTACAATAGCATATATTTAAGTTGTTTTAGCTAATACATTCAACTCCTTTTAAGTGATATAGCCTTGTTTTAACAAAGATAACGGATATTATCTTTGTGGATAGCAAAAATATTGAATTTGTAGATAACAGAGGAGTGAAAACGTGTGGTTAGGAGGTTCTGTAAAGTGTGCAAAAAGAATGTACTGTTATCTCAGAACATAATTCTAAAAGCCCCCTCATTTCTGTCTATATAAATCTAACCAAATTCTGGTGATTGTCATTATTCTTGCTAGACAATATTTATTCTTCGAATTGAGATGTTGTCCATTCTTTAGTTGGTAAGAGAATAAGAAAACTCCACTCACACACATTACCTCATGTATATAATATATTATTTCTTCATCTTTTTATTGCACATTTTTTTATGCTGAATTCAGCCAGGCCCTTTAGTGTTGGTTGGATTTGGGTGTCTTTCCTCATATAGTGCTGGGCAGGCCGCCTGATCTAATAGTATGGACGTCATCAATAGGCTGTAAGCCAGACACTGTGCAGGGGAAAAGCCACCAGGACCCCACCTGTCAAGAGTAGTCTCCCCTACAGTAGCCATTAAAATAAGTTTTCCTCTGAAACACTACAGTGAGTCAAACATACAGTACCTGACTTGGATAATAAAGCCACAGTGGCTATGATTGATAATATATTTATAATATTTATTCATTTATATAGTGCTATTAATTCCATAGCACTTTACATACATTTGCAACAGTGTCCGCATTGGAGCTCACAATCGAAACATCTTATCAGTATGTCTTGCTAACCATGGATGGAGGAGCATATTTAAGCTGCCAGGTTCTCGTTATTTTCTGTTTTGCATGAATTCATATGGCTGCAGATATAAAAGTAAATGTGTTGAGGAGAGCCATAGGATCAAATACTTAATTAACCTTAAGACATAAGTGCATGGGAGAAACGATACATAGAGTGTAATATTTTACATTGCATAAGCTTAATTGTGACTTAAACATGGCTGCCAATTTCCTGTTTCATCACACCATGCCATGGTATGCAAGATGGTGACTGGACCTATGACTACATCCTGTCTACAATAAGGAGTTCCTGGAGGAAGCTAGAAGGACTGACGAATCACATAATGGACAGATCACCTGGACATACTCGATCAAGACCACACCCCCTGATGACCTCATGGATCCGCCCATGGACTAATCCACTGACCAATGAATACATCTGAGTAGGGCTGGTCGAGCCCCTTACTGAACAAAATCTCAGGTCTCTTATAATAAACGTACACTTGGAGCTTGGGTCTGACCAAGGAAGGGTGTACATCTGACTGTGTGTCTGGTGTCATACTTTTCATTACCGGTGCTTGGTCTATATAAATTAGGACAGGAGCAGCAACTTGATATTATTATGAAATATTAACCATATCAAATGTTACCGCTATAAGGCCAGTATTACATAAGGTGCCTCTGTGAATGTGGCTAAACTGATAATCTACAACAATGTACGGTAAGAATCTATGCACACGGTGCAGCATTGTCGTTTTTTTCCCCATGCAAATTTGTCCCAAAACCTGAAGATTTTTCTAGTGCTGGCAGAGTGAATGAAATTCCTGAAGTCTTATGCACACATTTCTTATTTTCCCTTGCAGATTTGCAGCTGATTTAAACCTGCAGCATGTGATTTCAGCATTTTTGCTGCATATTTCATCCATACTAATGAGTCAGGAAAAATCTGCAACTAAAATGCATGTAAAAAAAAAGCAAAATTTGCTTATTTCAATCAGCGTTTTTCCTGCCATGAAATGCAGAAATGGTGTAAAAATGTCTGCTGCGACTACTTAACATGTGCACATACCCCACACGTGATGTGGGTTCTACAGAGTCCTGTCCACTTGCTTTGTGGTTTCGAAAGAAATATTTGCATTTTCATTTCAACGCAAAGAAAATGTTAACATATACAAAACTGACAAATGTTTTGAGACTAAAGTAGACAAAGAGTATAGGAATAAAACACAGAAACAAGTGTTACTATGAAAAACACCTTTAATATGTTCTTAGCAACCTAACAAAATAAAATATCCATATTGACAAATTATGGCTCAAAAAAAAAAACTGTTTAAAGGGAACCCATCACCCCCTTTGGGCATTTTAAGCTATGCCCACCAGCATTTATATGATGTAAATGGGGTTCTAGTGACCCCTATATGTACCCAGACTGGCCCGTTGTACATGAAATGTGAACTTTTATTGTGTCCAGAGCTGGCCTCCTATTGAGTTAGGGAGGCTGCTTTTGAGACGTGGTGGATGGTGTTCTTGCTGCCCCTCCAAGTTGCTAAACCCGCCCTGCACTTTTTAAATTTCCCGCCCCTCCTCTGGCTGGCGCTCGAGTGACAGCCGCACTCTCACCAGCGCATTGGAGCGAGTGTCGGTGCTGCATTGAACAAGCTGATGTCTCGCGAGACGTTGGCACAGACAGGCGCACCTGCGCAGTCCATGTATGTTGCCGACATCTCTCGAGATTGGTGAAGTCTCGCGAGACATTGGCCTGTTCAACCCAGTGCCGACACCCGCTCCACTGCGCCCGCGCGAGTGCGGCTGTCACTCACCGCGCCGGACAGAGGAGGGGCAGGAAATTTAAAAAGTGCAGGGCGGCAAAAAAAACATCCAACATGTGTCAATAGCAGCCTCCCTGACTCAATAGGAGGCCAGCTCTGGACATAATAAAAGTTCATATTTCAGGTATGAGGGGCCAGTCTGGGCACATACAGGGGTTACTAGAACCCCATTTACAACATGGTGGGCATATTTTAAAATGCCCAAAGGGGGTGACAGGTTCCCTTTAAACAGTATTACAGTTAATGCAAAGTAAAAGTTGTGGCCTTTTTTAAATTATTCAGTTTTTGTTTTTTTTTTGTATTTAAATCGACCCCTAAGGTAATTGATGTAATACATGAACGATACGTGTGCACAGTATGGAATAATTAAATGGACTTTTGTCTTGTAATGGAATGTTAACGGTTGAAGAAAAGACACAAACCTTTACCATTTCCACATATACTAATAACATACCATCAGACAATATATACCCTGTGTTGGGATTTGCACAGTTGTGGTCAAAATTATTGTTGGTCATAAAAAAGCGATTATCTATAGAAATAAGTGACCATTGTATCTAGAGTGTATCATTACAATATATAATATCCTGTCCAAATACAATTCAACTAAATAAATTGACCTGTTAACATACATGAAGTCATGTCAGAAAAGCAATGATGAATAAATATGGTATATCTGGACATCAATAGGAGCTGATCTGCAGTACTTGGTGCAACCACTAAACAGTTTACAGGGCTGTGGGGTTCTACAGAAAACAGTAGATAACAGCTGACCAGAGGGGCTGCCGGGATTCGGACCCCATTAATCTGATAATGAGGACCTGGTAGAAGCAGAGGTAATCAGAATAATAGTAGTGAACAAACACCAAGCAGAGGTTTCAGTAATCTTGACAACAACTGTAATAATCTTACAAAATATTGTGCTCCTTTGTTTTACCCAAACCCTAAAAAAAAATAAAATGAATAATTTTTGCAAACCCTGCCAATCTGACATGTCGAGAAGGGATCGGAGTGCTTCATCTAGTAGGTGAGGAAACTTTTAATTTGGCCATACATTGTTTATACAGATATCTGAAATTTTATTGTACATATATCACTTCTACATATGAGTTAATCTTACTAAAATTGTGGGGCGGGATTGAGAAAAGATGGGCAATCTCCTGTAATAGATCATGTTTGTAGTCTGGAAAGAAAAATGAAAAATTGACTACAGCGATTCTGTTTGGATTAAATTAGTTGAATACAGGTCACAGATGAGGTTCTCTATACAGTATAGCTATGGAAAGGGATACGTCTCTAAAGGTGCCGTTACACCTGGCGACATCGCCGCCGATTACATAGGCGTGGCCTATCGGCGGCGACATCGCCCCTGCGTCGCCTAATGTAAAGGGGCGATGTCGGAGGGTCTGACAGCTCGCCTGGTTTCACATTAGTGATGTGGAATCAGGCGGCCGATCTAGGGTGATGTGCACACATCGCCCCATGTAAACGGCCGCCGGCAAGCTGACAGGCGATGGGAGCCATAGGCTCTCATTGTCTTGCATTGCCACTGGGGTTTTGAGACACCCCGGCAGCGATGCCGCCTGTCAGCTCGCTGCGGCATCGCCGGAGGTGGCGACGCTGGCGGTGCGCCAAAAACGTGCGTGCTCCCGCCCGTCGCCGCCATCTCCGGCGGTGTCGCAAGGTGTAACGGCACCTTAAGAGTGTAAAACTTTCACACAACATAACCATACTGTAAATACTTCTATAATGACTACCATTTTTTTTATAAGCAGAACCCTCTGATCTGCTGAAAGCTGATCCATCCCAGTTTTTGTGCTAAGTGCCTGCATTGACATATGACTTTACGGGTTACATAGGGGGGAGAGTGACTGTATATTTTCATAGCCAAGCCAGCCCCCTTCACTGTCTACGATAAAAATAATCATATGTTAAACAAAAGAGCACTCTGTGTTCAGGACCATAGTAGTTCACGGCAGGAAAACAATGAATGTTTTTTTTTTATTAGAAAGCCCATCTAAAAATTAGACAATAGTTTGGGTAAATTAGCATTTCCCAACCAAGTTTCTTGGAATCTGGACAGCGGCCACTTTTGCAGAAGGAATGGGTCAATTTGATTGTGCTGTGAGGAAGAGATGAAAGGGAACCTGTCACCTCGTTTTACCCCTCTCTGCTACCACTACCTGTCCCTGCACCTTCCTGGCTGACCCCTAACCATCCCTGTCTCCCCTAAACCTGCACTGTACAGATTAGGTAATGAGTTATATACTTACATGCAGTCTGCTTCTGGAGACCAAAAAGGTGGGCTCCAGGGCTCCATTTTCCCCTCCTCGCTTGTTTTCTGCACGCCCGGCTGGACGTCATCATTCGCTCTTCGTTCCTCCTCTATTTTAAATTTGCCACCTCATTTTCTACTGTGAAGAGTGGGACTAGAAAGTCACATCCAGCCCAGTGCATTGTTGGGGCTTATGACGTCACCGGCTCGGCTTCAACATGCGCACTGCGCATGCGCCGGAGCAGATCCGTACCACGTGATCAGCCCCCCCAATGCACGGGTTGGATATGATGTTCCGGCCCCGCTCTTCAAAGTGATTGAGATGTGTCCACCCACTCAGAAATAAAATGGAGGTTCAGTTGAGCACAAGACTTAGTGAAGATGTGGGACAGGGAGTGACAAGGAGGACAGGGATGTCAGCGTTAGGACCCATCAGATCTAAGGTCACCTTGTAAGTGGTTGATGGGCAAGCAGATATTTGCCTATATGTGTACTAAGAACCTTAGCAAATAAAAATATGTGAGTACTGAGTTTTTTGAAAAAACGTAAGTTTTTAAAAATTTCCTCAAATATAGACTGCTTTTTAGCATATACATAATTGGTAGTAGCTGAGTGCTGCAGTGAAAATTCTCTTGTTATATGTATATTTATATATATATATATATACATACATACATACATACATACATAGAGGTTGGTCAAAATGATGGAAACACCTGGAAAAATCAACAAAAGTTAGTTTAATATGGTGTAGGTCCACCTTTTGCAGCAATTACAGGCTCAATGCTCCGAGGTATGGATTCATAAAAGGTGATATCATTGGCCCGGCGATCTCCACGAAATAGAACCCCAGATAATCACAGAACCTCCGCCATGTTTTACGGTTGGGAGAAGGCAGTCTGGATGGAATGCTTCTTTCAGCTGCCTCCGAACGTACACTCGGCCGGAGGTCGGAAAATGGGGTTAACGATGATTCGTCTGAGAATATCACATGCTTCCACTGCTCGAGGGACCAATTCTGGGTTTCTACACCACTCTAAACACTTGGAAACATTTGTCATTGAGAGCAGCGGTTTTCTAATTGCAGCTCTTCCGTGGAATCCAGATTTCTGCAGCTCCCAACGAACAGTTTTTGTGGAAACTGGGTTCTGTAGGTGATCATTGAGCTCAGCAGAGATTTTCGTGGTCTTGCGATCCTCTTTCACAATTCGCTTTAGAGTCTGACGGTCTCTCTTAGTCAACTTCAACTTTCGGCCGGACCTCTGCTTTGCTGCGGTCGTTTTTCCTTCTCTTTCAAACGCAGTCATTACTTTGGAGACAGAACCTCTTGACACACCAAGCATTCGGGCACTTTCTGTTACACGAGCGCCTGCCATACGAGCACCAACAATTTGGCCTTTTTGAAAATCCGAAAGGTCTGCCATTGGTATCAGGTTCTCATCAATGTTCTTACAATTCGGCAAAACAGCTAATTTACATACACATCACTTGACACAAATAATCAACTACAAAACATTATATGTCACGGTTTGCATGTTTATAACATGTTCGACGATTATGATGCCAAAACGTTAGGTGTTACCATTGATACATAAGTGAACTGTGTTTTACCTAAAAAGGGTGTTAAGTACATTACTGGTATAAATTGCTTTGACGAAGTCGTCCCTCATATGTAAAGAGGCCCAGGAGTAGGTATGGAATTAAATCAATGCATTCTATGAGATTATATGGGTACACAAGTACAGTGCCTCATTGGACAATGGACAATTTAAAGGGAATCTGTCACCAGGTTTTTGCTACGTAATTTTTTTTTTTTTGCATGATATAGGGGTGGAGAGAGCTTGATTCTTGCGGGTCTGCATGCTGTCACTTTGATTCATACAATCAATGTTTTCTCTTGTGCAGATCTACCCCTGATTGTCACATTTCTGTGTATATTGTGAACTGGCAGAAACCTACTAATCAGTAGTGAGAAAAGGATTACATTGACTAAAAGGCAAAAAAAACCTAGTCAAGTAGCGACAATCTCCTGCTGATAAAACACTGATTATATTGAACCAAAAACACACAATAGGGACACATAGCTGGATCAGGGTAAACGCACCTACATCACGCTGCTCTCAGATTACTTCGCTAAGGCCCCCTTCACACGTTTTTTTCCTGTCTGTGTGGATCCTTTAATTTGAAGGACTAACAGGGACAGAGAGAAAGAAAGAGAGTGAGAGAGAGAGAGCCCTGAACAGAAATAGGGCTGGGAGAGGCTGTATCTGGCTTCTGAGCATGCTCATTACTGCAAACTGGATCCAGGAAACGGTCCTTTTTTTTTTTTTTTTTTTGACAGTCTCTATAGACGCCCATGTTACAGTTGTGGCCAAAAGGATTGACACCCCTGCAATTCTGTCAGATAATACTCAGTTTCTTCCTGAAAATGATTGCAATCACAGATTCTTTAGTATTACTATCTTCATTTAATTTGTCTTCAATGAAAAAACACAAAAGGAAAAATCATGTAATGCTTCTCTAATTTGTGTAATTAACAGCACCTGTAACTTACCTGTGTCACCTAACAGGTGTTGCCAATAACTAAATCACACTTGCAGCCAGTTGACATAGATTAAAGTTGACTCAACATCTGTCCTGTGTCCTTGTGTGTACCACATTGAGCATGGAGAAAAGAAAGAAGACCAAAGAACTGTCTGAGGACTTGAGAAACCGAATTGTGAGGAAGCATGAGCATCTCAAGGCTACAAGTCCATCTCCAAAGACCTGAATGTTCCTGTGTCTACCGTGCGCAATGTTATCAAGACGTTTAAAGCCCATGGCACTGTGGTTAGCCTCCCTAGATGTGGACGGAAAAGAAAAATTGACGAACGATTTCAACGCAAGATTGTGCAGATGGTGGATAAAGAACCTCGACTAACATCCAAACAAGTTCAAACTGCCCTGCAGTCCGAGAGTACAACAGTGTCAACCCGTATTATCCGTCGGCATCTGAATGAAAAGGGACTATATGGTAGGATACCCAGGAAGACCCCACTTCTTACCCCGAGACATAAAAAAGCCAGGCTGGAGTTTGCCAAAACTTACCTGAGAAAGCCTAAAATGTTTTGGAAGAATGTTCTCTGGTCAGATGAGACAAAAGTAGAGCTTTTTGGGCAAAGGCATCAACATAGAGTTTACAGGAGAAAAAAAAAGAGGCATTCAAAGAAAAGAACACGGTCCCTACAGTCAAACATGGCGGAGGTTCCCTGATGTTTTGGGGTTGCTTTGCTGCCTCTGGCACTGGACTGCTTTACCGTGTGTATGGCATTATGAAGTCTGAAGACTACCAACAAATTAAGCAGCATAATGTAGGGCCCAGTGTGAGAAAGCTGTGTCTCCCTCAGAGGTCATGGGTCTTCCAGCAGGACAATGACCCAAAACACACTTCAAAAAGCACTAGAAAATGGTTTGAGAGAAAGCACTGGAGACTTCTAAGGTGGGCAGCAATGAGTCCAGACCTGAATCATATAGAACACCTGTGGAGAGATGTAAAAATGGCAGTTTGGAGAAGGCACCCTTCAATATCAGGGACCTGGAGCAGTTTGCCAAAGAAGAATGGTCTAAAATTCCAGGAGAGCATTGTAAGAAACTCATTGATGGTTACCGGAAGCGATTGATCGCAGTTATTTTGGCTAAAGGTTGTGCAACCAAGTACTAGGCTGAGGGTGCCAATACTTTTGTCTGGCCCATTTTTGGAGTTTTGTGTGAAATGATCAATGTTTAGCTTTTTGCTTCATTCTCTTTTGTGTTTTTTCATTGAAGACAAATTAAATGAAGATAATAATACCAAAGAATTTGTGATTGCAATCATTTTCAGGAAGAAACTGAGTATTACCTGACAGAATTGCAGGGGTGTCAGTACTTTTGGCCACAATATGTATGTGCCGCGGACAACGCCGAATTCGTTTTTGGAGCAGTCTCCGATTTTGGGCACAGGAAACAACATGTCACAAATTTATCCCTGACTGAATTGACATAAACAGATGGCCATATAGGACCAATCCGAGCCCATAGGCATACATGGGAGGCAAAAACGGATACACACGGATCAACAAAAATGTGATGTGAATCCAGCCTAACCTGCTGACTGATTCCTTGTAAGAGTTATTCCTGGAAGTGTTTATGCACATTTAGGGAGATCAAGGAATGTTTAATGTGGATGAAAGATGACTAAACTAGAGCTTATTTAGGATTTATTTATTTTTTTTACATAATTGTAACTGCACAACACAGATGAAAACAACATAGTAAATATGTAAATAAATACAATTAAAGTAATTTATCAAAAATCACCAAGTATATGCACACTGTGCTTTTTTTTCGCTCTTTTACATAATATCAAGGAAAGAAATTGACTCACACTATGCCAGGTCTGAAAACATTGTCACCACTTGCCCGTAAGCAAAGTGCAGCACAGACTCCTGGTGGAGCAGCTTCTTACCAATCCAGATCATTTCTGTCCTTTGTACCGCCTGCACTGGACAGCTGCTATGTTACTGCTTGCTTTACGTAGCACCGGAAGCGTTTTGGTCACCTTCACTACTGTACTTCAGAATCCCATATTTATATGTTAAAAATGATAATTTCATACATATTCCAAAAACTACCAAAACTTTGTTGTGTTCAAGCTTTTCTGCAATTCATCCTACATCATTAAATTTCAGTCAGTTACTGAAGAGATCTCACAGTACATATGGATAGGGCCTGACAAATCTCAATCGCTGGTAAAGATTAAAATACAGACTACATTTATGTTCGCTTCCTTTCAAGTGTAATGATGGCCATAAACATGAGAGGGCTGTTGCATGATCAGCTCACGAGAGCGCATGTTCAAGTCAACCAGGAGCCCCCTCCGGCAGCATGGTTATACCCAATATGTTTGCTCCCTTTTTCCCGACATCTGCTCTCTGAGAACAGCCGGCAGACAACTATCTACATGATACCACTGGCCAAACTATTCTCTACAGCAGGGGAGGGGAACTCCACTTCTCAAGGGCCGCAAACAGTGCAGATTTTTAGGATTTCCCTAGTATTGCACAGGTGATACTATAATCTCCTGCACTGGTGAGGATTCCAACATCTTGTTCAATGAAAATGCAGTATCTTGGATTTGCTACAAATCATAGGCAAAAATTGGCAGCAGATTTTCTTCTTTTGAGTTTTATGCCCTGTGTGGATGAATCCCTTCTGCCCATTGTGCTTTGACTGGAGATCTTTCTAACAGAGGATTATTTGGCCATTTGTACATAGGACTACATATTTAGGCTGGAGTCACACAGCCTAAGGCTGTGTGCTCACGGTCTGGAGGGGCTGCGTGTTGGACGCAGCTCCTCCAGACCTGAGTGAAGCCGCGGGTGGCCGCAGGGAGACTGCAGCCACCCTGTACTCACCATGTGCGGCAGGTGCGGGGCGGCTTCTCCCTGCAGTCTTTCTGTGGCAGCCCTTCCGACTCCGCAGCATGAAATAAACATGCTGCGGAGGAGCGGAATGCCGGCAACTCGCACCGCACCTCCAAACACATGCAGCGAGTTAAGCATAATGAGGATGAAATTTACTTACAATCCCATCTACTATGCTTATATTGTACTACGCAGCGTTTTGGACGCAGCGGCAAGACGCTGCGTCCACACCGCTGTGTATAATGACCGTGAGCACACACCCTTATGACATGTGTGAGGATATATTGCACTACTCAGACCGTCCGTCAGCTCTCCTGACATGAGCATGTCAGCTTCGTGTATTTCTACGCTCCTGTCAGGAGAGCCACGCACGGTCCAGGCAGTGCAATACGATCCTCACATGTGTCATAAGGCTGTGTGACTCTAGCTTTAGAAACAAAAAGATACCAGTATTTCAACTTCATTTAAAAAGAAAAAAAATGGAGTTTTATTCTTCATTATCCAATCAATGAGCAGAACTCCTGCACCCAACCTGTACACTGGGGTCTCCAGCGCTTCTGATGACACATTTTAGGGCTCATTCACACGTCAGTTTGTCACACTTGGGTATTATCTGTTTTTTCATGGGCAGCACTTGTACCTATGATAGTCTATGTGGCTGTTCATATGCCAGTTATTTTTGAGAACTGTCTGGTCGATGTAAAATGTCCAATATTGATGCGAGTGTCACATCCAACAGTCTATGGGTCACTGAAAAAATCTGAGAGAATTCGGGTGGCATTCACATGCAGTCCGTTTTTCACTGACAGATTGGAGAAGGTGATGAAACTGACCAAACAGTCAATTTTTCTTGCACGCCAAATAATTGCTATCTGAATGAGGCCTTACGGCCCGTTTAGCAGGGATGCTCAAATTACCTGATGCCCAAACCGTTAGACTATATATTCAGGCTGTGTGTTTTTTATCTGTTTTTTTTTTATGATCCATTTTAGTGTCATTTTCAGAAGCAAAACAATCTGTTTTTTCTAAGAAAAAAAAAATGCATCAAAAACACATCATCCATTTTTTATCTGTTCTTGATCTGCTTTTGATGCGATTGACTGGTAATTCTTTTCCCCATAGACAATGGCTTCAAGGAAAAAAAAAAACTGATATGCTCATTCTGTCTCTGGATGCGTTTTCTGCCCCAAAAACGAAGCAGGAAAAAACAGTGTACTGGACACATTTTTGAAAATTCATTGACTTTGCTGGGCATCACCGGACGTGATCCGTTTGCATGCAAAAGCGGATCACAACAAAACGTATCAAAAATGCACAGTCTGAACATAGCCTTAGCTTCATCTAATAATCCATCTTTCAGAAAGGAGGACACCATATTTTTCATACATATGCATCACTCCACTGTAGTTTATATGTAGTTTGCTTGTCCCATAAGCTAGAAGGATGACAGACTGGCATGTATGGCCACCTCATCTACTCCTGAGTACAACACAAGGATCAGGAGACCCTCTATTTTGCCGATATATGAGAATCCCAAAGATGGCCATGCCGGGCAGAAGTCAAAAACTTCCTCAATATGTAAAGTTACCCAATATTTTGTTTAATACAATATGATGGACTTGCCAATACAGTCTTGGCCTCCAGAAGTGAGAATTGGCAGACGCCATGAATTTCTGTATGTAAACAAAACTTAACCTCTGTAGGGCTGCTTTCACATCTGCAGTTAGTGCCATTTGCTGCAGATCCGACAGCTTTACCAAATCTGCCGCATAACGGCTCACTTGTGGCAAGCGCCATTTATTCCCTATGGGATTTGATCAGGTGCGGCAAGTGGGGTTTTTCCGAATTCGTCAGTTCCAGCAGCGTAAAACACGTGATTACTTACTGGTAATGTGTTTTTCCGGAGTCAACGACAGCACCCAGAACGAGAGAGGGATCCGCCCTCCAAGGACCTTCAGGCTTTAAAAGGGGCGGTTCCTCTCCCCATGTCAGTTGGTCGCATAGTCTGAAAAACCGGAGATAGTCTTACCAGTAATGATGTTTCCAGGAGTCCACATGACAGCACCGTAGGAGGAGTAATCCCATATCGTCTGTACGGACAGGAAGCACAAGAGGTTAAAAGCCCTCCCCTAACCCAACCTCCTCAGTTTTTTTCCAAGCACCACATTGGCTGGGTACAACACGATTTTATTCTACACTACTTAGCCATATGTTAATTTTCACATACATTAGCAATATAGGGAGGGAAATAAGGGTGCTGTCATGTGGACTCCTGGAAACATCATAACCGGTAAAACTAATTCTGGTATTCCAGTACGTCCCATGACAACACCGTAGGGGTGTACCCAAGAACTCATAGTTTAGGGTGGGACAATTGCTTGAAGTACCTTCCTACCAAACGCAGGTCTCTGCTGTGAGACACTATCTAGTTTGTAGTGGTTGCAGAATGTAGTATGGCCTGACCCGGTGGCTGCGGCACATATATGGTCAGTGGCAGCCCCTGCTCTAGTTGCCCATGAGATGGAAACTGCTCTGGTAGAATGGGCCCTGATAATTTCAGGAGTACTCTGTTTTCTGAAAGATACGCTAGATTAATCATGGACCTGAACCACCCAGCTAAGGACGGTTTTGAAGCCTTCTTGCTTCTATTCTTCCCCACAACTGTATGAAGAGATTAGCGCCTAATCTCCAGTTATGGGTGGTTTCCAAGTAGGCAAACACCGATCTGCAGACATCAAGAGGATGGAGTTCTCATTCCTTCAGATTTTTTGGATTCTCACAGAAGGAGGGAAGACAACCTCCTAGTCCAGACGACCGCCGAGACTACTACTGGGAAGAAGGTCAGAACTAATTGAAGGAGGACGCAATCGTGTCCAATCCGCATATATAGATCAATGATGGAGAGTACTCCAAACTCTCCAAGTGTCTTGGCCGTAATTATTGCCTCAGTCACCGGTTTCCTGCCATCTGGCATAGACTGGATCATCTTACTGGACAAGCCTTTGGCCCTCAGGATCTTCCCCTCAGAATTTTATTGATTCCACGCGGAACTATTTGTATTTGACCGAACGATTCAGGGATTTTAGATTTATTATCGTGCAAACTCTTCGGACTGTTTCTATATAGAAAACAGGGAAGAATACTTGCCAAGAAACTGTTCTGATGGGAACAAGAATAATTACCCCCATGATAGAATAGTTTCTCTACCTCCGCTTCTAGCCAACAGAGACGGGGGGGGGGGGGGTCCCTTTATCAACCGGATTTCTGAGTAATAGTAGGCAGAATCCAGGGATCTTTGTGACCTGACTTCAGCGTCTGAAGAATCTCAAACTCTCCCCCCTCCGACACGTCATATGTCTTTTTGGCTTGAACTGGGCTGAAATAGTCTATTCTAGCCCCCATATCAAAGCACCAACTGGTGGATTTCGATTACGAAAGGGATTGATCCTTTCTTTTCTCCTCAGGGAAGCCCATCTTTTATTGGCTGCCTTTCCTAAGACCTCATCTCAGACAGGTCCGAAACCCTGAGAAGGGAACAAAACAGAGCCTGTTTTGGAAGTTGTATCACGAGACTAGTCTTTGAGTCAGATAGCCACAATCCCAAACAACGGTAGGACTTCGATAGGGACTCTTTGGGTGCCGTCCCCAAGATGACCCTCAATTTCACCTAGCCAGACCTTATGGATCTAGCGAGAGATGTAGCAGCAAGATTTGATTTGATAGTCGCTGCTGAGGCTTGCTTTTGTTCTCAATCCGTGATTCGGAGGGGCATCTGAGCATGACAAATATCCATGCACAGCACGGCCTGGCACAGTACAGCTCAGTACAGCAAGGCACAGCAAGGCATGGTATATCACAACCTGGCACTGCACAGTACAGCAAGGCACAGCATGGCACAGTACAGCAAGGTACAGCACTGCACAGTACAGCAAGGTACAGTATGGTACCACAGTACGGCACAGCACAGCAAGGCGCAGCATGGCACAGCTCAGCGTAGCACAGCATGTCACAGTAAGGCATGGCACAGACAAGCATGGCATGGCATGCATGGCACAGCATGGCAAGGCACAGGATGGTATACCACGACAGCATGGCACAGCACGGTACAGCATTGCCTGTTATGGTACAGTATTGTACAGCATTGCACAGTACTGCATGGTGCAGCATGGCACAGCACAGTATGGTATGGCATGGTACAGCATGTCACAGCCTGGTATAGCATGGTATCGCATGGCACAACCTGGTACAGCATGGCACAGCATTGGGTACAACATGGCACAGCCTGATACAGCTTGGTACGGCATGGGATGACATGGCACAACATGGAATGGCTGGGTATAGCATTTTTTACCATACCTAGTTGCCCTGCCATGTTCTCCTGGCATCCACAGCTGGTCTACGCTTAATTTCCCGTGCGAACCACCAAACGGAAGTGCGTCACCCGAACTTTCGGTTTCGACACTGAGGGTCCCCAAAGCTGGGCCCGCCCAGAACAGGACACCGAGAGCCCCAGCAAAGGGGAAGCAGCACCCGGAGGCTCCAGCCACACCGAAGGGCTGAGGGACTCCTGACGGCGAGTGTTGGCCAAGGAAAGGAGAGAACCGCGGCCCCCTGATCCCACCAGGTCCTGTAAGTAGATCTTCAGCGTTCTCTTCTCACACCAGTACTCCCCGCACCAGTGCTCCTGTACTCCCCGTCCTGTGTAGGGAGAGGAAAAACACCTACAGAGGATATGGGATTACTCCTCCTACGGTGCGGTCATGGGGACATACTGGAAAATGGACCTCCGGAATATCGTTAGGCCACCACAACCTTGAACACCACGTCTAAAAAACACCAAGAGGAGAAGAAAAAAGCGATGAGCCCTCAACAATGAGAGGAAATATGTGGTTGCTGTCATGGACGCCGAAAAAATCCACATTACTGGTAAGTAATTACGTGCTTAATCGGTCGTCCATGACAGCAACCAGAACGAGAGAATTACAGAGAAACCTAGCTATAGGGAGGGACCACAGCCTGTAGTACACTACTCCTAAAAGTAATATCAGCACCTGAAAGATCTAATCTATAGTGCTTATAGAAAGTTGAAGGCAAACGACCAAGTTGCAGCTCTACAAATCTGATCAATAGATATGCATGACCTTTCAGCCCTTGTGGAATGAGCTCTGAGGTTCGTCTCCACCTTGTTGCCGCTTACAGAGTAGGCCATGCTAATAGCATCCCTAACCCAGCGAGCCAACGTGGCCTTAGAGGCTCTGTGATCTTTCATCTGTCCCTGGAAACAAACAAAAAAGAACCCATCCTTCCTCCAAGGGCTTGTGACCTCTAGGTATTTCTCTAAACAGCGTTTGATGTCTAAGGCATGTAAGTTTAGCTCTTTATTGTTTGTAGGATTACTGCAAAAAGTGGGTAAAACAATCTCTTGTAACCGATGGAATTTATAGACTACTTTAGGGAGGCAAGCTGGATCAGGTCGTAAGATTACCCGATCGTCCCAAAATAAGGTAAAAGGGGGGTCATCTGAGAGGGCTTGAATGTCCCCAATTTGGCAGGCATAAGTTAAAGCTATCAAAAGGACCTTTATATGGACCTCCTGCGAGTACGAAGTTCAGGTCCCAGAGAGCAGTGTTAAGCGGTTTAATGGGTGCAGATCTAGTGCATGCTATAATAAAACGTGAAATCCAAGGGTCCCCAGCCGGGTTGAAATGATTGAGTGCTCCCAGGGCTGAAACTTGGACTTTAAGTGTACTCACGGAGAGGAGCCCCATTTCCACTCCCTTCTGCAGAAATTTTTAAAACCAAGTGGATCGGGACTTTCCCCTCTGGATCAGCCCCTACAACTGACAGGAATTTTGCCCAGGTCCTATGATAGATTTTTGAAGTCACAGATTTTCTAGACTTGAGGAGAGTCTCCGAAACTGCAGCTGAGAACCCCCTCTTACTTAAGAGTCACCTCTTTAGCTCCAGACAGTCAGGTGTAATCTGTTTGCCTGGGGGTGACGAACCAGCCCCTGGGAGAGGAGGTCTGGAAGATCCAGATGGTGCATGGAGCATCCCTGCCGCCTGAGCCGCGGGTGAGGAGCGGGGGTAAGTGCTGATGGTGGCAGATAAGGAGCGGGGGGGGGAGGAAAGGGTGCTGTTGGCGGCAGATGTGGAGAGGGTATGGGATTGCTGTTGTCAGCCACGGTAGAGGATGCTGCTGTCAGCCGTGGGTGAGGAGGAGCGGGGGGGGGGGGGGCTTTGGGGGTACGTGGGAGGGAGTGCTGCTGTCAGCCGCGGGTGAGGAGGAGCGGGGGAAGGTTTGTTCAGAGTGCTGTCAGTTGCTGTAGGCAGGGCCACCCGCTGGAGTGGAGCGTTACCTGCTGACATCCGGGAGCTGAATGCCCCCTTCAGCTATGCCGCTCCCCCTGCCTCCTTGCCGCTGGAGCCTGGGGGCTCACATTGTCCAATGGACAGTGCTGCAAAGGACTCGGGGATCGGAGACCGACATCTCCTGGAGCCAGAACCATGGCCTTCTAAGCCAGAAGGGGGCTATTAATGTTACCCTTGCCCTGTTTTCTCGTATTTTGAGCAGAAATGTCGGAATCAGAACTAGTGGGGGAAATGCATATGCTAGTCTGAAATCCCAGGTGAGCAGGAGTGCATCTACAGCAAACGGATAATCCCTGGGATCCAGAAAGCAAAACCGATTCACTTGCGGTTGGACCGGTTGCGAATAAATCTATGGTGGGGGCTCCCCACATGGGCATGATCTGGCGAAACAATGTCCGATTCACAACCCACTTGCCCCGATGAAGGTGTACCAAATCTCTCATGTTGGAAGAGCTGTTCTTCAGAGTAGTTGACCAATCCCCCTGAAGTAGATGCTGATCTAAATGGGCTCCCCACTCTGAGGGCCTGGCACCGGTTGTGACCACCTTTGGAAGCGAGAGACCACCAAGGTACTCCTGTGGACAGTATTGAATCATCCAACCACCAGCGGAAAGACTGTAAAGTCGCAGGTTGGAGAGTCAGTTTTCCCTCTAGATTCTGACCCAGGACTTCCTGATGTTTGAGAATATCCCACTGTAAAGTCCTGGGATGAGCCTGGACCCATCGTACCCCTGGGATGCGAGCTGTGAGAGCCTAGTAGCAACATGGCTCATGTCATAGTGATGATTGGAGTGTCTATAGCGCTTAAGACAAGTTTCTGGATGTTCCGTATCTTGTCGGGTGGTAAACAACACTCCTGTATGGTGGAGTCCAGTAGGAGACCCAGAAAAATCTAGGACGTAGATGGAGTAAATTTGGATTTGTCCATGTTGATCAGCCGCCCCAGATTTCTCAATCCTGAGGATCTGATGGACTGGGTCTGCACAATGTTGGGTTGATTTCCCTATTATCAGAAAATCATCCAGGTATAGCACAATGAGGACGTCTCGTTCTATGAGGTGAGCTGACACTTGCGAGATTATTTTGGTAAATATATGAGGAGCTATCGCCAAGCTGGACGGAAGGGCACGATACTGAAAATGTTGAATTTGTAAGTTCACCTGAAACGTCACCCAAAGTTACTGTTGGGACTGGATGCTAATGGGAACATGATAATAAGCATCTTTCAAATCCAGAACTGCCATGTTGCAGCGTGTAAAGAGCATTTTGATTGCAGACCCAATCGAATCCATTTTGAAAGTCGGTACCTCTAGGTAATTGTTCAGGCTTTTTAAATTCAAAATGGTTTGGAAAGAACCATCTGGTTTCATTACCAGAAAGAGGGGCGAGTAATACCCAATCCCCTCCTGGATCAGAACATGAACTAGGACAGCCTTGTCCAGGAGATTGGAAATCTCGTTTTCCAGTGTACGTCGCTCAACCTGGGTTGCTCTGGGAGGAGTCACCAGAAACCTGGATGGAGGATGATTTGGAAACAAGTAGTTACTTACCAGTAATGTGTTTTCTCGGAGTCCATGACAGCACCCAAACTAGAGAGGGATCCGCCCTCCAAAGACAGGGAACCATAAGGCTTTAAAAGGGGTGGTTCCTGTCCCCATGTCAGTTGGTTACAGAGTCTGAACAACGGACCTCCGGAATATCGTTAGTCCACCACAACCCCAAACACCACATGTAACACAAAAACACCAAGAGGAGGAGAAGAAGTGACGAACCCTCAACAATGGGAGGGAATACGTGGGTGCTGTCATGGACTCAGAGAAACCACATTACCGGTAAGTAATTACATGTTTATCAATCGTCCATGACAGCACCCAAATGAAAGAATTACAGAGAAACGTATATCTAGGGAGGGACCACAGCCTGTAGTACCCCACTACCAAAAGTGATATCAGCACCAGAGAGATGTAATTTATACTGCTTACAGAATGTAGAAGGAGAAGACCAAGTCACTGCTCTACAGATCTGATTGATAGATACACCTGACCTTTCAGCCCAGGTAGCAGCCACGGCCCTTGTGGAATGAGCCTTGAGGTTCTTCTCCACTGCTTTGCCGCTTGCAGAGTAGGCCATGCTAATAGCATCCCTAACCCATCAAGCTAAGGTGGCTTTGGAGGCTCTGCGACCTTTAATCTGTCCCTAAAAACAAACAAAAAGGGACCTATTCTTCCTCCAAGGACTTGTGGCCTCTTAAGTATTTCTCTAAACATTGTTTGACATCCATGGAGTGCAACTTGAGCTCCTTGTCATTTTTGGGGCTATTGCAAAAAATGGGCAATTCAATCTCTTGGACCGGTGAAAGGTGGAGACTACCTTAGGGAGGTATGCAGGAGAGGAGGTCTGGAAGATCCGGAAGGACCCAAGGATCGGAGACCAACATCTGTTGGAGCCAGAAGAACCACAGCCTCCTTGGCCACAAGGGAGCTATCAATATCACTCGTGCCCCATCCTCTTGAATTTTGTGTAGGACTGTCTGTATCAAGATTAGAGGGGGAAAGGCATAGACAAGCTTGAAATCCCAGGAGATCAGGAGCGCATCTACCACCAATGGACGATCCCTAGGATCCAGGAAGCAAAACCGATTCACTTGTCGATTGGACCGGGTCGCAAACAAATCTATGTTGGGGACTCCCCACATGTCCGTGTTCTGGCGAAATAATGTCTAATTCAGAACCCACTCGCCATGGTGAAGGTGTACCCGGCTGAGGAAATCTGCCTTGTCGTTGTCTTTCCCCCTGATATGTACTGCCGAGATGGAGGCTAGGTGTGTTTCTGTCAGTAAGAAGATCCGCTCTGCTACCCCCATCAGTGCTTTCGACCTTGTTCCCCCTTGCTGATTGATATAGGCAACTGACACCTGACTGTCGGACAGGACTTTGACCTGATGATCCTTTAACGCTGGCAGAAAACCCTCTAAGGCACGTTCTACAGCCACCAATTCTCTCATGTTGGAGGAAGTGTCCTTTAGAACATCTGACCAATCCCCATGAAGTATACCTGATCTAAATGGGCTCCCCACCCAGAAAGACTGGCATCGGTTGTGACCACCTTGGCAGCGGGGGACCACCAGGGAACCCCGGTGGACAGTATGGAATCGTCCAACCACCAGTGGAGAGATTGTAGGGTAGCTGGTTGCAGAGCCAGTTTACCCTCTAGATTCTGACCCAGGGCCTCCTGAATTTTGAAAATGTCCCACTGCAGAGTCCTGGTATGAGTCTAGGCCCAACACACTCCTGGAATGCCGTCTGTGAGAGAGTCCAGTAAAGACATGGTCCGAGATAGAGTCATGGTTGGAGAGTCTATGGCAGTGATGGCGAACCTATGGCACGCGTGCCAGGGAGGGCACACAGAGCCATTTTCCCTGGCACACGGTGTCACCTCTCACTGCAGCTTTGAACTGCCGGCATGATGGTGCCGGCAGTTCAAAGCAGTGTCGGATCAGAGGAGTCTCCTTCCTCCGCATCTCCGACACTCTCTCCAAGCTCCGCCCGGCGTCACATGACCGTGGTCATGTGACGCCGGGACTGAAGACACGAGGAGAAGAGGAGCGGTGAAAGCGGGAGTGCTACTAAGTGAGTATGATTTTTTTATTTTCAGCTACGGTAGATAATGAGGGGCACGATGGTGACATTAGGAGGGGGGGGCACGATGGTGACATTAGGAGGGGGCACGATGGTGACATTAGGAGGGGGCACGATGGTGACATTAGGAGGGGGCACGATGGTGACATTAGGAGGGGGCACGATGGTGGGGACATTAGGAGGGGGCATGATGGTCACATTATTACAAGAAGGGGGATGATGGTGACATTAGGAGGGGGCATGATGGTCACATTATTACAAGAAAGGGGATGATGGTGACATTAGGAGGGGGCATGATGGTCACATTATTACAAGAAGGGGGATGATGGTGGCTTTATTATGAGGTGGCATATTACTGCAGGATAGGGCATTATTGCAGGATGGGGCATTACTACATGATGAAGGCAGGATGGGGACATTACCACGATGGGACAGGGATCGAGCATACTACAAGGGGATAAGGCTGGAGACATTACTACAAGAAGGGGGTCAGGATAGGGACATTACTGCCAGGAGAGGGTCAGAAAGGAGCACATTATTGCCAGGAGAGGGTCAGGATGGAGCACATTACTACAAGAAGAAGGTCTGGATGGAGCACATAGCTAGAAGGGGAAGGTCAGGATGGATCGCATTACTACAAGGAGAAGGTCAGGATGGAGCACATTACTACAAGGAGAGGGTCAGGATGGAGCGCATTACTACAAGAAGAAGGTCTGGATGGAGCACATAGCTAGAAGGGGAAGGTCAGGATGGATCGCATTACTACAAGGAGAAGGTCAGGATGGAGCACATTACTACAAGGAGAAAGTCAGAATGGAGAACATAGCTACAAGGAGAAGGTCAGGATGAAGCACATAGCTACAAGGAGAAGGTCAGGATGGAGCACACTGCTACAAGGAGAGGGTCAGGATGGAGCACATTACTACAAGGAGAGGATCAGGATGGAGCACATTACTACAAGGAGAGGGTCAGGATGGAGCACATTACAACAAGGAGAAGGTCAGGAGGAGCACATTACTACAAGGAGAAGGTCAGGATGGAGCACATAACTATAAGGAGAAGGTCAGGATGGATCGCATTACTACAAGGAGAGGGTCAGGATTGAGAACATTACTAGAAGGAGAGGGTCAGCATTGAGCACATTACTTCAAGGAGAAGGTCAGGATGGAGCACATTACAACAAGGAGAAGGTCAGGATGGAGCACATTACTAGAAGGAGAGGGTCAGGATTGAGCACATTACTACAAGAAGAGGGTCAGAATGGAGCACATTACTACAATGGAGAGGGTCAGGATGGAGCACATTACTAGAAGGAGAAGGTCAGGATGGAGCACATTACAACAAGGAGAAGGTCAGGATGGAGCACATTACTTCAAGGAGAGGGTCAGGATGGAGCACATTACTTCAAGGAGAGGGTCAGGATGGAGCACAGCTACAGGGAGAGGGTCAGGATGGAGCACATAACTACAAGGAGAGGTCAGGATGGAGAGCATTACTAGAAGGAGAGGGTCAGGATTGAGCACATTACTACAAGAAGAGGGTCAGGATGGAGCACATAGCTAGAAGGAGAGGGTCAGGATGGAGCACATAACTACAAGGAGAAGGTCAGGATGGAGCACATAGCTATAAGGAGAGGGTCAGGATGGAGATACTACTACAAGGTGTCGACTTCCTTGACTTTTGCTGTGTCTAAGACAAGATAAAAAACACAGAACAGAAAGACATTCAATAAAATGACATTCTCTGAGTTCTCTCACCCATCAGATGTGAAGAGGTATGGGAGATGGGGGAGGACCCTTGTCCTGAGATAATTCTCCTCTGGCGGCCTCATGGGAAGAGTGACTGCTGCTGCACAGTACGTTCGCAGTCCCGGACACCCAGCGGCGCCAATCCCAACATGACGCCACCGGACCCGAAGGCGCCGACGTACACGCCGGAGACTCCCCTCCGGGAGCCGCAACCTTGGTGTCCGGAGACACGGGGCCCAATCCGGCCTACCCCGCCCGCACCCTCCATGGATCAGCCGTACGGTCCTCCATGCAGCTTCCCACAGGTAAGACCCCTTAGGGTCCTAGTCTTCTGGAGCCCCCATTCCTGAGACTCTCTGGTCAAGGACACAGAACCAACTGACATGGGGAGTGGAACCGCCCCTTTTAAAGCCTGATGGTTCCCCGTCCTTGGAGGATGGATCCCTCTTTTGTTTGGGTGCTGTCATGGATGACCGATAAACCATAATGTTATGAGGTCCAAAATCCAAGGACTCGATGATATCCGAACCTAGGCCGGAAGGAAAGAGAGAGAGCCAACCTCCCACCTAAGTTAGCGAGTCACTTGGAGGATTTCTTGGAGTCACGGGAGGACCCCTTAACATAAACCCTTTTCCACCCTTCCTCTAGTCAGACCAGTTGGACTGATCTTTTTTGGGGGAATATCTCCTTGGATATCGCCTGCTCCGAAAGGGTCGTTTACAGGAAGGACATTGACAATTCAGGAAACTTTTTCTTCTTATCCCCTGCCTTTTCCAAGATGTCTAGGGCTGTTCTGAATAGAAATTCACCCCCGCAGTGTAGAAGACTCGATTTTGTTTTTGTCTGTAAGTCACCGGGCCAGTTCTTTAACCACAACACTCTCCTGGCTGCATTGGAGGAGGCTGCGGATCTCGTTGTTAACATGGTGGAATCTACTACTGCATCTGCAAGAAAGGCTGCGGCCCCTTGCATAACAGGAATTGAAGCTAGAATTTCCTCTCTAGAAACCCTATTTTTAATTGGGAAACTAGTTGGTCTAGCCAGACCATCAAAGACCTGGCTGCACAGATAGCTGCCAGGCCTGGTTGCAGACCACCTGCTGATGACTCCCACGTGTTTTTCAGAAATTGGTCAGCCTTTTTGGCAAGGGGATTCTTTAAGGTGCCCATGTCTTCAAAGGGCAAAGCATACTTTTTAAAAGCTTTAGCTACAGCTACATCTAATCTGGGTGCTTTATCCCAGGATAAAGAAGCCTCTTCAAAGGGATAATTGTGTTTCAAAAACGAAGTAGGAGCACCCTTCTTATTTGGCTTCTTCCATTCTCTAGAAATTAGATTCTGGAGCCGCTCTTCCAGAGGAAAGGGACGATATTTCTTTTGCCCCAGTTCCCCGAACATTAAGTCCAATTTAGATGGTTGTGTCTTTTCCTCCTCAATCCCCATCGTGTACCGGATTGCCTTAACTAGTCCGCCCACATCCTCTACTGAAAAATAATGGCGTCTATTAGATTCGAAGAGGATGGCGAAGATGCTGTTGAGGACTCGCACTCTCCTTCTGATCTATTAGACTCAATCCTAGGCTGAGGTGGAATATTAGAAGCAGAGGTTTGTTGTTGTCCCTAAGAAAAAGACTTCAAGGTATTTTCCACCTCGGCCACAATAAAAGGCCTGAGTTGGAAGAAAAACTGTGGGTTTTCCTTCGTGATGGTCTGTTCTATACATGTCCTGCACAATTTTTTAGGCAAAGCAACCGGAAAGGCACCCTACACTGCAAGTGGTTAGATTTAGTTGATGCCTTCCTAGATATCTGCTGAGTCTAACAAGGAGAAACACACAGAACAGAGGAACATTTAGTAAAATGACATTCTTGGACTTCTCTCACCCAACAGATGTGAAGAGGTACCGGAGCGAGGAAGTACCCTTGTCCCGTGACAAATCTCCTTTGGCGGTCTCATGAGAGGAATGGCTGCTGCTGCGGTGTGACCTCTTCCTTGGAGGCTCCGTCTCTGGGGGAGCCTCTGTGCCACTCATGCTGATATCCACGCTGTTGCAGGGCAAATGCTGCAGGTAGGAAGCAAATGGAGCACTTAGGCAGTGCTCCATTCCAGCTTCCTGCCTTATGTGCCCTGGTTATCCTCACTCCCAGCTGCCGCACGTCCTGAACCTGGAAGTTCCGGGTATGCCACATGACCATAAGTGTGTCAACAGCCGCCAATCAGAGGGCGCCGCCATGTGTAACGTAGTGGACCCACCCCCCGGACGTCCGGCGCACTTGGTACCTGATCCACCCCTTCCGGTTGGCCGGGCACGTGCGCAGCCCGGACGCCCGTCGGACGCCAATCGCAAAATGGCGCTGCCGGTCCTAAAGGCCCCGATGCACCCACCGAAGCATCCTCTCCGGGAGCCTCAACCCAGGTGTCTGGGAACAACGGGGCCTAATCTGGCCTACCCCACGCCCACACCTCCAGAAAGGAGCCGCAAGGTCCTCCCTGCAGCCCTCAGGTAAGACCCCTTCGGGTCCTTGTCTTCTGGAACCGCCATTCCTGAGGCTCCCAGTTCAAAGACAAGGAACCAACTGACAAGGGGAGAGGAACCACCTCTTTTAAAGCCTGATGGTTCCCTGTCCTTGGAGCGTGGATCCCTCTCTCGTTCTGGGTGCGGTCATGGATAAGCGGCTAGCAGCCTTGCCGCAAATGAGCCGTTACGCGGAAGATGCTGCAAAGCGAACGAATCTGCCGCAAATAGCACTAAACGCAGATGTGAAAGGTGCCTAATAAAGATATTGTTCTGAAAATTTCTATCATAAATAAAAAGTTTCTTATTATGAATATTTTACAGAAAAATCTTTCATTTGGTATAGAATAGCATGTCATCTGGGAAATCATTGACATTGTACGTCCAATTCCTATTTATATATATTTTACCACAATATCACACAAGATTATTGATTGTTTTGTATCTCGCAAATATTCATATTGCTCAGTTTGTTGTTTTTCTAGGACGAAGGAACGAGGAAGATTCAGTGATCAGGAGTTTACAACAAGATAGGTCAGTGTAAATGTCAGTGTAAACATATAGCTCCACAATATCACAAAACGCATTTAATAGCAGCTTGCCAGTCCACATAAAATTCTCCTGTCATATTGTTTTATAGCTATAAGATCCCTATGCACATTAGAGAAAAGTTAGTTGAACACATATTTGAGAAGGCCAACTATGTTAAGTGTATGCAAGCTGGAAGAGTCTGAACACAGGATATGTTAGGCTGGCTTCACACCACGGTTTTTGCCTGTCCGTGTGGATCCTGTTTTTTGCAGGACCACCCAGACAGAAACGAGCAGGACAGGATGTGTAGAAAAGTGTGGCCAAATATGGTCCCGGATCCTGTTTTTTTGCAGGATTCGTTTTCTGCCACTGTCCATGGTGCTGAAGTCTGCCTGTGTCTGCTCTGCTGCTGTCCTTGGTGCTGAAATCACTGCCTGTGCTGGAAGTAGTGCTATCCATGGTGCTGAAGTTTGTACGGCAGGATTTCTGAGCATGCTCTGTGCTTAAAATCCGATCCGGGAAACGATCCGATTTTTTCACGGACCCGGCGCCAATAGACTCCCATGTTATAGGCGCCGGATCGCCCCGGATCTGGGACTGTCCGATTTTGTCAGCCAAAAAATGCTGCAGGCTCCGATTTTGGGGACAGTAAAAAAAACGGCCAAAAATGAATCCAGCACAGAATACACAAAACTGGATGGTCAAATAGGACCAGTCCGGCACCATAGATATACATGCGAGGCAAAACCAGATCGGGTTCTGTCCGGTTCAAACTGGTCGAACCTGATGACAAAAACCGTGGTGTGAAGGGGGCCTTAGGTGAAAGAAGGGTTCAACATGTTGAATTTTAACATCTGAACCTTTTGTTCCCAAGGGAGATAAGCCTCTGCCATTAGGGCTTCCTAGCAGGGAATTACACCGCTTTCCTCATTGACAACATATGCACACTCCGCTAACCACTAGAACATACCTGTGTATAAGGGAATTGCGAGAAATAGCTGTCTGCTGAATTTAAAGGGGCTGTCCACTACTTAGACAAACCCTGCTCATTTCCCATGTGTGCCCACATAAAAATAAAGAAGGCTTATACCCACCTCCGCTGCTAGAATGGTCCAGCAATGATAAAACTCATGTTCCTGGGGTCTACTTGACATTATTGTAACACGCAAGCCCCATGACCAACCATCGCTGCTTCTTCCCCCGCCCCCCGCAGGCTTCACATTCAGACAGGAGTATCACGAAATGGTAGAGCTGTAGATCTAAACTCCTGTATTAATGTCAATGTGGGGAATAGGCACATTGCATGGTCGCAGGTTGAATGTAATAACAATGTCACTTGGACCCCAGGAACATGAGTTCTAACATCACTGGAACTGCACCAGTGGCGAGTATAGGCTTTTTTATTTTTGTGGCGACACTCATGGGGAATGAGAAGGAGTTGTCTAAGGCTGGCTTCACACTGCAGTTTTTCACTGATCAGTGTCCATCAGTGTTTGGGTGCCAAAACCTGGAGAGGAACCAGGAGAGGAACTTGCAGAGAAAAACTATAATTGAAAGATTGACACCTGTTCTGAGTTTTGTAGACACTCCTGGTTTTGGCACACAAACTGGATGGACACTGATCAGTGAAAAACTGCAGTATGAAGCCAGCCTAAGTAGTATACAACCCCTTTAAATATACTTGGGTACCTTAATGAGGACCTTTAACGTCAGTTAACAAGTTGTATTAGTTAAAATTATAAGATGCAAGTTTCACTTTTATTTTACCAGAGAGTGAAAAGTCTGGTGAAGTTCTTCTATCTGGGAGATACATAGAATGGCAGCTAATTCTACACAGCACGAGCCCAGCACTTAGACCTAATAGAAATTCCCAAAGAATTACAAACATGGTGAATTAATTCACGTCTGCATCTCGATGGACAGTAGAAGCAGTGAACGTAAATCAGTCAATAACCTTCTGCTAAGCTTAAGTTCAATAGTAATGCTGTGGCACCCCAGGGTTCGGTTGCCACAGATATGCCTGGGGCAGAGAAGGATCTCCACATCAGGTAAGCCAGCACACAACACCTTCCATTCCAGACCTTAAAGGGGAGCTCTACCAGCCGAGCTCAGGTCAGGTCCCCTATAAAATTCAGGCCTGGAGGCGGAGTCAAAAGTTCAGTTACAGAGAGGACTGTGAAGACATCCTGGTGACGGAGCTGCACTAAGCCCGTACCAGTGAGAGCTGTTATCCAGCATGAGGGACCCAAGAGCGAGGGTTGGAGGCAAAGAGAACTTGCCAGGGGGAGTAAAGCAATACTGGTTCACCCCAGAGGAAGAGTTTAAACCCGGACACCAGTGTCCGAGACTGTGAGGGAACAAACCACCCAGCAATAAAGACTGGAGGCCAGGGAGACTCCAGATCTCCTGGCCACAGCAGCACGTGAAGGCACAGCCGCCTAGTAGAGCCCAATGACCGCAGGGAATAAGCAGTGCTCGGCAACAGGGCTCCCGCCGCCTGCCATACAGGTGAAGACAGTAGGGGAGGGTCAGGGCCTAGCATCAGGCAGCCTAGGACCAAAACAGACAGTGCCACAGGGAGGCCTTACAACTTGCTGGAGATCCCGAACTGCTTCCAGACCACCTGGGCCTGTAACATCAGTGACGGTACCCTGGACTATACCAGCAACATCAGTAAAGGTACAGAAACATCAACCGTGTGTGTGACTGTTATTGCGGCCCCTGATCCTGCTCTCTTCATAGACTGTCCTGCAACTTCTAGCTTTTACAACTGCCCCGGGGATCCCGATACATCTACGGGGAACCTAACCATCTGGCTGCCCTACCATCACCCCGGAGATCTGACCTGGAGATCTACTGCAGCTCGTAACCGTACTGGAACCGTAGGTGGCGTCACAAACTATTTATTATTATTATTTTTACTGACTTTTTAGCGACCACCAGAGCAACAGGACCAGTCACAGGCCCCTGTGACATCCCCCGTGAATTAACGCCCAGAATAGAGTATCCCATGGCTCTGGCACGGGTCAATGTCTATAAAACCAGCTGGTTAAAAACATCCTACAACTGAAGACAAAAACAGCATTTCTAAGAGAATGTGTAGACCAAGTGTTTTGGAAGCAGGTGTGCTACAAAAAAGAGTCTTATATAAGTATTTCTATTGTAAAACCACTTTGATTTTTAGTCTTTTGAGCGTTTTTTTTTTCTATTTCAGGTCTTGATAAATGTCTGGTGGGCAAATAAGAAATGGGATGTCACTTCTGTGAAGACGTTCCCGATGGAATCTTCTGTAAACTAAGCACTGACCAATCAGAAGGCTGCAAAAACATTTTCAGGAGAAAATAAAATCTGTTCCAATCCTCTTCAAAACCACTTAAAGAGGTTTTTCCACTACTAATGTGATCCCCTTTCTTTTGTCCCAACTATTCTTAACCAACATTTTCTGAATATACTTCTGCTACCTACACTGCTCCTGTAAGCTTATCCCTAAGGCTTGCATGCACACAATCAGTGTTTGCAGCGTAATGGCCACAGTGTGTTTGCGCTGCATCTATAACACTGCGTGGTATACTACAAGTACAGTGGATGGGATTTACAGATATTCCATGCCTACTGTGCTACTTTTCTCCACAGTGTTAACTACCCTGCAGGGTGGCTTTCTGTGCCGATGCTTGTCCGCAGCATGTCAATTTAGTGCTGCGGAGTAGGAAGTGATCTCGCGGGTGAATGCAGGGAAAAGCCGCCATGCCCTGAACGCAGATCATGGACACAGGTTGGCAGCATTCAACCGCAGAGATCGCTGGATTGCTGCAAGAGAGGAGGCACTGCGTCCAGGACACATTGTCTCCTGATCATCTGCACAAACCCTAAGAGGGTTATACATACCTATATTTTTGTTGAAGCTTCCATCTTTCAGGCTGCAGACCGGAATCGGACCAATTGAGCAGGCCACGTCATTGGTGAGGGCATGGCTGCCTCTGTGAGAGACAGCAGTCTGGGCACAAATGCCCAGATCAGACCTTACTTTCCTCTCAGCCCCCACCAGTGATGTGCCCTGCTCAGTTGGTCCAAATCTGGTCTCCAGCCAGAAGGATTAAGCTAGAACTGCAATAAAGCTTCTTAGAGATCAATTTACAGGTTCAGGGTAGGTAGCAGAAGTATATTGGGAAAGTATTAGACACAGTTAGAACAAAAGAAAGGGAGGTCACATTAATAGTGGAAAACATTTTTAATGAAAATGTAAATTTCCAAAGAAGGTGCGTTTTTTAAATGGTTTGCATCTGAAAACTACGGTAGTTGTTTTTGAACACCTTGAAAAAATAAAGAGAATTTTGTTTACGTACCGTAAATTCTTTTTTCTTTAATCATCAATGGGAGACCCAGACAATGGGGTTTAGGGCACTGCCCTCCGGAGGTCACACTAGGTACTACAAGTTTGTAGACACCGCCTCCTCCGCTTATAAACCCCTACCGCAGGGAACATCCTCAGTTTGGTCTACAAGCTGCGAGGAGGAAATAAACCACACCCGAAACATCGGGAAGAATGCCGTGTACAAACGGTTCAACAACCCGGTAAACACTGTCTCAACAGAGAACAGAGCAAATGCAAAAACATGCAAAGGAACAACTGGGTGGGTGCTGGGTCTCCCATTGATGATTAAAGAAAAAAGAATTTACGGTACGTAAACAAAATTCTCTTTTTTCTGGTCATCATAATGGGAGACCCAGACAATGGGGATGTCCTAAAGCAATACCCCAGGGCGGGAAGAGTTCCTCAACAAGACGGATAACACATGGTTCCCTTTCAAAGGTGGGCAACCGCCGCCTGGAGAACCCGCCTGCCCAAACTTGCATCCGCAGAGGCATGGGCATGCACCATATAGTGCTTAGAGAAAGTGTGCAGGCTGGACCAAGTGGCCGCCTGACACACCTGTAGAGCAGACGCTCTATGTCGCAAAGCCCAGGAGGCACCTACGGCTCTGGTAGAGTGAGCCTTCAATCCCACCGGGAGAGGCAAACCAGAAGTCCGGTAAGCCTCCTGGATGGAAGCCTTAATCCATCTGGCCAATGTCGATTTCGACGCCTCGGACCCCTTACAGCGACCTGTCGTAAGAACAAATAAGGAATCCGAACTCCTAAAGGAGGCGGTCCTAGACACATAAATGCGTATAGCTCTCACGAGATCCAGAGTATGGAGGTCGCGTTCAACCTGATGAACGGGAGCGGGACAAAATGATGGGAGAACAATCTCCTGGTTCAGGTGGAAAGTTGAAACCACCTTCGGCAAGAATTCTGGCCGTGGACGCAACACCACCTTGTCTTGGTGAACCACCAGAAAGGGTGACTTGCACGATAGTGCAGCCAATTCTGAGACCCTCCTCAGAGATGTAATCGCCACCAGAAAGGTCACTTTCTGGGATAGACGAGATAGAGAAACCTCCCTCAGAGGCTCAAACGGCGGTTTCTGCAATGCCGCCAGGACCATGTTAAGGTCCCAAGGGTCCAGAGGTCTCCTGTAGGGCGGAACCATCCGCGACACCCCCTGCAGAAATTGACGGACCTTCGGGAGGAGCGCCAATCGCCTGTCAAACAGCTGTAACGCCGGTGGTCTGGTGTCTTGGTTCCCTCGGCGTTACTGCGCTTTCACCCAATGCTCCTTCCCCCCCTGTCCAGCTGGGAGACTGTAGTATGTTACCTGGATAGGATTCTGCTCAGTTCCCAGCTCCGCTGCGTAGCCGCACGTGTTGTAGTGTCTTTGCTCCACTTCTTACCATCCATGTGTGGACCCTGGCTCCCGCTGTGGAAGCTATCCGCGGGTTGTGAGGTCCTCTGCAGCTGGTGCATGACTTTCCACGTGTGTCTAGGCTTGCAGCCGCTGCCAGGTGCTCTGGGCATCGGTTCCTGTGCTGGCTATGCTGTATGGGTTCTGACTGTGCCTAGGGTGCGCGCCGCCACACCTTCCCCAGTTTAGTAAGATGGAGGGTGTGCGCTTGAATTGCTGTCCCCAGCCTATAGCTGAGGGTCAGCTCCTATTTAAAGTTCCTCTTCCCTGTTGGGCGTCGCCAGAGCCTCGCATTAGGTTTCTTAACCTAACCCTGTGTGTTTGGTCCAACATGCTGCTCCTGGTCTGCCTTGTCTACAGCTCCTGTTCTGCCTGCTACCAGTTCGGGGAAAGCTGAGGTCTGTGTCCCTGGACCCGTCTTGTCTGTGTTGGTGCCAACGTCCTTGTCTTGTTCCTCCTTGTGTCTTGCTGTTCCCGGTCTGGAGCCGTGTCCGTTGCATGGAGTCCAGACGTCCTGACTGTCGGTGTCCAAGATGGACCTGAGGTTCTGCCTGGTGTCCGTGCCTGGTGTCCGAGATGATCCCGAGGTTCCGCCTGGTGTCCGAGATGGTCCTGAGGTCCTGCCTGATGATGTCTTGCCTTGTGTCCGAGATGACCCCGATGTCTTGCCTTGTGTCCAAGATGACCCCGATGTCTTGCCTTGTGTCCGAGATGACCCCGATGTCTTGCCTTGTGTCCGAGATGACCCCGATGTCTTGCCTGGTGTCCGAGATGACCCTGAGGTTCCCGCCTGGTGTCCGAGATGACCCTGAGGTTCCCGCCTGGTGTCCGAGATGACCCGGAGGTTCCCGCCTGGTGTCCGAGATGACCCGGAGGTTCCCGCCTGGTGTCTGAGATGACCCTGAGGTTCCCGCCTGGTGTCCGAGATGACCCTGAGGTTCCCGCCTGGTGTCCGAGATGACCCTGAGGTTCCCGCCTGGTGTCCGAGATGACCCTGAGGTTCCCGCCTGGTGTCCGAGATGACCCTGAGGTTCCCGCCTGGTGTCCGAGATGACCCTGAGGTTCCCGCCTGGTGTCCGAGATGACCCTGAGGTTCCCGCCTGGTGTCCGAGATGACCCTGAGGTTCCCGCCTGGTGTCCGAGATGACCCTGAGGTTCCCGCCTGGTGTCCGAGATGACCCTGAGGTTCCCGCCTGGTGTCCGAGATGACCCTGAGGTTCCCGCCTGGTGTCCGAGATGACCCTGAGGTTCCCGCCTGGTGTCCGAAATGACCCTGACGTTCACGCCTGGTGTTCGTGATGTTCCGTGTCCATGATGTTCCGTGTCCTTGATGTGTGTTCTTGTTCAGTAAACGTTACTTTTGCTATACCTGAAGTGTGCGGTGTCGTCTTGTCCTGCAGGTTACCATCTAGCCCACATGCTCAGCTGCCACAGAACCCGGTTGCTGTTCTTCCCTAGTCTGGGCAGGCCCGGGTCCCCCCTGTGGTCCAGTGGGTCCACATTCCCCTTACCTCATGGGTCGCGAGCGCGACCGTGACAACAGCACAGAAAGTGCTGATACCTGACCTTTCAAAGAGCCAAGGGATAATCCCAATTCCAAACCCGACTGTAGGAAAGCCAACAACGTCGGGATGGACAAGGGCCACGGAGACCGTCCGCCAGAGGCACACCAAGTAAAAAAGATTTTCCACGTTCTGTGGTACATCTTCCTGGAAACTGGCTTCCTAGCCCGGTTCATAGTGGCAACCACCGTAGGGGAGAAACCCCTGGATGTCAGCAGCCAGGCCTCAAGAGCCATGCAGTCAATCTGAGGGCCCTGGAATTGAGGTGGAAGAATGGGCCTTGCGCGAGTAAATCTGCGCGTTCTGGAAGAGCCCACCTGTGTCCGCCTGACAGTTGCCACAGGTCCGGATCCCAGGACCTCCTGGGCCAGTCTGGAGCCACTAGAATGGCTACCCTGCATTCCGACCTGATTTTCCACAGCACCCTGGGAATCAGAGCCAGAGGCGGGAACACATATGGTAGATGGAATCTGGACCAAGTCAAGATCAGGGCGTCCGCTCCCAGAGATTGGGGGTCCCATGACCTCGCCATGTATTGTGGAACCTGATGATTCAGCCGCGAGGCCATCAGATCCACGTCCGGGGTGCCCCATCTGCTGCAGATGTCCTGGAAGACGTCTGGATGAAGAGACCACTCTCCGGCGTCCATCCCCTGCCTGCTCAGATAGTCGGCCTCCCAGTTTTCGACCCCTGGGATGTGAACTGCGGAGATCAGACAGTTGTTGTCCTCCGCCCAGGATAGGATGCGGTGGACTTCGGCCAGCGCCTCTGCACTCCTGGTTCCTCCTTGATGATTTATATAAGCGACGGCCGTCGCATTGTCGGACTGAACCCGAATGGGGTGTCCTGAGAGGAATCTCTGAAAAGCCAGGAGTGCCAGATAGATCGCCTTGATCTCCAGTACGTTGATCTGCAACGCCGACTCTGACTGAGTCCAGAGGCCTTGGGCCCTGTGGTGTAAGAACACCGCCCCCCAGCCCTTCAGACTGGCGTCGGTGGTCACCACTAACCATGACGGTTTGATGAAGGACCGGCCCCGAGACAAGTGATGTGGCTGTAGCCACCACTGCAGGGAATCCCTGGTCGGTAGGGAAAGGGTCACCAGCCGATTCAGAGAGATCGTCCTCTTGTCCCACCTGCGGAGAATCTCCAGCTGAAGAGGACGGAGGCGAAATTGTGCGAACGGCACCGCCTCTATTGCTGCCACCATGCGCCCCACCAGCTTCATCAACACCCGTAGGGATGATTGTGGTGACAGGAGGACTGCTTGTACTCCTGATTGGATCGCCACCTGTTTGACTCGTGGCAGAGACACCAGGGCTGAGGCTGTGTTGAAGTCCATGCCCAGATATGTCAAAGACTGGGTCGGAACTAGCGTTGACTTCTGAATATTGAGGAGCCAACCGAACTGTTCCAGAGACCGCATGGTCACATCCAGGCTCTCTTGACAGAGGTGTTCTGATGGCGCCCTGACCAGCAGGTCATCTAAATAGGGAATGACGGCATGTCCCTGCATGTGCAGGAGAGCCATCATGGAGGCCATCACTTTTGTGAACACCCGCGGTGCCGAGGCCAACCCGAACGGCAGCGCCACAAATTGGAAGTGTTCTTCCCCCACTGCGAATCGCAACCAGCGCTGATGAGCCGGTGCAATGGGTACGTGAAGGTAAGCGTCTCTGATATCTATGGACGCTAGGAAGTCCCCCTGTGACACAGCTGCGATCACGGAGCGCAGTGATTCCATACGGAACTTCCGAACCAACACGTGATGGTTGAACAACTTCAGGTCCAGTACTGGGCGGAAGGATCCGTCCTTCTTCGGGACGATAAAGAGGTTGGAGTAAAAACCCCTGAACCTCTCTCCGGAAGGCACCGGGACCACCACTCCGTCTCTGCGGAGACCCTCCAACACCTGGTAAAAAGCCTGAGCCTTTTCTGGTGATGGGACCGACCGATGGAATCGGGATATCGGCTTTGACGTCAGCTCTATCCTGTACCCTCGCGAGATCACGTCTCGAACCCACTGATCTTGAACGTGAAGTAGCCACTTGTCCTGAAAGCGAGACAAGCGGCCCCCACCTGTGGGGAGGCAGGATGAGAGAGCGAGTCATGTAGAGGCGGGTTTGGGGGTGGCGGCTGCCGCCCCCGCCGGCTTCTTTGGACGACTCTTAGAGCGCCACTGGGAAGCGGGCTTTCCCCCTCGGTCCGTGCGAGCGGACGGTGCTGATGACTGCGAGCTGGAACGAAAGGACCACTGTTTTGGGTTCCTTTTAACGGTATACCGTGGCTTAGGCTTATTCTGCGGTATCTTAGACTCAGCAGAATCCTTTATCAGCTTGTCCAGTTCGGTGCCAAAAAGCCTGTCACCAGCAAACGGAAGATTCTGCAAAATCTTCTTGGATGTGGCATCTGAGTCCCAAAGACGCAGCCACAACAACCTGCGGATCGCTATAGCATTGGCCGAAGCCACAGCTGAGCGAGTGGCAGTTTCCAGAGTCGCCGTCCTGGCGTAGTCCGCATAGGTCCTTGCCCTTTCGGTAAGTGCTAGGACCTCTGGACTGGATCTTGCCAGGTCAGAGATACCACCCAAGCAGGTAGTAATCGCTTGTAAGGTCCAGACCGTGGCAAAATTAGGGGCAAATGAAGACCCCACAGCCTCATAGGAAGACCTGGCGAGTTGCTCGACCTGTCTATCCGTCGCATCCTTCAGCGAGGAGCTATCAGAGGCAGAGAAAAGGGAGCGTGCAGCAATCCTGGTCATGGAAGCGTCCACCTTCGGGGACTGCGACCACTCCTGAAGCACCTGCTGGGAGAAGGGGAAGCGATTGTCCTTGGGTTTACGGACATAACGCCGCCCAGGATGTAACCTGGGAGCTCTAACCACCCTTCCAAAATTCGTGTGGTCCATGAAGGAACCACTTGGTCTAGCCTCTGGCCGCAGCCATTGATAGACCTCCTTCGGGTGCACCGTCACCTCCTCAGGGGGTGTCACGAGACGTAAGGTCTCGTTAATAGAGGACACCAGATCCTCCACCCCGTCTGGTGGTTCAGATATAGACACAGACCCGAAATTTGAACCCCCATCATCGTCCTCACCATCAGAGGAACGCTCCTCCTCAGAGAGAGCCTGGAGCTCGGGTGACTCCTCACGACGAGCCCGCTTAAGGGGTCTCACAGCAGAAGAGGGAGACACCCGGGGGTAACTGGACGGAGTAGCTGGGCTATCCAGCCTCCTATTAAGTGCCTCCAGGGATTGCGACATGGAGGACAGCTGAGACAACAGAGATTCATTGATCTTATTCTGAGTCTCCCATGGCCCTGAGATCACCTGAACCTCAGGGTATAGCACCGGAGCTGCTGACTCAGCAGTGCCAGCCCGGGCCTCTGGGCGTCCGCAGTTATTGCAGGACCCCTCCACCAGTGTTCCATTGCATGTAGCACAGGTAATGGTGGCCTCTGCCGCTCTAGCAGCACGCTTCCCAGCTGAGGACATCGCCACAGTAGGGGAAGATAAGCCAAATTGCAGACAACAAAACCGGGAGTCCCGGTGGCTCACCGACCGCAGTAAAGCGGTATGAGGAAGCGGTGTGTGTGTGTGACCTCCGCGACGGTTTCCGGTCTCCCCTTTGGAGTGCAGGCGCACGCTGCATACAAATCCCAACCGGGAAGTGAGGGTAAAGATGGCCGCCGACAGTGAAACTGTGGGCGGCGCCGAAGACACGCGGGAAACACACACACACGCCCATCGATGACGTCACCGCACGGGCTGCTTCCCATCCTCCAAGCAGCCTCAGCATGAGGGAGCCGGAGCCCGCAGCGCGGGAAAAAGTGTAAAATGTTATACACAGACTGCATGCACAAAACAAACATCCGCAGCCCACGGCCTCAGCCCCTGTGACACACAGGGCGGTCAGCCAGGGTGACCCCAGCACAGGGTACACCCGCAGAACCGCGGACCCGAGGGTAACGCGCGGTCTGAGTGTCATGAAACACCTAAAGTGCCAGACACTACCCCCAGGCACACAGGAGACACAGAGTGCCTCAGTGCCGGTCCGGTCTGTAAGCACCATTTAGGGAGGCCTCGGACGGGGGTGCAGCACCAGTCCGGAGTGTAAGCACCATTTAGGGAGGCCTCGGACTGGGCTGGCTCCAGTCCGGTCTGTAAGCACCATTTAGGGAGGCCTCGGACGGAGCGGAGCTGTGCAAGGCTCCCATCTCCCACTCTCCAGAGCCCCCAGAGAGGGATGGAAAGGAGCGCAACAGCGTACCGGGAGAACACAAAGTGTCCAGGCTCTAGGCCCTCCGGTACCTCCACCAGCGTGTTCCACAAGGGTGAGCGGGGAGGCTGTCGCAGGTCCCGACTGGAACCTTTTTACCTTGTCTTCAGACGCCATCACGTAAGTTGTGAGAATGCAGTGAAGTGCAAGCAAAGTGTGATCCTCCGAGCACACTAAGTTTAAAACTGAGGATGTTCCCTGCGGTAGGGGTTTATAAGCGGAGGAGGCGGTGTCTACAAACTTGTAGTACCTAGTGTGACCTCCGGAGGGCAGTGCCCTAAACCCCATTGTCTGGGTCTCCCATTATGATGACCAGAAAAAAGAAAGAAATAAAAACCTCTGTGTACAAACCCTTAATGTCTCCTGTAGCATTTTAGGATATTAACTTGTTTCAATTACAGCTAAAAAAAATAATTCCCCCTTTATTTGGCAACTGCAATTCAAGCATCTTGCTGATGTTTGTGGCACAAAACAATATGCGTCAGATAAAGGCCTCTCACTTTCAAAGGTGAAAAGGGGTTTTCAAGGTTTTTCCCACTAAGGTCAGATGAGTGCATAAAAATCATCAGAGTTTAATTCAGAAAACTCAAACAATCTCGCTCTCATTTGTCATCTGTCTGCAATCTGCTTTTATACAGTAGTAGTTATGAAAAAATTACAAGCCAAAAAACAGTTTTCTTTGTTAAGAATTGCAAACAAATTGGATGTATATGGCGGCTCCATACAGAATCACATTTTTTTTTTGTGCACGCATAGATCTTCAGACAACACTCACACCGAAAATACAGTTGTGTGAACTTAAGACATTGATATCCTGTAGGCAGATTGTAGACTGCCGAGACCCCACTAATCATTAGTGCACAGGCTCCCCCATTCCTCCCCACTGGTTAGCATTGAACAGCACGACACAGTTGTGCTTAAAGAGGACCTGTCACCCCCCATGCATGCTGATTTAATCGCAGCACTGAATGCAGCATGTCTGCTGCATTCAGGCAAGAGGTCCCCCATCCCTTAAGCTCCCCTGTACTCCGAGATAATTGAATGTAAAAACTTACAATATGGAGCCAAATAGGTGCGATTTAGTGCAGGGCAGGGATAAGCGGTGACGTCACTGCTGGAGGCCAACCGCCCCGCCTCCATCCTTGATGTCACAGCTTATCCCCGCCCTGCTCCATTCATAACATGAAGCAGGGCGGGGTTAAGCTGTGACATCAAGGCAGGAGGTGGGGCGGTCGGCCTCCAGCAGTGATGTCACCGCTTATCCTCGCCCTGTTCCTTGTTATCAATGGAGCAGGGCGGGAAAGGCGGTGACATCACTGCAGGAGGCGGGGCAACCGACCAGCACTGAGGAATATGATCCCTGGCTACGCGCCTGCGTCTCATACAGCAGTCAAGCAGGCAAGGGAGAACATGACTGGCAGGAGGACGCGGCGGAGGGAGGATATTATATTCAGGGGGTGCGAAATTGCCCTCTGAAGAGCGTTGGCTCCAGCCTGTAAAGCACACCTATTTGGCTCCACATTGTTTTTACATTCAATTATCTCGGGGTACAGGGGGGCTTAAGGGATGGGGGACCCCTTGCCAGACATGCTGCATTCAGTGCTGGTATTAAATCAGCATGTATGGGGGGGGGGGGTGACAGGTCCTCTTTAATGAATGTTCTCCATGTCTATTGGAGAGGGAGATACCCTGAAAGAAGTAGTGGTGGTTACGTGCAACAATGCTGCTCACTTCAATCTTGGCAACAGTGTAAAGGAATCAGGGACCAGGAACATGTGCTCAGTGGTTGTGGGGGGGTCCTCAACACTGGGACTCCTAGAAATTAATTTATCACCTATCAATAGGATAGATAATGTATTTAATTGGAAAATCCCTTTTAGGGTGTATTCACACACTGCTGGTAAATTGGGCTCCTGGTTGAAAAAAAAAAAAGTTTTTTTCCTTTTGCACCAAAGTCAAAACATGATTTAACCACATGTGCCTACAACCCAATGAACGCATTCACACATAGCAGCTTTGTTGATGTTTTGCCACTTCTATAATACAGCATGTGGCCTTATTATGGTACTACTATGTTTCACATTGGCAAATGGTAAAAAATAACCTATTGTGACACCTAGCCCTGGACTTAAGCCCACCACGCACAACAGATGGCGGTCAAATGAATGATGGTTTGGACAATAATTTGACCAGCAGCTGTAATGCCCGACTGTCCCATATAAAGTGACAGACACTCAGTTAAGCGCTCCTGTGTTCTCTATAAGACTGCAGTCAAATGGTGGTATAAGGCACACGAGGATCACATGAAAATGCCCGGACTGGCCGGCGGCTCTCCTGACCTGAAAGTGACAGCTGCATAGAAATACACAAAGCTGTCACACTCAGGTCAGGAGAGTCGAGGCTGGTCCAGGTAGTGCGATGTGATCCTTGCACAAGTCATATGCTAGTGTGACTCCAGCCTAAGGGAGCTGCTGCCAGACCTCTTTAGCGACAACTTATCTCTTGAAAAACAAAGGGATCAGCTGTCTAAAACTGGACATGCCGGATCCTTAATTTATCAATGGTCAGTTGTCTTGTGCCCCCATACACATTAGATTGTTGGTGGAATGAGTCATTATTGATGGCTCCAGCCAACATTGGTTTTAAAGTGCATGGGAGGCTTAAGCCAGGGTAGAACCATACATAAGCCTGGCTCCTTCATACATTCTTTGAAACAATTCCATAGGTGAAAAGATCTTGTGAATAAAATAATAAACCTTGCAGACATAGTTCTTGGCTCACAGGGGCACAGAACCACTGGCACTTCTTCTACTTGTATCTAAATCCAGAGTTCGAGCAGTTTTTGTCATCTCTCAGTTCAGACAGGAGTCATGTTGGCACATGTATTGTTCCAGAAGGCTTCCTCCATGACACGTGCACAGTGTTACCCCCAGTGTTATAACTCTGACCGAGAGCGCGTTATCCGAGGACCTTTCCTGATCTCCTTCCGTTTCTCTTCCTTACGTCTTCGTTTCTCCTCTTCCTTTAATGCTTTCTGAAAGGCATCTGTATTGGGTAAAAACTAAGACAAACACATCCACAATTAAAGAACCATCAAAACATTTACCTAGAAACTATGGGCCAAATGTATTAGCACCTTATTTTGGGGCATTTTTGTCTAAAAGTGTGTCATCTGGTGTATTGATTTGATCTACAATTTAGTGGCCTAAGCTTCCTGCACACCACTTTGTAAGAGTGGAATGAAGTCAGGCCTGGTTTACTGCATAGACTGGGTTTAGTGACCCTTTTCTTATCGGCAGCTGTCCGTTACCGGTGAGGATGGCGAGCAGATGAGCGCTTTCCCCATGAATACAGAGGACACTAGGTGAAAGCTGTGCTCTTTGGTGTAGACTATATTGGCTAAACAGTACAATATTATTTCTGACCTTTCTCCACTTAAAATGGTCTCCATGTAGTAAAGTCCTCGCCTTCCTGTTATCCTGTTAAAGAGTCAGCCATGCTGTGCACGTCTCTATGAGGACAGTCAGGAAGGTTCCGCTGTGAGGAGCTGTCCCTCCTTACCAATCTCTGAACCTGCGGTGCCAATTGTAGGCAGTGCTACAAGGGGATGGTGGGCCGAGAATTGGAGAGATATATACATATAGGCAGTGAAGGATCCCCGGGGGATCCTCCACTAGGGGTCCGGACCCGGGGATCCTCCACTAGGGGTCCGGACCCGGGGGATCCTCCACTGCCTAGGGTCTCTGCACAATACAGTGTGGTAATATACCTTGGTGCACATTTTTACTGGGGTCACCATCTTGGTCCCCTTTAGACTTTACCTTTGGCAGTAGGGATTCAGGTTTTTTGATGAGTTGCACTTGCACTTTATAATATATGGTATTATGTATTCCTGAACCTTGCTGTAAAATAGGTTGTCTATGATTTTATCCACTGTGATATGTATTGTGTACTATAATTGGTTTATTTTGGATTGTCACGCCATTACTGTATGCACTTTGCCCCAAACATTGTTTATTCACATCCTTACACCATTTGAAGCCAGTTTACTTGTAATAATAAATTAAATACTTTTGTGCACACCTCCTCTCCTTGATATATATATATATATATTTATATAGTAAAATGAAGAGAGTAAGAAGCCGCACTCACCAAGGCAGGGTGTTTCGGTCTTTATTCATCAATCTTTGCAATACAGCAGCATCGCAGGGAGGGGGTGCACCCCTGCACCCCCTCCCTGCGATGCTGCTGTATTGCAAAGATTGATGAATAAAGACCGAAACACCCTGCCTTGGTGAGTGCGGCTTCTTACTCTCTTCATTTTACTACGTAATGTGAACACCTTTATATGCCAGCACCGCTAAGCTACTCGCAGCAAGTGGCCACGAGAGTGGCAGGAGCCATAAGCACCTTATGTTAGTGCCCGGTTTTTCTATTTTCCGATAAGACTGTGACTTTATTCAACCGTGAGCACAACTGTGAGTGCAATTACAGGCGTCCTAAATCCACTGAGTATGGATATTGAGCCGAATGCATCGGCATCTAATGCTGCGGGAGGTGTATCAAGATCAATCTCTGCAGGGAGGGAGGATGCAGAAAGGTTTTTTGCAGAGTGCAATACAGATGAAATTTCCTCGTTTTTAAGTACTAAAAGCCTGGAGCAGCGAATACAAAATCTTGCGGAACGTGAGATCAAGGCTTTCTGGACAATACAGTCTCTAAAAGGATATGTGACGTGTAAGAGAATTCCAAGAGGTTTAAGGCTAATTAAGGCCATGGCATTTGGGAAAGAGGACGCAAGTTTTGTAAAGGAGTGGCAAAATCTGCTAGAAGCCAGTTCTGTCAACTTATTAAAACTGGTTCTGAAGCAGAATGAAAAAGAACATGTGAAAATCAATGCACAATTAAGATCATTAAGAACGGAGCTAGAGAGTAGATATAAGACCAAACAAGAATGGAATAATTTTCTCAAAAAACTTGATAAAAAACTTATCCCTTTGCAATCTGATATTAAGGAGAAGAAAAGAGAGAAGTTTTTAAGGGATAAACAAGACTACGAATCTGGCAATGTATTCACATGGGGGAAGCCACCTAATGCCACTCCTTTTAGGAATAAAAATAAAAATAATAGAAAGCCTAACGGTGGCCATGCTGGTACTCCAAAACATCCACCGAAATCCCCTTACACCCCAAAGGAGATAACAGAGGAGGCAAAAAGAAGAATAAGAAGAACAAAAACAAGCATTTAAGCTCAAGTGAGAGTGAGACAGATGACAACTCAAGTGACAGTGATCTAAGACCACAAACAAAAAAATTTAATTATGCAGAAAAAGACCCTTTAGAAGGAGAACAAGAAGAGGAAGAGGTGGAAGGAGAAGAAGGAGGTCCCCCCTATGGAAAGAGGAAAACTGTATCATGGAGGGATTGAACCCATTGAGCCAAATTGAAGATGAAATTAAAATCTTTAATCTAACAGATAAAAATATTACCCAGGATATGGACACCTTGTTAAAAAAAGGCCTGAACTATTGTGTGGAAGAGCCTTTTGACTACACAGAATTCAGGGTTGATTTGTATAAAGCAACGAGAAAAAATACATCTATATAAACACTTCTCGTGCAATAAAAATCAAAAAGAGGGGGGTAAAGAAACACAAAGGAGTGATAATATCGTAAAACCAATAAAAATAGGAGCACTGGGTTTTTTTGCTAATGAGAATTCTTTAAAAGAAGTTAATGAGGAGGTAGCATTGCTGCTAGACATTGATCCAGGTTTAATGAGTGGCACAGAGAGTGAAAGGATCAGTATGGACAAAGGTTTTTTTTCAGGAGGAGTGAAATCAGATTTTTATCCACCGGTATCACCGGGCAACAGTGTCGATCTATTTGAGGAGTTGGTCTGTAAAGAAATAGAGGCTTTGATATACCCTGGCCCTAAATCAAATTTATCAAAGAAAGAAAAAATAGCACTAGACACAATCCTCAAATGGGAAGACACTTTAGTCAAAAAAGCGGATAAAGGTGGTGGGGTGGTCTTAATAAATAAGGTTGACTATATAGTGGAAGCGATGAGACAATTGAGTTCTCTAGATTTTTATATAAAGCTACCTAATGACCCTACCCACAAATTTAATATCGAACTGAGAAATTTACTGAGGAAATATGTCAGCAACAATGCTATTACTAAAAAACAAGCGGAAAAATTAATTTATGAATTCCCAAAGAAGCCTTTTTGGTACTACTTACCAAAAGTACACAAATCTTTGGTTAACCCACCCGGACGTCCAATTGTGTCCGGGATCGGCTCGGTAACGGAACCCCTATCACAATATATGGATTGGTTACTCCGACCCCTCCTAAAGAAGATACCATCATACATTAAAGATTCGGGTGATTTTATAAAAGTGATTGATGAATTTGAATGGCATCCCGGGTATAGTATGGCATCTATTGACGTAGAGAGCCTCTATACCCGGATTCCACAAGACTTGGCTGTAGCTGTAATGAGAGAGATACTCCAAGTAGAAGGTCAGGATGAGCTGTTAATTGATTTCATTTGTGAATCTATACAATTCATTCTGACTCATAATGCGTTCTCATTTGATGACAGTTGGTACAGACAAATCTCAGGGACAGCCATGGGGACTCCGGTATCATGCACTTTAGCCAACCTCTTCTTGGCCCATTTCGAGGATCATGTCATCTACAATAATTGTAATCCATATTTGAAACATATCAAATTATTCATCCGCTATGTAGATGACATCTTCATCGTCTGGGAAGGTGAAGAGAATGTGTTCTCTTCATTTGTCACATATATTAATGAGAATAATGACTACAATATGGTATTCACATCCTCATTTGGAAATAAATATATTGAGTTTCTAGATGTTAAACTAAGACTTGAGGACGATACACTAACAAGATCTCTGTATAGGAAACCTACCTCATCGAACACTCTGCTGCACTACGAGAGTGCCCACCCTTATCATACCAAAAAAGCTCTCCCATATGGCCAGTTTCTGAGAATTAAGCGTATGAACAACACTAGCGCGACTTGCGAAGAACAAATGACAAAATTAGAACAAAGTTTCAGAAATAGAGGTTATCCTGATACGTTGTTGAAGGAGGCCAAAGACATGGCACTCTCAAATAAAAAGCGAAAAGAGAAAATCCCTGAGAATGAGAAAAAGAAACGGTTTGTTTTCTCATTCAAATACGGTCCTATGTACCAAAAAATTTCAAAGGCAATCAATAAATTCTGGCATGTGCTAGAAAGGGATAGGGAGTTACAATCTGCCGGTATAGGTCCCCCTTTGCTTGCGTACAGGAGATGTAACAACTTGAAAGACTTAATGGTCAGAAACAGAATTAACCAGGACAAAAAAATAACTTGGTTAGAAAAAAGAAGACCGATAGGCAATTATAAATGTAAAAACTGTAGATATTGCCAATACCATGAAACCGGTAATCTCCTGTTGATAGGGGACAAATCACATAAAGTCACATCGTTTATAAGTTGTAAGACCTCGTGGGTGGTCTATGCAGTGTTTTGCCCTTGTCGCCGATTTTATATCGGTAAAACGATAAGGAAACTATGCAAGCGTTTTAGTGAGCATTATAAATCTATCAGAACAGGCATAGGGAGTCCTAGATTAATACATCATATAAATGAGGCGCATGATGGGAATGCAGATGTTCTAACCTTTGTTGGTATTGAACAGGTTCGCCCTTCCGTTAGAGGGGGAGACACACATAAATTATTGTTAAGGAAGGAAAGTAGATGGATTATTGAGACCAAAGCTTGTGGGCCACTAGGGCTCAATGACAAAAATGATCTTGCTGTCTTCCTATGATGAGGTTCAGTATTATACTGTAGCCACATAATAATACTAATAATCAGCACCTCGTGACTTGCTCTATTGAATAGTTCAGTATTGCGTTGTGACTATTTTAGATATCCTAGAGATATGCTGTCCGCATTAAATAATGAACACCATACCGGCTCTTTAGATCTCGTGTATTACACGATGCCAGGTGTCTCAGAAATGTTTAACTGTAATTATACATGTAAAAGATTTGATCTCCGTTGAACGCGTGCATCTATTCAGCTGTACACTTGATTTAGCTGTCCAACATGACAGTTCATAGTGTACAGAGAATTAGATGCACGAGAATCTTTATATGTAAGAAACTGCCCCTTTGCATTTAGTGCTAGCAATTCGTGTATTGGTATAACAATGTATAGTAATATATGATGATCATATGAAAGTTAAATTACTGAATTTGTATTTCTAATCTGTACTGCTTTTCTGCATTAGAATATGTGCTGTCTATACTATATGCACTATGTTTACTACGAGTGGTAGTGACGCCACACCCGGGTAACATTTAACCCCGGATGTGACGACAGACGCCGTAGAGGACCCGTAGAAGCGGCAGACGGCCGCGAAACGGTGAACCGTCGTCCACCTCCCTGCACCCCCTCCCTGCGATGCTGCTGTATTGCAAAGATTGATGAATAAAGACCGAAACACCCTGCCTTGGTGAGTGCGGCTTCTTACTCTCTTCATTTTACTACGTAATGTGAACACCTTTATATGCCAGCACCGCTAAGCTACTCGCAGCAAGTGGCCACGAGAGTGGCAGGAGCCATAAGCACCTTATGTTAGTGCCCGGTTTTTCTATTTTCCGATATATATATTTATATTTATATATTATGTGCTACAGCAGAGGTATTAGTAAAGCACAGTGTATTATTGGAATAGGAAGGCTTTATTGTTTCATGGTATTTGTAGGATATTGCATGGCTAAGGCTTTTCTTATAGCAGTATATTGCAGCTATATTTGGAGCAGTAAATACACAATTATTGGATTATTATATCATATTATTATTATTTGGTAATGGTTTAGTGGTCTTATGCCAGTAGAATTACGTTTCTTAGGTTGTTGTACTATACTGTGTGTTAAATATACTATGGCGGTATTATTTATTCTCTGTTTGCCAGTTTTATGTGACCACTGTAAAATACAGTTTTTTTCTGTACTTCCTATCCAGTACACCATAGAGTACAACTTTATGTATGCAGGCTCCCTGACACCAGAACAAGGATCTTACATTTATGCTGGATCTGTTGTAGTATATGCCCAGTATAGTTGCTTTTACACACACTTTACCTGTTTGTCTTATTTTGGAGCTTTTTACTCCCATAATATAACATTATCTGGCAGTACTAGTACGATTTCTGCATTTTTCACCCACTCCTGGTTTTGTCTTACAAATACTGATATAAAATACTGACATAATACTGAGGGTGTTACATAGTCTATTGTCAGATTAAATATTATATGGCAGCTTTAGGTAGGCAAATATGTCAAAGTAGGACTTGTACAGACAAACTCAGTGTTCAACAATAATTTTTACTGCATGTTTGACATTTGCTTCACATATAATAAGCTCTTAGCACAAATCAGGTTTGTATATAGGGTGCTGAACATCCTAATTGGGGCATACTTGCATTATGGGGACCTGGTTAGTGGGCGTATCCATTTTAGGTGGTGGGTGTGGCTTGACATATCTTTCTGCAGTACAGTGGAATAAACATTAAGTTTTAAGTCCATGTGATCTTAGCGTTCTTTTTAATGTAAGACCCCAGGCGGTGGAGTGCAGGGGGGAAATGAAGTACCCCCTTGCATAATTAAAGCTTGTTACGGGTTGCATAATAGAATACATTTGCACATGTCAGTGTCCTGGGCCACACCCACAAAAATGGGCATTACGTCCATGAGGCCCCACATACACAAGCTCACCTGGTGGTCTTACTCCCAGGCCCTCCATTTTTATTGTAAAGAACTCCATGTCCATATAGACGTAAAGCTTAGCTGTTTATTTCACTGTCACAAAAGGAACCCCCAGGCCACGCCCACCTCCAAAGATAGCCATACCCACATCGAAAGACGGCCACGACCACCATCAAAGATGGTCACACCGACCACCTAATATGGTCACGCCCACCACCCAATACGGCCACGATCACCATCTAATACATATAATATATAGGTGAGCTCTGGCACACAAGGTGAACAATGACTTTCAGGAGATGTCAGCTCAAACTATCATTTTTATTTTGGTTTGCTCTTGTATTTATGTATCATTCTTTAACTCTTGTACTCCCGATGAATATCTTATACAGGTCGAAACTTTGGGTGGAGTCGGACATTTGAATTTCTTGCATCACTTCAATGAAATATATGATAGTTTGAGCTCACGTATCCTGAAAGTCATTGTTCACCTATATATTTATTACTGAGCACCTAACACTAACAAGTTGAGCCAAACCCTTCTGTGCATATCACCATCTAATACGGTCACGCCCACCATCTAATACGGCCACGCCCACCACCTAATATGACTACGCCCACTACCTAATATGGTCACTCCCACCAACTTCCATTCCACGATACTGCAAGTATTCCCTAATTTGATATCTGAAAAGGTTATACCAGACAATGCCTTGAAAGAAGTATTCCTATTGCGTTTGCCTTACGTTTGTTGTTGGCAACTCATTCAGTGCATGCTTTTACTTGGGTGTCCCTGACCTATGTTTAGTGGACTCTTGCTGGGTTCCTGTACAATGCATAGGCATTAAGAGCATATTTTTATGGTTACTTTTGCACTGTATTTTGCAGTGTCTGTTGACAAGATGAGAAAGCTCTAGGCATACACGTCAATAAGCATCAACTCAACAGACGAAGGCTAACAAAAAAATTGGGCTTGCATACGTGAAAGAACCACTGAGCTCAGCATAAGATGACAGCCGCTGAGCTGAATGACAAGAACAGACACCGGGAATAGCCGTGCAAACTCTGCGCTGGACCCAGAGAGGATGAATAAAGCAAGTTTGTTTTTTGAAAACAAACTGCAGCCGGGGAACAAGAGATTTCTGAAATCCAATAGTAGAACATAACAGCTGAATCATCAAATTAAAATGTTCTTGCTTCATTCGGGAAGTATTATAAAAATCACATCAGGGAAATGAGTTGCAAGTTGACGTATTTCAGCATGTGCCTTTATTGTATCAAATCACAGAATCTGGTGCAATTGTTTAAAAACAAGATACCACTCCCACTTGGTGAGATGGTGAGATCATATGCATAATTACTTAACAAGAAGCAAGTGTGAGAAATACTGCAGGTGAGGGGTTTCAGCCAAAAAGCATATGTATACACTCGTGTTTCCCCGAAAATAAGACATCCCCCCAAAAATGAGAGCTAGTAGGTGGTTTGAAGAACTACTAAATATAAGGCACATGACTCCCTCCACCCCCCAAAATAAGACCTAGCAAGCAAGGCGCCAACATGCCCCCTGCCACTGTCAGCCGCTGTATTTATTCCGGTGCCGCTCTGAGCTCCCTCAGCCGCCGTACATGCCGGGAAGCCGCCGGCAGCAGAGAGAGCTCAGAGCACCGTCCGTCAGCCTGCTGCCGCACTGAGCATTCTAAGCTGTCTTACATGTATGGGAAGCCACCGGCAGCAGAGAGAGCTCAGAGCACCGTCCGTCAGCCTGCTGCCGCACTGAGCATTCTAAGCTGTCTTACATGTATGGGAAGCCACCGGCAACAGAGAAAGCTCAGAGCACCGCCCGCCTCTGTGCAACACCGTACTGAGTTCTCTCAGCTTCCATATATGTATGGAAAGTCGCTGGTCAATCAGACATCAGCAGCTGCCGGCAGCATATGGGGATATTGGGGGCTGCAAAGGGATGATGGGGATAATAGAAAAATAAGACATCCCCTGAAAATAAGACCTAGCGCATCTTTGGGAGCAAACATTAATATAAGACAATGTCTTATTTTCAGAGAAACAGTGTACATATGTTACAAAAGCACGGATTAAAAGTTCATAATCACAAATTGAAATCAGTTTTTTCATCATAAGTTTTCAAGGCATATATAAGAATCGATGTTTGACACTTAAGAGAAGGAAAAAGATATGTTCATACAACTGCCGTAATAAAGCATAAAAAAGTACAGGAGAGTGTACAGAAAATCTTATTCTGAAAGACAGACACAAGGAGAGGGAAGAGCCTACGGAGAAAAAAAAAGGGATCATTAAAGAGGATCTGTCACCCCCCTGCTGCATGGCAATCTAAATGCAGCACTGAATGCAGCAAGTCTGCTGCATTCAGGGAAGGGGTCCCCCATGTGTCTGTGTGCTGTGTACCCCGAGATATAGCCTTAAGAAAGCTCACTGTTAGAAGCCATGAGGGCAGTCACTGTGGCTGGAGTTAGCTCTATTCATGGGGGCCGTTCCCCCCCCTGCCTCTCTGTGCTGCTTCTGCTGTGCTAGTTCTGCCCTCTGCCGCACACAGCATGCAAATCATTTGTCCTGAAGTCAGTGCCAGATTCCTGCCCTGCTGTCTGAACAAAGCATAAACAGCACAGCAGGAGGTAGAGGGGAGGGAATGGCCCCAGTCAAATCGAGTTGGCTCCTGCACCAGGGACTGCCCTCATGGCTTCTAACAGTTAGTTTTCCTAAAGCTATATCTCGGGGTACACAGCACACAAGACACATGGGGGACCCCTTCCCTGAATGCAGCAGACATGCTGCATTCAGTGCTGCATTTAGATTGCCATGCAGCAGGGGGGGTGACAGGTCCTCTTTCAGCAAAAGTACATAAGGTCATTTCAATAAATTAAAACCAATGGCATTCTAGTATTAACCTCTTAGCGACGGAGGCAATTTCCACCTTAATGACCAGACCGTTTTTTGTAATTGTGACCAGTGTCCCTTTATGAGGTAATAACTCTGGAACGCTTCAACGGATCCTAGCGATTCTGAGACTGTTTTTTCAGGACATATTGGGCTTCATGATAGTATTAAACTTATGTCGATAATTTTTGCGTTTATTTGTGAAAAAGTAAAAATTTTGGCAAAAATTTTGAAAATTTTGCAATTTTCAAATTTTGAATTTTTATTCTGTTGAACCAGAGAGTTATGCGGACACAAAATAGTTAATAAATAACAATTCCCACATGTCTACTTCACATTAGCATAATTTTGGAAAAACAATTTTTTTGAGTTAGGAAATTATAAGAGTTCAAAGTTCATCTGCAATTTATCATTTTTCCAGCAAAATTTATAAAACCATTTTTTAGTGACCACATCACATTTGAAGTCTCTTTGAGGGGTGTACATGACAGAAAACATCCAAAAGTGACACCATTCCAAAAACTGCACCCCTCAAGCTACTCAAAACTACATTCAAGAAGATTATTAACCCTTCAGGTGCTTCACAGGAACTAAAGCAACGCGGAAGGAAAAAATGGACATTTTAATTTTTCCAACAAAAATGTTCTTTTAGCCTTAATTTTTTCATAAAATGCATCCTAAAATGTGTTGGGCAATTTCTCCTGAGTACACGGATACCTCATACGTGGTCATAAAACACTGTTTGGGAGCATGGCAGGGCTCAGAAAGGAAGAAGCGCAATTTGACTTTTGTAGCTAATTGTCCATTCAAAAAGTGAAATGGCGCTCCTTCCCTTCCGAGCTCTGCCGTGCGCCTAAACAGTGGTTTATGACCACATATGAGGTATCCGTGTACTCAGGAGAAATTGCCCAACACATTTTAGGATGTATTTTATCCTGTTGCTCATGTGAAAATGAAAACAATTGAGGCCAAAAGAACATTTTTGTGAAAAAAAAGTACTTTTTCATTTTTATGGATCAATTTGTGAAGCACCTGAGGGTTCAAAGAGCTCCCTATGCATCTAGATAAGTTCCTTGGGGGGGGTCTAGTTTCCAAAATGGGGTCACTTGTGGGGGAGCTTCAATGTTTAGGCACACAGGTGCTCTCCATACGTGACAGGGTGTCCGCTAACAATTGGAGGAAATTTTCCATTAAAATTGTTAGTGGACACTATGTCGTGTTTGGAGAGCCCCTGTGTGCCTAAACATTGGAGCTCCCCCACAAGTGACCACATTTTGGAAACTAGACCCCCCCAAGGAACTAATCTAGATGCATAGTAAGCACTTTGAACCCCCAGGTGGTTCACAAATTGATCCGTAAAAATTAAAAAAGAAAATGTTTATGAAAAAAAGTGCGGTTTCATTTTTACGGATTAATTTGTGAAGTACCTGGGGGTTGAAAGTGCTCACTATGCATCTAGATACGTTCCTTGGGGTGTCTAGTTTCCAAAATGGGGTCACTTGTGGGGGAGCTATGCGGGGATGACAGGGGGTCAGATCATCTCCCTCCCATCTGAGCTGTCAGATGAGAGGGGAGATGATGGCGGCGGGTGCGGCGGCGGTGGCGGGTGAGGACCGAAGCTGGGGGAAACTGAGGGGACCTGGAGGCAGGGGGCTGTTCCTCTCTGATGTGACATCCGAGACAGCAATTTAACAGTCTGTGGAGCGCTAGGATCAGGAAGAGTCAGGGAGATGGAAATATTTGTAAAAAGGTTTTATTAACCTCTTACAAGCCACAATTCGTTTCCGTAGCACAGCACTGCCTTCATCAGGTCATGCCTGACTCTTCCTGATCCTAGCGCTCCACAGACCGTTAAATTGCTGTCTCCGTTATCCATACCTTCGGGTAATACCAGCAGGAGCAGCTCTGGGCAGGAGGAGAATCTTCAAACATCGTTCCTAAACCACAGGACCTGCTGGAAGAAGCTTGCATTCACCACTGAAGGACCTGTGATGATGTATTTCTGGTTTGGTCACATGACCGCAGCATAGATCTCCAGGCTCTGTGGATACTGCCAGCTGTCCCTGCAAACACCTCCAAGGCGGAGGGATAACGCTGAGGCTTTACACCACAGTTGTGCAGGGCGTGCACAACCACCTATAGTGAGTGGCTACACGGCCCCTTCCAACAAATTTCCCTTATTTAAACTTCCTGCACATGCGCTCCCACCCCCCCTTCATGTCACATCAGAGTGGAATACGCAGCAGGGGGCTATTGGCGCACTGCGGCACCATTTTAGGAGGAGAGGAGGGGTGGGGGCTGAGTACCGGTACCGCGGGCTGTGTACCGGTACTGGAGACCAGGGCAGACATTTCTCTGTCATGCCATAAATTTGATTTTGTGGCATGATAGAGAAATCATTTATTTACCGTCAATTCAGTGTTATTTTATGTGATCACGTTTATACACCGTAACCATGATCATATGGCCGGTAAAAAACCGGCCCAATCCATAATCTGCAGGGTTTCAGCTATCCCCGGTAGCTGAAACCCTGGAGATTTTCCCACACTGGGGGGCGCTACAGGGCCTTTTCTGTTCTGACTTATTTTCACATCAGAACAGAATAAGGACCCTGTAATGCCGCCTGTTTTTTACAGTGGGCTGTCACTAAGGTGTTAAGTTTCATGATCGGTAATGCTTTGTTTTTTAATAAGATTTTTCTCCAGTCTCCCCCTCACTTGGTGGTTTTAAAGTTTAATCTGTGCTCTTGTGTATGTATAAATAAATGATATATATGTATGTGCTTTTTTGCTGGTGGATGAAACCCCTCATCTGCAGTATTTCTCACACTTGCTTCTTGTTAAGTAATTATGCATATGATCTCACCAAATGGGGATGGTATCTTGTTTTTAAACAATTGCACCAGATTCTATAATTTGTTACGAATAAGGTTCACGCCAAAAAACGTCAACTTGTTACTCACTTTTTTAATACTTTCTGAATAAAGCAAGAAAATCTTAATTTGAGGATTCACCTGTTATTTTCTACTACTGGATTTCTTCATTTACCCAGCCAACAGGTGGCTGTATGCCTCATCTATATGGATCAGACTTGTCAGAAGATTAGTGAGCAGCACAAACTATATTGACTGTTTTCTGAAACCGGAAAAGAAATTTAGCAGCCATATACAGTGGGAGAAATAAGTATCGTATTTTACGGACTGTAAGACGCATTTTTTCCCCAAACTTTTGGGGGAAGTGGGGAACGTCTTATAGTCCAGATATACGGAGTATGTGACAGTGGGGCTACGCTGGGGTGAGCTGCGGCACTGTAGCAGTCTGGGAAGAGGCTGCGGAGGCAGCGGGAGGTCACGTGCTCCTGCTCATTATACTCATTTAATATGCACTGGATCCCGCTGCCCATCACCTCAGTGCTAAAGCTGGGCTGAGAGATGGGCGAACAGATGCAGTGCATATATATTAAATTAGAGGAAGCATACACCTCCCCATCACTGTATAAGGTCCCCCTCATCATGCTATATGCCCCCGTGCTGCTAGAACTTGGAACAATGGAACTTGCGCTCCGGCACTTGCCTCAGTCTCTCAATGCTTGCAGCACTCACGTTCTGAGTCCTCCTGTGTCCCCGGGGCATCCGATCATGTGACTGGGGCGTGCAATGATGAAGTTATTCTGCAGTGCTGATCACATGATGGGATACCCCGGGGACTCAGGAGGACTCAGAATGCGAGTGCTGCAAGCAGGGAGAGACTGAAACAAGTGCCAGAGGGTGAGTTACATGGTTTGTTATTTTTCATGTGCGGCAGTATGGTGGGTTATATCCAGGATGGGGGGGGCATATTCAGGATGAGAGAGCCATGTACCATGATGGGGGGCTGCATACCAGGATGGGGGCTGTATACCAGAATTGGGGGCTATATACCAGGATGGGAGGCTGGGGAGGCTGTATTCCAGGATGGGAGGCTGTATTCCAGGATGGGAGGTTGTATTCCAGGATGGCAGGCTGTGAATCAGGAAGGGGGGCCGTATGCAGGGAATGCTCTATACCAGAATGGGGAGGCCATATTCCGGATGGGGGGCTGTATCCCAGAATGAAGGGCTATATACCAGGATTGGGGACCATATCCGGGATGGGGATTATATATACCAGGATGGGAGGCCATATATTACTTGAAAGGGGCCCAGGATGGGGACATTACCCCCATGAGTGCCAGCAGCACATCTCCCCCCATAACAATGCATTATAACCATATTTTTTGCTTTATTTTTTTTCTCTATTTTCCTCCTCTAAAATCTGGGTGCGTCTTATAGTCCAATGCATCTCATACTCCGAAAAATACAGTATTTGATCCCTTGCTGATTTTGTACGTTTGCCCACTGACAAAGACATGAACAGCCTATAATTTTATGGGTAGGTTAATTTTAACAGTGAAAGATAGAATATCATAAATAGAATCCAGAAAATCACATTGTCTAAACTATATAAATGTATTTGCATTTTGCAGATAGAAATACGTATTTGATCCCTCTGGCAAAAAAAACTTGGTGATAAAACCCTTTTTGGCAAGCACAGCAGTCAGACATTTCTTGTAGTTGATGATGAGGTTTGTGCACATGTCAGGAGGACTTTTGGTCCATTCCTCTTTGCAGATCATCTCTAAATCATTAAAATTTTGAGGTTGTCGCTTGGCAACTTTGAGCTTCAGCTCCCTCCATAGGTTTTCTATGGGATTAAGGTCTGGAGACTTGCTAGGCCACTCCATGACCTTAATATGCGTCTCTTTGAGCCACTCCTTTGTTTCCTTGGCTGTATGTTTTGGGTCATTATCGTGCTAGAAGACCCAGCCATGACCTATTTTTAATGTCTTGGTAGAGGGAAGGAGGTTGTTAATCAGGCTTTTACGGTACATGGCTCCATCCATTGTCCCATTGATGCAGTGAAGACGTCCTGTGCCCTTAACAGAAAAACACCCACAAAACATAATGTTTCCACCACCATGCTTAATTGTGGGGACGGTGTTCTTTGGATCACAAGGCAGCATTTCTCTTCCTCCAAACACAGGGAGTCGAGTTAATGCCAAAGAGCTCAATTTTTGTATCATCTGACCACAGCACCTTCTCCCAATCACTCTCAGAATCACCATGGTGTTTATTGGCAAACTTCAAACGGGCCTGCACATGTGCCTTCTTGAGCAGTGGGACTTTGTGAGCACTGTAATATTTTAATCCATTACGGTGTAATGTGTCACCAATGGTTTTCATGGCGACAGTGGTCTCCCCTTCCTTGAGATCATTAACAAGTTCCCCCGTGTAGTTTTAGGCTGACCATTCACCTTCCTCATGATCCTGGATACCCAACAAGGTGAGATTTTGCATGGAGCCCCAGATCGATGTCGATTGACATTCATTTTGTATTTCTTCCATTTTCTTACTATTGCACCAACAGTTGTCTCCTTCTCAGCCAGCGTCTTACTTATGGTTTTGTAGCCCATTACAGCCTTGTGCAGGTCTAGGATCTTTTCTCTGACATCCTTAGAAAGCTCTTTGGTCTTGCCCATGTTGTAGAGGATAGAGTCTGACTGATTAATTGTGTGGACAGGAGTCTTTTATATAGGTTAGAATTGAAGACAGCTGATTAGGAGCGTCTAACTCTTCTGTAGGAGCCAGAACTCTTAATGGTTGTTAGGGGATCAAATACTTATTTCTCTCTGCAAAATGCAAATACATTTATATAATTTAGACAATGTGATTTTCTAGATTTTATTTTTGATGTTCTATTTCTCACTGTTAAAATTAAGCTACCCATAAAATTGTAGGCTGTTCATGTCTTTGTCAGTGGGCAAACTTACAAAATCAATAAGGGATCAAATACCTATTTCCTCCATTGTATATCGGCCAGAATGAAAAGATGTGATAAAGAGTGGATATTACTAATGAACCCGCTACATCCATGCATTAAATATACAATTAATACAATAGAAACTTTATTATGACGTTAAAACACATATTGCTGAGCCCCTACCACCTGTAATCATTCTATAGTGGAAGGAAAATTTCATAAAAGCTGATTGTGTAACGTGGATTGTCCCAATAATTTATTTAAGCAGAACAAATGTACTATAAAATCGATATAATGTAATAGGGAAAGTAAACTTACTTCCATATTATCAGTTCTAAAAGGATTTCGATAATCCGGAGACTTTTCACTGATGCCCAATTCCTGAGACATCTGAAATAAGAGGTAAATTGTCACCACGGAAAAGTAGTCAGAATGATTGTATGGAGCCTATATACAACACCTAGAGGTACAGCAATGCGACCTGCATGCAACCAAATCTAACACAACTCACAATTACAATTCACATTATAAGTTAGGAGGAGCAAAAACAGAAGAATGAATTTAGAGCTGAAATCACAGTGCAGAGGTTCACAGCTTAGAATTGTGGCTCACACATTGACACATCTACAAATGAACCCACAGAGCAGCATGTCATGATAGAAGATTAGGACATACCAGACCAAGAAGCTGTGAATGCGGACCATCATCAAAGATACCACTCAGGTTACAAAAGCCAATACCCCACCGAATGAGGTTGTTCCAGTTGGAATTTCGATCAAAGTAATGGTGAACGATCTTGGGAAAACGTAGAACGACATCTCCAAAGAATGCTGAATTCTCCACAGTGTGTGAATAGGCTGCAACCGTGTTACATAAAGAAGATGGTAAAATAAAGAGAATTATTAGTTCTAACACAAATGCTTCCAAATCCTGGAATTATTGAATGGATGAACATTACTTCAACCACATTTAAAAAACAAACATAGATTTTTGGAAAAAATTGTTGCTATTTTTTAATGCCGCTCTCTATATAATCTCAGTAATCCTATTTTTCATTCTGCTAGCAGAAACAAAGGAGAACAATTTTCTGCAGCTCCGTTTTCTAGTTTGCCACGGTTTAGCAGAGTTGTCGCATTGGATCTATCATATATACAGTTATTCTCAAAAGTTTAAATATCCCAGCAGATTTTATGCTTTCTTGGCCTTTTTTTCCGAGAATATGAATGATAACGCAAAACCTGTTTTTTTTGCACTCATCGTTAATGGTTGGGTGAAGCCATTTATTGTCAAACTACTGTGGTTTCTTTTTTTAAATCAGAATGACAACTAAAAAATCCAAATGACCCTGATCAAAAGGTTCACATACCCCAGTTCTTAATACAGTGTATTGCCCCCTCTAACATCAATGATAGCGTGAAGACTTTTATGGAAGTTGGGGTTGAGGCTCTTTATTTTTTTCAGATAGTAAAGTCGCCCATTTTCTTGGCAAAAAGCCTTCAGTTCCTCTAAATTCCTAGGCTTTCTTGCATGAACTATGCGCTTAAGTTCTCCTCAGTGTGGCTCAATGATACTGAGATCAGGAGACTGAGATGGCCACTCCAGACCCTTCACTTTGCTCTGCTGTAGCCAATGACAGGTCAACTTGGCCTTGTTTTTCGGATCGTTGTCATATTGGAACATCCAAGTACATCCCATGTGCAGCTTCCGGGCTGATGAGTGCAAATTTTCCTCCAGTATGTGCTGATAACATTCTGCATTCATCTTTCCTTCAACTTTGACCAAGTTTCCTGTGCCTTTGTAGCTCACATATACCCACATAATCAGCAATCCACCTCCATGCTTTACAGGAATGGTGTTCCTTTCATCATAGGCCTTGTTGACACCTCTGCAAATGTAACGTTTATGGTTGTGGCCAAAAAGTTTTATTTTGGTCTCATCAATCCAAATTACTTTGTTCCAGAGGTTTATGGAGGCTTGTCTCTGTGCTGTTTGGTGTATTGTAGAATAGATACTTTGTGGCATTTGCACGCTAATGGATTTCTTCTGGCGATTCGACCATGCAGACCATTTTTCTTCAAGTGCCTCCTTATTGTGCATCTTGAAACAGCCACACCGCTAGTTTCCAGTGAGTCCTGTAATTCAGGTGATGTTATAGCTGTGGGTTTTTCTTTGCATCCTGAACAATTTTCCTGGCAGCTGTGGCTGAAAATTGTGTTGGTCTTCCCGACTGTGGTTTGGTTTTTACTGAGCCCCTGCTTTTCCATTTGTTAATCACAGTTTGAACACTGCTGGCTTTATCAATTCCTTAGATATCTTGTTGTATCTCTTTCCCGTTTTATACAGTTCTAAAATCTTTTCTCATAGATCCATTGACAATTATTTTGCTTTCCCAATGACTCACAATCCAGAAACGTCAGTAGCTGGATGAACAATGCAAGAGTCTGTCTGAATCCCAGAAACTAACTCAACTTATATGCACACACACTGATTACAAGCAAACAGGTCACAGGTAAGGATGTTACCTTTTATTAGCCATTCAAACCCATTTGTGTCAACGTCTGTATATGAACATTTGATCAGGGTCATTTGGATGTTTTTGGTTATCATTATGATCTAAAAAGAGAAAAAACTGTAGTTTGACAATAAATTGTTTCATCCAACCACTAACTATGAGTGGAAAAAAGTTTGTGTCATCATTCATATTCTCTGAATAAAGGGCAAAAAAAAAAAAATGTGCCAAGGTATGTAAAGTTTTGAGCACAACGGTATATATCCTCGCTGAAGAATCAGTCGGATTAGATCAAGCAGCCAGTTAGACAGTCAAAGTATACACATACAAACCGTAAAGATATAACACAGTATGTCATCCACACATGAGTATATCACATTTGATCAAAGTGAAGTAACCAAAACAAGAAAAAACTGCATGTAAAAAATAATAAAATCACAAGTAACTTAATACCCTAATCTAGCCAATTGATAAAGAAATGGTAAAAAAAAATTTGCAACATGAACATCTCACAAAATACTCACTGTGGGAACTTAGCTTTAAATGGGACCTGTCACATCCCCAAACACTATTAACCTACTGCTTAATAGAGTTGTAAAAGCACCGCCACCGCACTGAGTGGCCAGCTCCTTGCGAGGAAATTAACTTTAGTCCTCCCAGCAGCACTGGGACTTCAGTTATAGAGGCTCAGCCAGTTCAGTTTCGTCATTGTTCTGTACAGATGCTGTGAAAAGCTCAGGATGAGGTGAAATGTTCAGTTAGATCAGTGTGATGTAAGAAAAATAAAAGGTTATGTCTTCTGTGAGTGCAGGGACTTCTCCAATTTTGCACTACATACTGAGCGGTAACTGAAGTTGATCTGGCAGCGCCTCTACGACTGAAAGCCAGAGAAATAAACCCAGGCTTTCTGTATAATGGCCGGCAGCTTTAAAATACTACTATCCAGCAGAGTAACCATATTGTCAGCTTTATAGCATTTTTAAGTATATTTTTACAATGGGTTGGACCTTCAGAAAAGTAACTTTTTTCTCAGCTTCATATTATAAATGATTTGTAATTAACAAATGAACCAAATGCCATCATCTCTCACCATCTTTAATCTTCTCATCCACAGGGAATGGGCCATCAGGCTGTACTCCTGCTGCAATCAGGACAGCTCTAGAATCCTCCAGCACCTGGTAAAGGAAACAATTGTGGACGGTTAATAGTGCAGATATGTACTTCATAATTGGGATATGGTTAGTAAATTGGTCATGTGTTAGGACATTGCCTTTGATGTCAAGCCTCGGCCTTTATTATCCTCATTAACAGGTCAATAGAGAATGTATGCACAAATAAATTACACTATAATGCTATAAACTGACCATTGTTTGGGTTATTGTATTATCTTAAAGCATAACCGTTGCTTAATTTTTATTTCATAAATCAATAGTACACATGAAAATAAGCAACCTTGTCATTTTCAGAGAAATCTGTTTTTTTCTCTGCCAGAATTGATCAGTCATGATCAAAATTCTCAATCATGAGATAAGAGCTGTATTTGCCACTAGGCACCGGAGGTTTATTTTTTATTTACCGTATATACTCGTGTATAAGCCGACCCGTGTATAAGCCGACCCCCCTACTTTTGCCCCCAAAATCTGGGAAAACCTATTGACTCGTGTATAAGCCGAGAGTGGACCCCAGCACAGGTATACAGCCCCCAGCAGTGTGGTATACAGGCTCCCCCCAGTGGTATACAGGCCTCCCCAGTGGTAGTATACAGCCCCCAGCAGTGTGGTATACAGCAGCCTCCCCAGTGGTACATACAGGCCCCAGCAGTGTTACAGCAGCCTTCCCAGGGGTGTATACAGCACCAGCCCCAGGGGTGTATACAGCAGCAGCCCCAGGGGTGTATACAGCACCAGCCCCAGGGGGTGTATACAGCACCAGCCCCAGGGGGTGTATACAGCACCAGCCCCAGGGGGTGTATACAGCACCAGCCCAGGGGGTGTATACAGCACCAGCCCCAGGGGGTGTATACAGCACCAGCCCCAGGGGGTGTATACAGCACCAGCCCCAGGGGGTGTATACAGCACCAGCCCCAGGGGGGTGTATACAGCACCAGCCCCAGGGGGGTGTATACAGCACCAGCCCCAGGGGGGTGTATACAGCACCAGCCCCAGGGGGGTGTATACAGCACCAGCCCCAGGGGGGTGTATACAGCACCAGCCCCAGGGGGGTGTATACAGCACCAGCCCCAGGGGGTGTATACAGCACCAGCCCCAGGGGTGTATACAGCACCAGCCCCAGGGGTGTATACAGCACCAGCCCCAGGGGTGTATACAGCACCAGCCCCAGGGGTGTATACAGCACCAGCCCCAGGGGTGTATACAGCACCAGCCCCAGGGGTGTATACAGCAGCAGCCCCAGGGGTATATACAGCAGCAGCCCCAGAGGTATACAGGCCCCCCCATCAAGATCCAGGGCCCCCCCCCCTTGCTCGGCAAACCTGTAAAGTAAAATCATACTTATCACTGTCCTGTCGCGCCGTCCCGCTTCTACCGACATCACGATCCCCGGCTTCATTCAGCGTCTTCCGGCTTCCTGTGGTCGAGGGCAATGACGTCATTGCCCGCGACCACAGGAAGCCGGAAGAAGACGGATGAAGCCGGGGATCGTGATGTCGGCAGAAGCGGGTCGGCGCGACAGAACAGTGATAAGTATGATTTTACTTTACAGGTTCGCCGAGCAAGGGGGGGGGGGGGGCCTGTATACCTACGGGGGGGGCCGTCTGGTTCGGTATACTCGCGTATAAGCCGAGGGGGGACTTTTCAGCCCAAATTTTGGGCTGAAAAACTCGGCTTATACGCGAGTATATACGGTATTTAAAATTTTCCTCCCTCCTCCAAACTCTTTATTAAATCTGACATGTTTTTGAAGGAGGTCGCCGCATTAATTTGTAATTGTGTATTTAAGACGCAATTACAAATGAATCTCTGTCTGAGCTCTACAGCAATTTTGGGGTCGGTGGAGCTCCAATAAGCTCCTTGCCCTGATATGTGGTCGTGCACTAATGCTTCAGAAGTCAGCAGCGTGATGGCATGTCCTCATGCTGCTGACTTGTCTGCAGCGCGCCACAAAGGAGGAAGAAGAGATGTAGCTGATGTCGGGAACGTGGAGCAGGTAATCCTGTATAACTGAAGATGGCGTCAAAGAAGCAGTCTGGGGAAGTGGGAGAATAGAAAATGGGTGGGATGTGCAGCATAGAATATGGTGGGGGATGGGTGGGATAAGCAGTATCAAACATACAGGGTGATATGGGGGGGGGGTGAGCAGCATGGAACACGATGGATGGGGGGATGAGCAGCGTGGAACATAATGGGGGGGGTGAGCAACGTGGAACACAATGGGGGGAGTGAGCAGCATGGAACGTAATGGGGGATGAGCAGTGTGGAACCCGATGCGGGGGATGAGCAGCGTGAAACACGATGGGGGATGAGGAGCATGGAACACTATGAGGGGGATGAGCAGCAGGGAACATGGTGGGGATAAGCAGAAGGGAACATGGAGGAAATGGGGGGATGAGCAGCAGGAAACGTGGAGAGGGTGGGGGGGATGAGCAGCAGGAAACATGGAGAGGGTGGGTGGGATGAGCAGCAGGGAACATATAGGGGGGGATGAGCAGCAGGGAACATATAGAGGGGGATGAGCAGCAGGGAACACAATGGGGGAGGGATGAGCAGCGTGGAATACGATGGAATACTATGGGGGGGGGAGATGAGCAGCGTGGAACAACATGGATGGGGGGGATGAGCAGTGTGGAACAAGGTGGGGGGGGGTGAGCAGCGTGGAACACGATGGGGGGGGGTGAGCAGCATGGAACACGATGGGGGGATGAGGAGCGTGGAACACGATGAACGGGATGAGCAGCAGGGAACATGGTGGGGATGAGCAGCAGGAAACATATAGGGGGGATGAGCAGCAGGGAACATATGCAGTTGTGGGCAAAAGTATTGACACCCCTGCAATTCTGTCAGATAATACTCAGTTTCTTCCTGAAAATGATTGCAATCACAAATTCTATGGTATTATTATCTTCATTTAATTTGTCTTAAATGAAAAAACTCAAAAGAAAATGAAGCAAAAAGCAAAACATTGATCATTTCACACAAAACTCCAAAAATGGGCCAGACAAAAGTATTGGCACCCTCAGCCTAATACTTGGTTGCACAACCTTTAGCCAAAATAACTGCGATCAATGTCTTCCGGCAACCATCAATGAGTTTCTTACAATGCTCTGCTGGAATTTTAGACCATTCTTCTTTGGCAAACTGCTCCAGGTCCCTGATATTTGAAGGGTACCTTCTCCAAACTGCCATTTTTAGATCTCTCCACAGGTGTTCTATGGGATTCAGGTCTGGACTTATTGCTGGTCACCTTAGAAATCTCCAGTGCTTTCTCTCAAACCATTTTCTAGCGCTTTTTGAAGTGTGTTTTGGGTCATTGTCCTGCTGGAAGACCCATGACTTCCGAGGAAGACCCAGCTTTCTCACACTGGGCCCTACATTATGCTGCAAAATTTGTTGGTAGTCTTCAGACTTCATAATGCCATGCACACGGTCAAGCAGTCCAGTGCCAGAGGCAGCAAAGCAACCCCAAAACATCAGGGAACCTCTGCCATGTTTAACTGTAGGGACCATGTTCTTACCGTTGAATGCCTCTTTTTTCATCCTGTAAACTCTATGTTGATGCCTTTGCCCAAAAAGCTCTACTTTTGTCTCATCTGACCAGAGAACATTCTTCCAAAACGTTTTAGGCTTTCTCAGGTAAGTTTTATCAAACTCCAGCCTGGCTTTTTTATGTCTCGGGTAAGAAGTGGGGTCTTCCTGGGTTTCCTACCATACAGTCCCTTTTCATTCAGATGCCGACGGATAGTACGGGTTGACACTGTTGTACCATCGGACTGCAGGGCAGCTTGAACTTGTTTGGATATTAGTCGAGGTTCTTTATCCACCATCCGCACAATCTTGCGTTGAAATCGCTCATAAGCCTTTTGCTGACAATGTGTCCATGTCAGACCTGGGCCTGTCTTCACCCTGCATCTAGAGGTATACTTATACAAAGATCAAGTTTTAAATTATTTAGATAGGACCGTTCTGATACAGGGGCGCCTTGTAAGTGGCGAACGGCTTACGTACGTTTTTTATAAAGCATATCAACTAAGTACCCTGTTGTTAGTATTTTTTCACTTGCTTATTATTATTTTTCTTACAGCAGTGTACATCCATACGTTTGTTTTACAGTTTTTCTGTGGCATATCTAGGGAGGTTAGCCACAGTGCCATGGGCTTTAAACTTCTTGATGACACTGCGCACGGTAGACACAGGAACATTCAGATCTTTGGAGATGGACTTGTAGCCTTGAGATTGCTCATGCTTCCTCACAATTTGGTTTCTCAAGTCCTCAGTCAGTCCTTTGGTCTTCTTTCTTTTCTCCATGCTTAATGTGGTACACACAACGACACAGGACACGGGTTGAGTCAACTTTAATCCATGTCAACTGGCTGCAATTGTGATTTAGTTATTGCCAACACCTGTTAGGTGCCACAGGTAAGTTACAGGTGCTGTTAATTACACAAATTAGAGAAGCATCACATGATTTTCTAACAGTGCCAATACTTTTGTCCACCCCCTTTTTTTGTTTGGTGTGGAATTATATCCAATTTGGCTTTAGGACAATTCTTTTTGTGTTTTACCACTAAAGACAAATTAAATGAAGATAATAATACCAAAGAATTAGTAATTGCAATCATTTTCAGGAAGAAACTGAGTATTATCTGACAGAATTGCAGGGGTGTCAATACTTTTGGCCACAACTGTAGGGGTGTTGAGCAGCTGGGAACATAAAGGGGGAAGATGAGCAGCAGGGAACATATGGGGGGGGGATGAGCAGCAGGGAACATATGGAGGGATGAGCATCAGAGAACATAATAATAATAATAATAATTTATTCATTTACATAGCGCTATTAATTCCATAGCACTTTACATACATGAGTAACGCTGTCTCTTTTGGAGCTCACAATCTAAATATCCTATCAGTATGTCTTTACAATGTGGGAGGAAACCGGAGTGCCTGGAGGAAACCCACGCATGAAGGGATGAGCAGCAGGGAACATATGGGGGGTGAGCAGCAGGGAACATATGGGGGGGTGAGCAGCAGGGAACATATGGGGGGATGAGCAGACAGGGAACATATGGGGGGATGAGCAGACAGGGAACATATGGGGGATAAGGAGCAGGGAACATTATGGGGGGATGAGCAGCGTGGAAACTGATGGGGAATGAGCAGCATGGAACATGCAGGGAACATATAGGGGGGATTAGCAACATGGAACATGCAGGGAACATCTAAAAGGGTTGAGCAGCGTGGAACATGGAGGGAGATGGGAGGATGAGCAGCAAAAAACATAAAGGGGTGGATGAGCAGCAGGGAACATATGAGGGGATGAGCAGCAGGGAACATATGAGGGGATGAGCAGCAGGGAACATATGAGGGGATGAGCAGCAGGGAACATATGAGGGGATGAGCAGCAGGGAACATATGAGGGGATGAGCAGCAGGGAACATATGAGGGGATGAGCAGCAGGGAACATATGAGGGGATGAGCAGCAGGGAACATATGAGGGGATGAGCAGCAGGGAACATATGAGGGGATGAGCAGCAGGGAACATATGAGGGGATGAGCAGCAGGGAACATATGAGGGGATGAGCAGCAGGGAACATATGAGGGGATGAGCAGCAGGGAACATATGAGGGGATGAGCAGCAGGGAACATATGAGGGGATGAGCAGCAGGGAACATATGAGGGGATGAGCAGCAAGGAACATATGAGGGGATGAGCAGCAGGGAGCATATGAGGGGATGAGCAGAAGGGAACATATGAGTGGATGAGAAGCAGGGAACATATGAGGGGATGAGCAGCAGGGAACATATGAGGGGGATGAGCAGCAGGGAACATATGAGGGGGGATGAGCAGCAGGGAACATATGGGGGGGATGAGCAGCAGGGAACATATGGGGGGATGAGCAGCAGGGAACATATGGGGGATAAGGAACAGGGAACATTATGGGGGAAATGAGCAGCGTGGAATACGATGGGGGATGAGCAGCGTGGAAACTGATTGGGAGATGAGCAACGTGGGACATGACGGGGGATGAGCAGCATGGAACATATAGTGGGAATGAGCAACACAAAACATGCAGGGAACATATAAGGGGGATGAGTAGCGTGGAACATGATGGAGGGGTTGAGCAGTGTGGGATATGGAGGGAGATGGGGGGGATGAGCTGCATGGAATATGGAAGGGGATGGGGGGGATGAGCAGCATGGAACATGGAGGGGAATGGGGGGATGAGCAGCAAGGAACATGGAAGGGGATAGGAGGATGAGCAACATGGAACATGGAGGGGGATGGCAGGATGAGCATCATGGAACATATAGGGGTGATGAGCCGCCTTGTTGTGTGCACACATAACTCTATGCTTCTCAAGTGTGGATGCCCAAGTGCAGAAAGATCTGATGTTAAGACTGCTCACTCTTAAGCCCCCATCACACTAAACGAGATCGCTGCTGAGTCACGAATTTTGTTACGCAACAGCGACCTAAACAGCGATCTCGCTTTGTGTGACACTTAGCAGCGATCAGGCCCCTGCTGCGAGATCGCTGCTGGTTACAAACTGTTCTGGACCATTTTTTGGTCGTCGGGCTCCCACTGGGCAGCATTCATCGCTGTGTTTGACAGGGACAACGACCAACGATCTCAATAATACAGGTCTAGAAACAGGGTCCCAATGACCTCCGTATCATTCCAGATCGTTGCTGCATCGCTGATGAGATCTGACTGTTTGACATCTCACCAGCAATCCCGACAGTGACGCACCAGCGATCACGGCAGGTCGGATCGCTTTCGGGATCACTGCTGTGTCGCCAAGTGTGACAGGGCCCTTAACAACGCATCACTATCAATCAAGACTAAGAAGTGGCTTTCTTTTTCAAATATTAGGTGGTAGTGGTGCACTGAAGTGTCCTCATTGTCATATTAAATAAATGTTGCTTTCTCGGGAAATTTTAAAGTGAACCTGACACGTCTTTTTCCGATATTAAACTGACCCCAAAATGTCTTGGTAGTGAGGCAATATGCATCATACTAGCATGGATTTGTCAAACAAAAGTTCCCCGGTCAGATGAATGCATTTCAGCCCTTCTCTTTCAATCATAGAGTTGGTGCATTTCTTCGGTTCAGTCACGCTCCTCTTCAAATTATGGACGCCCCTGCATCCTGATTGCCATGACTGGCCTAATGTCATGGCAATCCCCTATTATATCCCGTGCTTACTCATTGCTCTCAGCTGCCAGGGTACGTGCACTAAACCTAAGTGTACGTTCACAGATGTATTTAATATATGCGCATACCTCCTTGGGGGCTTGCCAAGGGCGTCCATGTGCTTCTGCCGCGCTGCTCGCTGTGGTGTATACCCGTCGCTCTGCTGCAGCTGCTGCCAATAGGATAAAGAAGAGGGACGCGCAGAGCACATGCTCAGGATGCTGAGAGGCAGTGCGCAAGTGCAGGATTTACTGTAATAGGGGATTGCTGTGATGTCGGGTTAGTCATGGCACTCAATCACAATGCGTGGAGCGTCCATAATTTGAAGAGGAGCATGACTGAACTGATGAAACATGCTCCCCTATGACTGAAAGAAAAGGTCTGTAATGCATTCACATCAGCAGAAACTGTGTTTTTTTTTTTTTTAAAGATAACTAAGATTAACTGGTGTTTGCCTAACCATGGGGACTCTCAGGGTATGTGCACACCACCACATCCTGTAAACGTCCCCGAGTTATTCAGACACTTCAGAACATTTTGTCTTGAAGCAACTTTTTTTTGCTTTTTGGTCGTCTTTTGCTACATCGTTTAGCTTCTGCATTTTTATTTATTTTTAATAAATTAATAAGCGGCCTCTAAGCAGATGCCGCACAAATTATGGATTGGTCAGGCTACATTCACACGCTGCGCATTTCCTGCGCTTTTGGGGGGCGCGTGTTTTTTGCCGCTTTTGCGGCCTACCGATTTAGCACAGGTAAAAAAACACGGTGAATTCACACATCACGGTTTTTTATGGTCACATATCTCTCCCAAAAGCGCAGGAGGGATGTGACGTCACACCGGTGAGGAAGAATCCTGTGTTCCTCCCCCGTGTGACATGCAGTTTGGCTTTCACAGTGTATTAATATACACTGCGAAAGCTAAATAAAAGTTATCAAAAAGGTATTAAAAATAAAATAATACAATACTTACCCAATCCGCCAGCTGTTCCAGGTTACCAGGAGCCAAGACATCCACGTATATTGTGCTGCCAGGACCTTCCAGTTCTGTGATTGGCCGGTAGAGATCATGTAATATGTGACATGCATACCACATGATCGCGACCGACCAATCATAGATCTGGAAGGTCCTGGCAGCAGAATAGACGTGGAAGTCTTGGCTTCCAGTAACCCGGAACATCCAGCGGAGAGGTAAGTTTTAAATTTTTTTATTTTTAATACCTTTTGATTACTTTTATTTAGCTTTCACAGTGTATATTATTACACTGCGAAAGCCAAACTGGATGTCAACACGTCACAAAGGGGAGGAAAACAGGATTCTTCCTCCCCTGTGTGACATCACATCCTGCAGCGCCCGCCATTATACGCGCTGGAATTGCGCATTGTCTGAACGGCGATGTGTAATTCTAGCACTTATAATGGGGCCTATGGGAGAAAGCGTGCGCAAAAAATGCGCCAACAATTGACATGTTGATTCTTTTTACGTGTGCGCTTTCTCCCATAAAAGCGTGGAGTATATTTACGCAGCGTCTGACCGGCAAAAGTGAAAGTCCATTCACTTTGATGGCAAACGCAGGTGCACTTTTGTAGAAAAAGCGTGCGCAAAAAATACGTACTATGTGAACGTAGCCCCACTTTTAACCGCTTTATGTCTTTGGAAACTTGCAGCCGTGAAAAAAAGTGAACATATGAATAGCAAGTCTCTTTTATATTGTAGTATGTTCCTTTTAGCAATCATCGCTTTTTGAGGTGGGATACAGAGCAGATCTGCCTGAAAAGAAAAATGCTGTGTGCACATACGCTTAGTCTGACTGATCAGTAGGGGGTGCAACCACTGAAACTACCTGGGTTGGCTTAATGACTGATCAATTCTGGCAGAGAAAGAAGAAAATGTTTCTGAAAAGGTTTATTGCAAAGTTGCTTATTTTTATGAGTACTATTGGTTTATGAAATAAAAATTAAAACAGGTCACTCTTTAATTTAAAGAGGACCTGTCACCCCCCTGGTGCTATGCTAACTGAATGCAGCACTGAATGCAGCGTGTCTGCTGCTTTCAGGGAAGGGGTCCCCCATGTCTCTAGCCCCCCTTAAGCTGTTAAAAAGTATAAGTTATAAATAGTAAAGGAGTCCGGAGGGACGTACTCAGTAATGAGTCATCGCTGTTTCTGGTGTCCTCTCTGTGCCACCTCCAGCCCTTAGCGATGACACATACAGGAGGTTGAACAAAAGAGGGCTGGAGGAGGCATAGAGAAGGCTGGAGGCGGGGAGGACACCAGCAACAGCAATGACTCATTACTGAGTAAGTCACTCCGGACTCCTTATCTGTACACTTTATAAAGTTTTTTTAACAACTTACAAGGGGACTAGAAACATGGGAGCCCCTTCCCTGAATGTAGCAGACACACTGCATTTAGTTAGCATAGCACCAGAGGTGTGACAGGTTCTCTTTAATGCAGGCATCCAGCCATAATTAGATGCAAAGGATAATATGAAGCTGCCACTAGAGGCAGAACTTCATGCATTCGCACAGATTTCTGGACACACATGCAATCAGCGCCCTCTAGTGGTGGCTGCAGGAATCCTCACAGCTACGGTATAATATCCGATCAAAGATCAGTAGTGATCGGGTCACCTCCTGTGTTTGACGCTCACTGTACTTTCTACAAACAAAACATATATAAGCATCCAAACTTGATTATCCAGCTCAATGCAAATTTTTACATATAAACAATATGGCCATATACAGTGCCTACAAGTAGTATTCAACCCCCTGCAGATTTAGCTGGTTGACACATGCGGAATTAACTTGGCATTGTGACATTTGGACTGTAGATCAGCCTGGAAGTGAGAAATGCACTGCAGCCAAAAAGATTTTTTTAATTTTTTTTTTTTTTTTTTAAAGCGCTAAAAGTTAATTCAGAGGGTCATTTATTATTCAACCCCTCAAACCAGCAGCATTCTGTTTGGTCCCCCTAAAGTATTAAGAAGTAGTTCAGGCACAAAGAACAATGAGCTTCACATGTGTGGATTAATTATCTCTTTTGCCAGCCTTTTCTGACTATTTAAGACCCTCCCCAAACTTGTGAACAGCACTCATACATGGTCAACATGGGAAAGACAAAGGAGCATTCCAAGGCCATCAGAGACAAGATCGTGGAGGGTCACAAGGCTGGCAAGGGGTACAAAACCCTTTCCAAGGAGTTGGGCCTACCTGTCTCCACTGTTGGGAGCATCATCCGGAAGTGGAAGGCTTATGGAACTACTGTTAGCCTTCCACGGCCTGGACAGCCTTTGAAAGTTTCCTCCCGTGCCGAGGCCAGGCTTGTCCGAAGAGTCAAGGCTAACCCAAGGACAACAAGGAAGGAGCTCCGGGAAGATCTCATGGCAGTGGGGACATTGGTTTCAGTCAATACCATAAGTAACGTACTCCACCGCAATGGTCTCCGTTCCAGATGAGCCCGTAAGGTACCTTTACTTTCAAAGCGTCATGTCAAGGCTCGTCTACAGTTTGTTCATGATCACTTGGAGGACTCTGAGTCAGACTGGTTCAAGGTTCTATGGTCTGATGAGTCCAAGATCGAGATCTTTGGTGCCAACCACACACGTGACGTTTGGAGACTGGATGGCACTGCATACGACCCCAAGAATACCATCCCTACAGTCAAGCATGGTGGTGGCAGCATCATGCTGTGGGGCTGTTTCTCAGCCAAGGGGCCTAGCCATCTGGTCCGCATCCATGGGAAGATGGATAGCATGGCCTACCTGGAGATTTTGGCCAAGAACCTCCGCTCCTTAAGATGGGTCGTAATTTCATCTTCCAACAAGACAACGACCCAAAGCACACAGCCAAGAAAACCAAGGCCTGGTTCAAGAGGGAAAAAATCAAGGTGATTGAGTGGCCTAGTCAGTCTCCTGACCTTAACCCAATTGTAAATTAGTGGAAGGAGCTCAAGATTAAGTTCCACATGAGACACCCAAAGAACCTAGATAACTTGGAGAAGATCTGCATGGAGGAGTGGGCCAAGATAACTCCAGAGACCTGTGCCGGTCTGATCAGGTCTTATAAAAGACGATTATTAGCTGTAATTGCAAACAAGGGTTATTCCACAAAATATTAAACCTAGGGGTTGAATAATAATTGACCCACACTTTTATGTTAAAAATTTATTAAAATTCAACTGAGCAACATAACTTTTTGGTTTGTAAGATTTATGCTTATGTTAATAAATCCTACTCTCGTTTGCAGTTTGAAGGCTCTAACTTATTTGCATCTTATCAAACCACCTAAATCTGCAGGGGGTTGAATACTACTTGTAGGCACTGTATTCTCTCCTTTGAGAGAAGAAGGCTGATTATGCTAATGAGACTCGGCTAAAACTCTGATCAGTGTGCGCAGAGTGTCACTTAGGGTGCAGGCACACTGGCATCAAGCTCACATCGCACTTGGACCAATGTCAAATGATTAGTCAGGTCAGATTGTTACATTTTTCCTCCGCTGAACTCACATTGCATGTCAAATTGCAGAATGCTGCAATTGCATCCGTATCTCTCATGTGTGGCGCCCCTGTGGTCCGGTCGCCACTATTAGTTTGCGGCAATTAGGATCGGTAAGTCCAGTCACCCACAAACACACCCAACACACCCCGGTCCCAGAGCGAGCGGGTGAATCCAGGTAGTGGGACGGCTCATGCAGCTGTGGGACAGCGGTGTGAGACAGGTGGTGGGTGGGAAGCGAGCAGGAAGCGGTTAGGGAAAGGAGAGGACAAAAGGGAAACACCACGGGAAGTGGGAGATCAGTTGGAGGAGGACAAAAGACAGAGAGCACAGACCCGGAGGCATGAGCTATAACGAAGCCTACCCTGGGTCCCGGGGCTACAGACCACAGGCAGACGGAAGGAGTCCTAGGGGCACGGGCAGTGAGAGATTTAGCCTCATGCCCAAATCAGCAGTGAAGCAAAAGGACAGGGCGAGAACCAGGGACCCAGGCCTGAGGTGGTGAGGAAGCTTCAAGTCCCAACCACAGAATCGGGCGGGCCACGGGATCTCTATGACCCATGGTCAACACCAGACGCAGCACAGGAAAAGCAGCCGTACTAGGGCCAGGGGACCCCGCGAGTCGCCCAACGAAGGCCTTTGGCTGCTGGACCGGGGCTCTGCGTGCGGAGGTGCATGCAGGAAGGAGGAGAATAGGCAGTGCTGAGAGAGGAGCCCAAGAGAAAGGAACACAAAAGGGGGTGCTCTGAACAAGCCATCCTGGTTGCCAAGGACTACCGGAGCCGCCCCTGTTCTTGTTTGTAACCTGAAGTGCCTGACGAGAGAAGCCAAGTAAACTGGGTTGAAACTCAGCATTGTGTCAGACTGTTCATTTCACGCCTGAGGAGATGTATACTGAAACGCCGCGCAGGCAGCCAGAGCCTGCCGGAGAGTGTCCCTGATCGAGCTCCGCAGCCAGCTCAGCCCCGCTGGCCCCATCACCCCAAATCACCTTAACTCCAGAAGCCCTGGGGACCCGCTCCTCCCGTGGGGAGTCATACCATCTCCACTGCAACTCCAACATCCCCAAAGGTCCCAGACCACAGCAGCGGCACCTACCTGCCGCCTACCACAGGTGGCGTCACAACAAACTCTTTTATTTCATTTTTACTTTTCCTTCTCACCCCTTTTTACTGACCGCCCAATAGGGGACCATGGACCGGGTCACGCCACCTCCCACAGCCCTGATGACGTCCAGAGGACACGGTTCCGAGTAGAACAGACCCCTGCTGGGGCGAGTCACATGCGAGAGGCCAATGCAAGTCAATTGGTGCGATAGAAAAAAAATTGGTTTGGTACCGTGTTAGCCAGGTGAGAAAATGTTGATTGCTCTCAGTGTGAGAGACAAGATAAAAATCTTGTGGTTGTGATACCTGATGAAGAGACCTGAGTCGTCTCGAAAGCTCGCCTTATAACATCATTTATTTAATTTTTGTTAGCCATTAAAAGGTATCACAACCAGAAGATGTGTATCTTGTTTCTAACACTGAGAGCAATCAAAAAAAAAATTGCACACACAGTTTACATAATGGGCTTTCCCATGCTGGTAAACGTTAGAACGGGGGGAGGGGAGAAGGAGAGAGAGAGAAAGAGAGAGAGACACAAAGAGAGAGAGAGGGAGAGAGACAAAAACAATGAAAAAAAGGATTGCAGCACTCTTTTAAAGATGCATAATCACAGATTGGACTTACCAGTCTTCAGCTGCTACATCCAGTGCCTCCCATTAAGCTACTTGCATATTAACTGCACTGTCTGGCAAACAGCCAATCACAGACGCTTACACTCCCTGAGAGCATCAGTAATTGGATGTTGTAGTCAGACTGTATTTCCTCAATATGGACAGGGACTCTGATTGGTTGCCATACACATTAGTGTATGGCAATGATCCTGCCATCATAGGTTGTTAAATAAATAATGAAAAAAACGCATGGGGCTTCACAGTATTTTTAAGTCTAACCTGATGAAAGCAGACAGCTGCGAGCTGCCACCCTCAGCTGCCTAAAGTTACCATGGTTGACAAAAAAAATGCGTGGCCTAAGCCCTTTTGTCAATTGCCAGCCAATATAAAACCAGGCAGCTGAGGGCTGGTATTCTCAGCGGGGTGAGGACCCATTGTTTTAGGACCCCCCTCACGCTAAAGAATAGCAGCCTGCAGCCACCCCTGGAAATGGTGCATTCATAAGAAGAGTCATTTCCAAGCGCTTTACCAGGCTCTTCCAGTGACCCTGGTGGAGGGTGGCACACTGAGTAAAAAGGGATTAATACTAGATTTGTTTTACCAGCTGGTATTAAGCCCTGAGATTCTTAATGTCAGGCCCAGTTAGACCCGGCCATTAACAACTGTCATGCATCAAAATTGCTCTGATTTACACGTATGCCATTGTGTCTGCACAATTACTGTGATCTGATCCTCTCCCATGAAAGAATCAGAGAATAGGTGAGGAGAAGATGGAGAACTTAATTTCTATTTCTTCTCAATAGTCTGTTCTTGATGTATATTGCACTGCACACGGATGACATCAGTGTAGTCTGATGTTACACAGGAACCCATGGACTTGAATGGCTGCATGCCACTTGGTTTACGCTGTCAATCACAGCATGCTGCAAATAGGAACAGTTCCATAGTATAACATTGATTCAAGAGCTAAGTAGATGAATTGGTGGCACTGCCTAAACTCAAGGTGTGACTTGGTGCACACTGAACACAACAAACATTATACAAAAAAAATATAAAAAAAAGTTTTACTCAAAACGATGGAAATCGACCAAAGAATGCAAACAGTGAAATTGAAATGTGAAAATGCATTACTGCAAAGAAAAAAAGCTTTTTGAAAAAAACAAAAAACAAGATACTTTGCAAAAAAAAAAATGCGCAAATTTACGCGAGTCCAGTTACCATGACAAGGTGAACCTCTCAGGCCTGTTTCACACATCCATGCCTCCGACCTGTACCGACACATGCTGTTGGCACGGACATATGGGGACACATGATCCCCTATGGCCCGCTTCAGATGTCCGTTATTCAGCACAGACCATGTCGCCATGTGAAGCAGACCCGTGTCTCCCATCCGTACCGGTAAGGAACCAACCCAACCTACTAGCTACAGACCGTAGGAGTGGCGGGAGAGCTCTGCGAGGGTGGTAAGGACAGAGAAGGACAGAATAGACCCCGAAAGACCAAGAAGGAACATCTGGAGACTCCATAAGGGGAACCCCGACAGACATCCGGTAAACCAGACTGTACCGTGTATTGTTTAACATCTGCCGTTACCCAGTAAAGTGGATTTAGAGTTGAATTGGTCTGTCATTCTTCTTCAGCACCATCAGCAGCATCTCACCGGAGGGGTAAGAACAACCACTACTCCCCTCATCCCCCACAGCATCCTCCATCACCGCTGCCCTGAGGTAAAAGCTCCACCTGTGGGGAGCTGGACCACACTTAGCTGCACCCTTCATCACCTCAGCGGCCGGCCTGCAGCTCCGGTACCCCAAATTACTGGGAACCACAGGTGGAGTCACGTACCCCTGTAAATATTCCCTTCCTACCCCATCTAACAAATGACAGCCAGGGCACGGAACCAGGAACCTGACCACCCGTGACTCCCCCAGTTAATTCCATCAAACCCAGGCCCGGTATCCGTGCACCCCTTGCCCTGGGCTTATCATAAGCAGCCGTCTGTGTCCAGTTCCCGGATACTCCCAGTCCGGGGCAATCCGGCCCCATAGACTCCCATGTTAGGGACTGCCGGATTGCCCCGGATTCGGGGGAATCCGGGATACGGCAATTTGGGGAGATTTTTCTCCCCGGACACAAAAACGTTGCAAGCAACATTTTTGTGTAGGGCGAGAAAAATCCGATTTCTCCCGGATTCTTCCGGAGAGATGGAAACCATCCGGCCCCATAGGATACTATTGGGCCAAAATCCGGTCCAGGGCTGTCTGGTTTACACCGGACAGCCCCAGACCGGACTCTGCCGTGGTGTGAAGCCAGCCTAGCCTAACAGCGGACCGGAAGTGAGAAAAAGAACAGCGGCGCTGGAGGGAGGTAACTATAGAATAACAGCCTGTCTGTGAGCTATCCACGAATAGCACGCGGACAGCACACAAATGTCACACGGTGCGTGACAATACAGAAGCACCTCCCCCAAATACGGCCAGTCTCACATGTCAGTGGTTTCCACAAATGTGTGAAACAGGCCTCACCTGGGTTCTAACCCAGTTTTATGCCTCTCTTCAAGGCAAGACTGACCTCTCAAATATGGACTGGAAAGAGACCTATAAACAGAAAAATAAAAAACACCTGAAACAACTAGGAGGAGTGCACAGACAGAGGGTGTGACTCAAGATACAAAACAGATGAATTGATGCCACTGCCTAAGGCGTTTTTCACACATCCGTGTCACCACGGACGTGTGAAGCAAGGCCGTTTGGGGTCGGGGCGTACATCCATGTGTCACGGACGTGTGACACAATGGGTGCTGTCTGTGTGCTATCCGTGGATAGCACACGGACAGCCTGTCACTACATACTCACCTCTCTCCAGCGACGCTGTCCCTCTCACTTCTGGGCCGCTGTCAGGCTCAGTGAAGTGAATATTCATGAGTCTAATGAGCGGTACCAGAGAGGAGCTGTCAGCGCTGGAGCGAGGCGAGTTTGAAATTCTTTATTTTTAGGATTGTATCTTTTGTCCGTGGTCCGTGCACACGGATGTCACACGGATGACATCTGTGTGCATGGATGTTTTCGGCAAAAAGCGGTCCGTGCTTCCGCAAAAAAAGGACATGTCGCCGTGTGGAGCACATGGACACGCATGTGCTCCACACGGCGACACAGTCCGTGCAGAAATACGGACTTGTGACTGGGGCCATAGGGGAAAATGTGTCCCCGTATGTCTGTGCCTCCAGGATGTGTCGGCACAGACCGCATACGTGCCAAAGGCACGGATGTGTGAAGGAGGCCTAAACTGAAGGCATGACTTGGTGCATACTGAACACAACAAGCATTAGGAAAAAAACTATAAAAAAAAACAAACAGTTGCACTTAAAACTGACCCAGTTGAGAGGTACACTTTGTCGTGGTAACTGGACTCAAAACAATTTGCCGATTTTTATTTGCAAAGTATCTCAGGTTTTTCTTTCATTGCAGGAATTCATAGTCACAATTCAATTTTAACTGTGTGCATCCTTTGTTTTTTTTTTTTCCCTTCCCTTGCAACTATTTTTTTGAGCATGTTTGTTGTGTTCAGTATGCACCAAGTCACACCTTCAGTTCAGGCAGTGCTGTGAATTAATCTACTTTATATCATGGAGTCATGTCCTCTGTCTGAGCACTGCTCCCAGTTACTTTAGGTGTTTTTAATTTTCTTTGCTTCTAGGTCCCTTTCCAGCCCATATATGAAAGGTCTGTTTTGATATGAAGAGAGGCATAAAACTAGGCTAGGACCCAGGTGAGAGGTCTCATTTTTTCCTCAAAAACATTTTCAGGTTTTTTTTTTATTGCAGTAATGCATATTTACATTTCAGTATTTGCATCCTTTGGTCTTTTCTCCTCCCCCCTATTTTGAGTACAACTGTATTTTTGATGATATTAATAATGATCATATTGGTCCATAGGCTAGCCGATAAAACATCAAATAGCGCTTGTCTGATGTATACGTTTGTGTGAGCGAGCCGTTATTGCCCAGCTCTGCTTGCCGGTCTCATCAGTCTTTATGTCACCTCAAGTGTGCGATTTGCATATCTGTGGTTACATGCCGATTAGATTCTCATCTGCTCATGTGACGGCACATATGGAAGTCGTATACTTAGTCACATGAGGACTGCTCGAACCAACAAGCCCATATATCACACACTGTTAAAGTACCGTTACACACAGAGATATATTGCTTGCAACTTACTGGTTGCAGTGAAATCTTGGACACATTGTTCCATTTTGTACCCGGCAACAAGATAGAACAATGTGTCCATGATTTCACTGCAACCAGAGAGTTGCAAGCAATATATCTCTGTGTGTGTATCGGTACCTTTAGGATTCACAAGCTGCATCCATCAATGGCAAAGAAATTGCATTTTGCTGAACAACCCCTTTAAAAAGATCAGTATAATTTTACAAATTAAAGGGATCCTGTAATGTGTAGAAACAGCATTTACCTGCGGATATAGAGGTAAACTGTAGGTAAAGTATTAAAATCCTGCTTGCCTGCCTTACTGGAGCACGACAAAAAGGGAGAAAATTCAGTTTCATTCTCTATGCAGCCGCTTACTTCAGTCAAACTGGTGTAAAAACTCACTAACTTTAGGTGCAACTCCAACTAACGCCTACATTTTGCGACTTTTCAAAGCTTCTATACTAGGATTCTGGCGTGAAAGCTTTGATGAATTGGACCCTTAATCTTTGTGAGAAGCTGTGAACAACTGTATTTTTACATTTTTGTCGATAAATAACTTTATGACTGTAGGAGTGAATTTACAGCACACTTATTGGAATTTAATTTGCAGTATTAAAAGATTTATCAGTAAATATTTACCAAATGGAGGTCGTTTAATAGCATGTTTGTATAGGCCAACTGCACTTTAGATGCGCTCTGAACAATCTGTAATAAGTCATGTAGTGACTAGGCTGTCATTGTTCTCAGCAGCGCAGGTCCTGTTTATCTAGGGCAGAGGTCCCCAACTCCAGACCTCGAGGCCCGCCAACAGTGCAGGTTTTCAGGATTTCCTTAGTATTGCACAGGTGCTAATGTGATCATCTGCACAGGTGATGATTCCAATCCCTGTGCAATACTAAGGAGATCCTGAAAACATGCACTGTTGGCGGCCCTCGAGGCCTGGAGTTGGGGACCCCTGATCTAGGACGTCGAGAACAATGATGTCGTGTGCAACACAAAAGAGCATTTCACCAATGAATTAGTGGTTTGCTAATTGATTGGCGGCCTGTTTATATGGTTTGAATATCAGGAAAAGATCATTCTAGGGTCACTCAATCACAATAATCTTGCAGTGCAAATGTACCTTAAGATATAGGACAGTCTATGCAGTTGAATATGAAGCAAATGGATATTTTATAGTGTCAGGGTGCCCCCGCAATTAGCGATAGTATGGCGCATGTATTCAATAGTGTGGAAAAAAAATCTAACCTTGAAAAGACCCTTTAGCATTATGTCAATAATCTTGTACTGCTGGTTGACATCATTTAGTTCAATGAGGTTATTGAGGGCATTGATCTGATCCTTCCTCTTCACCTCAAAAAGCTTCTTATCTACAGTCTGTCAAGGCCTAAATAGCAGGAAAAAACCTTTACAGAAAACAATCAATCAGAACATTCAGCACAGTCTGTAAAAATAAACTTACAATTTCTCCTTATAAGTTAAAGGGATCCTGTCACCTAGATCATGCTGCCTAAATCGCGGGCAGCATGAATCGGAGAATGCCTGCACCACTGCACACATATATTATTCTCTGAAAAGCTATTGAGAGAACGTGGTTAGAAGATGGAGATGACATTAGTCCTTAGCCGCACACAGCTGTCTTTTTCTAGAGCTGTTGCATGTGATTGATATTTCTTTCCCATAGCCAGAGATCTGACAGTCACCTAGACCAGTGCAAGGAGAATATGGCGCTGGGTAGGAAAGGACTAATCTAATCTCCAGCTATGGCCTCCGACCACATTTTCTAATACATACTCTCTGAAAGTGTCAGAGCATTTTAGGTCTGGGGAACTTGCTATCTACCTTATGGAGAGGAGTTTGCCTGCAACCATAAGAAGACAGTTAAGTAGGTAAGGAGATTTAAAGCCGCATCCCTCCTCTAGGAAATATGTAAATTTGCACTTCAGTAAGGAAGTGGATGAACTCCAGCGCCACCTTTAGGGTATGTGCACACTGGCCGGCGGGTTGGTCGGCAGCGGCTGGGCGGACCCGCCAGGAAGCTCCGGAGCCGTCCACCGGCATCCTGGCGGGTATGTGCGGCAGGTGACGGGCGGGTGTCGGGCGGGTGGCCAGCGGGTTAGCGCCGGCGGTGTTGCGGCGGCTGGAAGCAGTACATGATTCTGCTTGCAGCCGCTGCAGAGCCGGCCGGTTTATAGAACATGCTCATTCGTTGCTAACCCGCTGGGAACCCAGCGGGTTAGCAACAGATGAGCATGTGTAAACCGCCGGTGTGTGGACACCGGGTGTCGGTTTACATAGGTTTTAATGTTAATCCAAACGCCGGTTTGGATTAACATAAATTTACATGAAATTTATGTAAACCGACCGGCGGTTTACACATCTAAACCGACCCTAACCCGGCCAGTGTGCACATACCCTTAGGTAGCTCCTTAAAGTCATAGTCGCTTTCTGACAAGCCTTTTAGGGTAGCGTCACACGTGGAGCCATCGCCAGCTATTTCGCAGCCGACACAGGGGCGTGGCCTATCAGTGGCGACATTTTGCTCCGAAAAATCGGCTGGTTTCGCAGCACTGCTCTGAAACCAGGCGACCACTCTCAGGCGATGTGTACACATCGCCCCATGTAACATGGATCTCCGCTGGGGTTTGTAGACACCCCAATGGCGATGTCGCCTGTAACATCACTAAAGCGTCGCCGAAGGTATCGCCACATGTAAACAGCGATATCTCCGGCAATGTCTCCAGGTGTGACGGTACCCTTAGTATGACTAGGGATAGAGCATAAATACCGCATTTTAGAGAATATACATTTGTGCAATCCTGCAGACAGGCTCACATTCATGCTGCCCGCGATTTAGGCATTATGAATCAGGTGACAGCTTCACTTTAAGGCTTGTTCACATCACGTTTTGTTTGCTTAATGTATACAATAGGAAAAGCCCTGATACATTCCTTATTCCAAGTGCACACATTGAGTATTTGGGGAGTTTTATCTCAGTATTTGTAAGGCCACGTGCACACGCTGAGTATTTGGGTTGTTTTTACTTCAGTATATATAAGGCCACATGCACACATTCAGTATTTGGGGAGTTTTTACCTCAGTATTTGTAAGGCCACATGCACATGTTCAATATTTGGGGAGTTTTTACCTCAGTATTTGTAAGGCCATGTGCACATGTTCAGTATTTGGTGAGTTTTTTACCTCAGTATTTATAAGGCCACGTGCACATGTTCAGTATTTGAGGAGTTTTTACGTCAGTATTTGTAAGGCCACGTGCACATGTTCAGTATTTGGCGAGTTTTTTACATCAGTATTTGTAAGGCCACGTGCACACATTTGGTATTTGGAGAGTTTTTATCTCAGTGTTTGTAGCTAAAACCAGGAGTGGAACAATCAGAGGAAAAGTATAAAACAAACACGTCACCACTTCTGTATTTATCACCTAATGCTGGTTTTGGCTACAAATACTGAATAAAAAAAAACTCACCAAATACTTAATGTGTGTACGTGGCCTAATAAAACCTCACTTGACCCCTTAGATCATTTGCACCCTTTGAGAACTTGGTATTTACCTCAGGATTTGTAAACTGAAACCAGGAGTGAGTGATAAATACAAAAGTGGTGACGTGTTTGTATTATAGTCTTCCTCTGATTCTTCCTCTCCTGGTTTAATACTGATATAAAATACTGAACAAACACTGAATGTGTGAAAGTAGCCGCCTACATAGGTTACGATGATTGCCTGACAGTGGCATCTGTTAATAGTAGGCTATAAAGAACAGAACAGCCCATGTCACAAACACCAAGGAGTGCCATCAATTATAACAAAAACACACAATTTTACTGGACACTGGATAGAACAACTGTGACGAAATGGACCCCTTTAATATATAATGTAGGAGGATTTCTTATTTAAACTTGTAATATGCCACTCATGGGTTACACAAGATTTCCAGGAGCCTGCTAGTATTTAAAATAGGTAATGTAATTATCTACCTTGTGATAAGCAACTCATTGAAAATACAAGTCTTTCACTTAGCACTGGTACCTTCCCCTCGGCCTTCAAACACGCCCTAATCACGCCCATCCTAAAAAAACCCTCACTTGACCCTACCTCTGTCTCTAACTATAGCCCCATATCTCTTCTCCCATTCGCCTCTAAGCTACTTGAACAACACGTCCACTCCGAACTGTCCTCTCACCTCTCCTCGTGCTCCCACTTCGACCGCCTACAGTCCGGCTTCCGACCCCTCCATTCCACCGAAACAGCCCTGACCAAAGTCACCAACGACCTACTGACCGCCAAGAACAAACACCACTACTCCATCCTGCTACTCCTTGACCTGTCTGCCGCTTTCGACACGGTTGACCACTCCCTTCTTCTCCGGATCCTGGAATCCCTTGGCATCACCCACCTTGCCCTCTCCTGGATCTCCTCATACCTAGCAGACCGGACCTTCAGCGTCTCCCACTCCCACACCTCCTCCTCACCCTACCCCCTTTCTGTCGGAGTCCCCCAAGGTTCGGTCCTGGGACCCCTACTTTTCTCCATTTACACTCTCGGCCTAGGGCAACTCATCGAGTCCCATGGCCTCCAGTACCACCTCTACGCCGACGACACCCAAATCTACCTGTCCGGCCCTGACATCACCTCCCTACTCTCCAAAATCCCTCAATGCCTTTCCGCCATCTCATCCTTCTTCTCTGCCCGCTTCCTTAAACTCAACATGGACAAAACTGAATTCATAGTCTTCCCCCCAAGAAATTCCACCCCACCTCCCAACCTATCCATCTGCATCAACGACTGCGCCCTCTCCCCAGTCCCCCAAGCCAAGTGCCTCGGGTAATCCTCGACTCCTCCCTATCCTTCAAACCCCACATCGAGGCCCTCACCACATCCCTCCGGCTCCAGCTCAAGAACATCTCACGGATCCGCTCCTTCCTCACCCACGACACCGCTAAAACACTCATCCATGCTCTTATCATCTCCCGCCTTGACTACTGCAACCTCCTTCTCAATGGCCTCCCGGCTAACTCCCTCACACCTCTCCAGTCTATCCTCAACTCCGCTGCCCGACTCATCTATATGTCCTCCCGCTACTCCCCTGTCTCCCCCCTCTGCCAAGCCCTTCACTGGCTCCCCGTCTCCAAGAGATCCCAATTCAAAACACTAACCATGACGTACAAAGCCATACACAACCTGGCCCCACCATACATCTCCGACCTGGTCTCCCGATACCTACCCTCACGCAACCTCCGCTCCTCCCAAGAACTCCTCCTCTGCTCCCCCCTCATCACCTCTTCACACAACCGAGTCCAGGACTTCTCCCGGGCATCTGCCTTACTCTGGAACTCCCTACCCGAACACGTCAGACACTCTCCTACCCTGAGTAACTTCAAGTGTCACCTGAAGACTCACCTGTTCCGTCAAGCCTACAACCCGCCATGAGACCCAGGCGAACGCCCCATACCTGACATTCCCCCATCCTACTGTATCCTAACCCACCCCTCAGACTGTGAGCCCTCGTGGACAGGGTCCCTGCCCCTCCTGTACCTGTACGTCCTGATCGCCTAGATTTAGTGTACTTGTTCTTGTCTCCCTCATCCTCATGTAAAGCGCCATGGAACCCAATGGCGCTATATAAATAAATAATAATAATAATAATAATAATAAAAGTCTTGTAGATGTTTGGTGATGTGGACTTATGTAATGCAATTATCTCTCCTCTAGAAGGTCAGAGGGACTTAATCCTGTTAGAATGCCATTGTATTACCATGTGGGTTGTTGACTATGTAAATTGCCTCAACCACAATTGTTTAATGTCATGGATTGCAGACTAAACGTATCCTGCTAAGTGTTATGTCAATCAGTATGTGGCTCTCCCTTGACAGGACTGCAATACTAGTAGAAATGTTTTAGGCTTGAGATTCAGCCAATGAGAAGACAGTTTTATTCCACCAATCGTGAAGTCCCCAATATCCTGCAATGAGAGCTGAGGGTATATAAGGAGACCTGTTGATTAACCAGAGTGAGTTTGGAGATTGTCTAGTGCCCTCAGTCTAGGGATTTCGGTCCCGGCTAGAGGTGCACTGGATTGGATACAGGCAGCTAATCTAGGATCTATGGAGCCGATTAGCCAGCCATAACCCCAGGCCTAGGCATTACGGTGCCGACCAAGGTGATCAGAACCTAGATTATAAGACCACAAGGACTTCAGCATCAAATGATCGGATTCGGCTGGGATGACAAAGACTGCATAAGGACGCAACCCAGGTTGGGACGATCCAGTCACCAGGTACAGACTTTGCTGTGCTATATTCTAACCATGGTGAGCCAGCGGAAGGGTGAGACTCTGTTGCCTGTTATATTGTTGTGTTTTGCTGGTTATGTGTTGTTAACTGTTTGGGGATCCAATAAAGCCTTAATATTGTGGTTCCCTCACCTTGTGTTGTCTGAGTAGTGTTCCGCCCATGGTTAATGAGCTCGGGCGTTCGGTTTGGGGATGAGCCCTGGTCCAATTTGTCGTTCTAAAGGCGGCTGGGCCAGCGGACGAGAGCACCCACTAACCCCCGTGTCTCCACAACATCTACTTCTTGTTACAATTTTTCTTTTTTGCAGTTAAGGCCTCATTGAGATGTCAGTATTTTTCATGTTCACAAAAATATGTAACTAGTGTCATCAGTGTTTTGGATCCATGTGTCATCATGGTTTTTTACATATGGATAAATAAATTTCAAGGTTTCTCCTATACTTTGTAATGTTAAATATGTAAAGCCCACAGATTACAACCTGATGCCATCATGTGCTGTTTGTGTCTATCATGGACCCATACACTTTTATTGTCACTATTCATTTGTGCTTCTGGAAAAAACTGACATGTCTTAGTAAGTTTTGCACAAATACACAGTCTGCAAAAAAACACAGACATGGGAATAGCCTCATAGTCTATAACGGGTATGTGTCATATCCATGAAAAACACAGAACTCCTACATGCAACACGTATGTCTGAATGAGGCCTAATGATGGAGGCCAAATAGACACACTTTTGACCTTTGACTAAGGAAAGAGCAAAATAGCGACCTTGGCCGCAACTCATCATGCTTGGCTAAATATTGATAAATCGATGCAATGTAAGTAAATGGGGTTACATTGCAACCCCAAAAATAAAGTCACAAAAATATATATGTAATCAGATCCATTCGGATTATTTTTGTGACATGCTTGACGTGATTGCGGTATCGTAGGGGGCCCAAAAATCACCTCATTCACTTGTATCGTGCTGCGATTTATCAGCAAAACAGAGAGCAGCAGTGTACCCCAACCTACTGACACGCCTTTGGATACCATGTGTAAGTCAAAAAAGAAAAAAAAAATAGAATTATTCTTACCGTTAATTCAGTTTCCAGGAACCTTCCATGACAGCATAGGAGGTTGCCTATCCACGCCCTAATAGAGACAAGTAGCACAAGAGAGGTTAAAAGGACTCTTCCCACCTCCCACTAGCCAGTGTCTTACAAAGAACCAATAGAATATAAGTAACAGTAACACATTCCAGGAATATCGAGGAATATAGAGAGGGAAAAAAGTGCTGTCATGGAAGGTTCCTAGAAACCGAATTAGCGGTAAGAATAATTATATTTTCTCTAGTCACCTTCCACAACAGCATAGGAGGAATACCAATGAATTAATACCTAGGGAGGGACTAAAGCCTGCAGGACTTTCCTGCCAAAAACCATATCCCTGTTGAAAGCCAGGTCCAGGCGATAGTGCTTCGTGAAGGTATGTAACAAGGACCGGGTAGCCGCCTTGCAGATCTGCTCGGGAGAAGCCCCTACCCGTTCAGCCCAGAAGACCAAGGTAGATCTGGTGGAATGAGCAGTAAACCCAGATGGAGGTGACAGATGCTGGGTGAGGTAGGCCTCTGTAATGGCTCACTTGATCCAGTTGGCTATAGTGCTCTTAGTCATTTTTTTGCCCTTATTCTGCCCAAATGGTTGGACAAAGAGGTTGTGATCAGTATGCCAAGGGGCCGTCAGGTTGAGATAATGTAACACAGTCCTGCGGACATCCAATGCATGGAATTCTTCCTCCCTTGGAGTCTGAGGATGCTTTCAGACAGAAGACAGAACAATGGATTGGGAGCGATGGAAATCCGAGACTACCTTGGGAAGGAATGAAGGGTCCAGTTGAAAGACAATGCTGTCATCTCGGACAGTCAAGTATGGCTCCTGGATGGATAAGGCTTGAAGCTCCAACACTCTCCGAGCAGAAGTAATCACCACAAGGAAGGCAGCCTTGTGGGAGAGAGAGCAGATACTACAGGACGACAGTGGTTCATAGGGAGACTGTGAAACCCCAGTAAGGACCACATTGAGGTCCCAGGAGGGTGTGAGGATTGTCTTCCGTGGACAAAATCTACTAGCAGACTGCATAAATCGTCGGATCCAGCGGTGATTCGCCAGATCTGTGTCAAAGACGGCACCGAGAGCCGAAACCTGCACTTTTAATGTGCTAGGCTTAAGGCCCAGGTCCAATCCATTCTGGAGGAAATCAAGTATTTGGGATACGTTAGGGTGGAGTGGGTCAGGTGGAAGAGAACCACACCAAGAGTAGAATCGCTTCAAGATCTTATTGTAGATAGCGTTAGTGACTTGCTTGTGGTTCTTTTGCAAGGTAGCCACAACCTTTTCAGAAAGGTCCTGAGCCCTCAGCACTCAGGCTTCAGAAGCCAGGCAGCTAAGCTGAGTCTCTGAGGATTCAGGTGGAACAGTGGACCCTGAGACAGCAAGCTGGGATACGGACTCAGGATTACGGGGCCATCGACATTGAGAGCCACAATCAGGTTGTACCAGCTCCTCTTTGGCCACAAAGGAGCTATTAGGATAGAAGGGACACCGTCCTCCCTGATCTTCTGTAGGGTTCTTGCCAGAAGAGGGATAGGCGGGAATGCATAGGCTAGACAAAAATTCCAATCTTGGGAGAAGGCGTCCACCCCTATCGTGTCATCTCTTGGGTTCAGGGAGAAAAGTGTTGTGACTTTGATTCCTGTTGGATGCAAACAGGTCGATCTCCGGAGTACCCCATCTCGCTACCAGCGTGCAGAAAACCACTTGGTCCGACTTCCGGTTCCGGCGCCTCCATGTGCAGCAGCGTCTAAGGGCTGCTCCGCTCCCCACCCCGGCAATCCGCCGACATCTGGCCTCCAACCTTACCCCGGACATCCACAATCACAGCGGCGGCTGCAGAAACCCTGGGAGCGTCCATCATGACCACGATGGATCGCTACGTGACGAGGAACCGGGAGGGAGAGAAGACTGTGAGTCTGCATGAGGAGACCGGTAATGGCGGGCAGGGCGGGCACGGCGTGCTCAGCAGGCACACAGCGTTACCAGATGGAGATGCAGTGAGGAAGCCCGGGACCGGAGATGGGGAGGACGGAGTAGAAAAGGAGAAGGGTACTGTAAAGAGAGCCACAGAGACCCCACGGAGAATATCCCCAGAACAACTACAAAATGCAGCAGTCGCCATGAACAAACAATCCCAGAGCTGTCCCCCTGCAGATAAGGAGAACATAGGAGAAGGACAGGGTCCAAGAGAATGGAGAGAGGACATGGAGGGGAGATGGGGAGCCCCACATTTTGATTATAAAGCATTGGCAAAAGAGCTAGCCATCCACCTTGCTGATGACTTTAAAACTGCAGTGGCTGAGATGGTAACAGCCACAACAAAAGACCTGAATGCCAAAGTTGAGGCACATGACCAGCAGCTCACAGAGGCTGAATCAAGAATAAGCGCAGCAGAGGATAGAATACAAGAACTGGAGGAGCAAATAATGACTTTACAACAACACTCTGAATATGCACATGCAAAACTAGAGGACATTGAAAACAGAGCAAGGAGGAGTAATCTTAAAATAGTGGGACTCCCTGAATCTATTCCTGCGACCCAACTGGTGGAAATCTTTGAGGTAGACCTACCCAAAGCCTTAGGTCTTACCCATAGATGTAAGACGGAGCGTACCCACAGAATTGGTCAGATGAGGGAGCCACAAGAGAGGATGGCGACTTCAGGAACCGCTGCCTCGACATCCAAACAGTCTAATAAATCGAGACACGCTATAGCGAAATTCCTTAACCACCGTGACAAGGAAGAGATCCTTCGCGCTTACAAGGCCAAAAAGCACCCATTATTAATACAGGGACACAGAGCGCTGGTATTCGCAGATTACTCTATAGAAGTTACGCGCCGCAGGAGATCCTTTAGTGAAGCATGCTCGCTACTTCATAGAAGAAATATTCGTTTCCAGTTGAACTTTCCAGCGGTATTAAGATTTAGGTCCAGAGAGGGAGTCATGCTGACCTTCTCTGATCCCGAGGAAGCAATGGCAGCCATCCGTGACAACACGAGCTCCCCAAGAGCAGCGGTGTCTCCGTCATCACCCCATCAGGACACTGGATCGCCTGCGAAACCCAATTCTGCTTTTGATCTGGAATCCGAGACAGATAGAGACTCTGTAAGATCCTACAGACTGAGATCAAACTCCCTGTTAGGTGAAGGAGCGGGGAGGAAACCACCACCGGAAACTCCACGACAACAGAGACAGACAGGACCCCGATGGCAGAAGAAGAGATGAAGAGAGAGTGAGAGGAAATTGAAATGCAGTTGTGATTTCTTTTTGCTGGGTAGTGCTGTCATAGTTTTGCAAAAAACATGAATAGAGGAGAGATATACAGGCGAAATGGAGAAAGTAATGCATATATGTTTTGTTTCACCTTCTTAATTCTTTCCCATTTAGATTTTCACTCAAATTTTCAATCTTAAATGTCATTAAGCTTTCTTGTTCTTAGTGATGAGTTGATGACAGCATAAAGAGATCACCATAGAGTCTTACACAAACTTTAAAAAAAAAAATTAAGATAACATGTGAGATGCATATAAGTATACCGATGATTGAATGACAAATGCACTCTTGATATGATATGGTGGAAAGGCTCCCTATATAAGTTATAGGTTATGGCCCCACTTTATCTCTGATATGGAGGGGACTAAAGCCCTGGGCGAAGATGGGGAAATGGAGTTCCTAGGGAGTGAAAGGTTGGAGAAAACTACTGTTATTACTCTTATATGTTTAATAGGTCGGGTGGGAAGTTGGGGCGGGGCGGAGTTACATTTGTTGGCTGCACTTGAGGGAAGAAGTGAAGTGATACACTTGGAAAGATGTATGGAGTAGGTGGGGTTGGGAGGGGGGGGGGAAGGGAAAAGCAAAAACAAACGAATGGGAAATATCTCTAAGACCAAATTGTGCATCTCCTGTACCTTATTCTTCTTACTTTGGTATACACCTAATCATACTATATGTGTGTGGCAGTTGACTAAGAAAAAAGTAGGAACCCTGCACAGGGAGGACTCTGATGGTTAGGTGGGTATCCTGGAATGTCAAGGGGTTGCGCTCCCCAACAAAGCGCATGATGGTGCTTCGCCATCTCAAAAAATTACCTAAAGATATTGCTCTGCTCCAAGAGACCCACCTGACCTCGGAGGACTTCTTCCGTCTTAAAAAACTGTGGGTGGGGGAGGTCTTTGGGTCAAGTGCGGTGGAGAGGAAGGCGGGAGTCCTGGTTTTAATCCACAGGTCCTTGGCCCACTCAATCATCTCTACTTCAAGTGATAATGAGGGTAGATTGTTTCAGATGACGATCCAAATACAAAATGATATCTTTAATATTTATAATGTGTATGCTCCTAACGCAAATCAAAGACCTTTCTTCCAACAATTACAGAATAACTTACTTCAGGAAATAGGGGTTAATAAAATAGTGGGAGGAGACTTCAATACGGTGATGAGAGTAGAAGAAGATAGACGCTCCTCAACACATACGCAAAGGGGAAGTCAGGACGGAGGGGGCCCGAGGGCAGAAAGCACCTTGGAATCCTTGGCTAGATTGGTGGGCCTGTCAGACACTTGGAGACTAGCTAACCCTTTAGGTAGAGAATTCACCCACTTCTCACATCCCCATGGATCGTGGTCCAGAATAGATATGTTTTTTGGGTCCACCAAGATACTACAAAGAATGATAGACATCAAAATTGAAGATATGGTGATTTCGGATCATAGTCCATTAGTCTTAGAGATTAAAGATAATTATGAAAAAGGAACCGACTATTTATGGAGGTTTCCTGACACATTTATCAAAGAAGAAAACTTCACCAAACTACTTGGGGAGTGGTGGACGCACTATACCGTAGAGAATTTGGACCATAGATCTGACCCGAGTCTATTCTGGGAGACTGCAAAAGCAGTCATGAGAGGACACATTATGGCATACAGCATGGGGATCAAGAAAAGGGCTAAGGAAAAATTTATAGAAACCAGTCTGAAAGTGAGAAATGCTTATCTACAGTACAAGAACACAATGGAGATTCCTGACAAAGAGACATGGCTACAAGCTAAAAAAGAGTTTGATGAGTGGGCAGGAAAACGGGAGACTATATTTAAAAATAGATTAGAGCTAGAACTACATAAATTCGGAGATAAAGCAGGAAGGCTGCTGGCAAGATTATCCCGAGGTGGTCACACCTCTTCCCCTATTCAATCGATAAAAGATAGACAGGGTAATATCTGGAATGACCCTAAGAGTATTGTGAAAACTTTGGGCAAGTTTTATGCTTCTCTATATACAGAGACAACAACTAACGACCCAGAAAAGCCCTCTTGGCTAAGCAAGACCAAATTGCCATCTATCTCCCAAGACGACATCCAATTTCTAAACAACCCGATTACGACGGGAGAAATTGAAGAGGCTATTAAAAATTTAAACCCGGGTAAGGCCCCAGGACCTGATGGCTATAATGGTGCCTTTTTCAAAGCTATGAGAGAACAGATCTCTCCGGTTCTCTGTGATTTATACAATGAGATATTACAGGGATCGCCTATCCCTGACAGAATGAATATGGCCTACATTAAATTGATTCCCAAACCAGGCAAGATACCCACTGATCCAGCTAGCTACAGACCGATTTCATTAATAAATCAGGATCTGAAATTACTATCTAAAATACTGGCTGATAGATTGGCAATGGTCTTGCCCAAAATAATATCTACACACCAGGCAGGATTCATCAAGGGACGATCACAAACATCCGAAAAGCAATGCTTTTGATGGATGTTATGGGGAAAAAAGTCAAATTAGAAGGAGGGAACCCAGCCATGATCACCTTGGACGCTGAAAAAAGCATTTGATAATGTCAGGTGGTCATGGCTGGGTAGGGTCTTCGATACTATAGGCCTCACGGGACCCTTTCGGCAATATATACAGACACTTTATAGTAATCCTAGAGCTTGCGTGAGCATACCAGGCTTCCTGTCCGACTCCTTTACCCTCCAGAAGGGGACTAGACAGGGATGCCCATTGTCCCCCCTTCTCTTTAATTTAGCCATAGAGCCTCTGGCAATATATTTGGAAGAATGTAATTCCTACGCAGGTTTTAAGGTGGGAACCAAAGAGATAAAACTCTCATTGTTCGCGGATGATATTATCTTATATGTCCAAAATCCAGAACAAGACCTCCCAAATATTCTGACAGACATAGAGATGATAGGCAAACAAATTGGATTCTCCCTAAATAAAAGTAAATGCGAAATTCTGTTTATAAATCCTGGGATTGGGACGCAGGGAAAAAAAAAACCTTTGTGGCCTACCGATAATGAAAGATAGTATTAAATATTTGGGAATACATCTAGCCAGAACACCTGGATTGACTTATAAACTTAATTTTCTACCGATCATTCAGCGGATAGAACAAGAATTATCAGGCTGGGTGAGATTGCCACTCTCTCTGATGGGACGCTGCCACTTATTGAAAATGGTTAGCTTTGCAAGATTACTTTACCCCCTTCAAACAATCCCCATGCTGTTGAGACATATTGACATAAAGAGATTGAATAAAGCTTTTTCTAAATTCTTGTGGGGAGGAAGGAGACCCCGATTAGCATACACAACCTTGATCCAATCCAAACAGGAGGGAGGATTACAGCTCCCAGATGTTAGGGGTTACAATTTAGCGTGTATACTACGTAATGTCCTTGATTGGATCAGAAACACTAATAAATTCTCAGATGTAACTTTGGAGGGAGAATGGGCCAAACCATGGGATCTAGCAGCCTTATTACACTTGCCGTTGGCGTGTCTGCCCCCACTTTGAAAAATACGGTGATATATAAAGATACTATAATTACATGGAAGGAGGTTAGGAAAAAACTTAGGTTAGCATGGAGGATCTCGAAGTTGCTTAACCCCTGGAGATGCCCGTCTTTCCCTTTAGGACGTGAAAACTCTTTATTTCAAATATGGAGAGAGAAGGGAATTAATACGTTGGGAGATCTCATGAATCTAGAAGAAAAAAGGTGGATGACCGAGTTGGAGGTCTTGACTACCTATAATTTACCCCAATTCCATGCTATACAATATCGCCAATTGAGATATTATCTACTATCACATCTGCGAGACATCTCTGGGGAGGTTGAGAATTCTTTGTGGTCTGAACTGATATCCATAAATGAAGCTGAGGTATCCATCACTTCATTGTACACCAAATTAAAACAGGTTCTGAGACCACAGAGAAGGAGAGGGTCTTTCAACAAATGGCGTAAACACTTCACAGACCCGGAACTTCCGCAGAAGATTCTTGAAGGGTGGGGCATAGTAAGGCAATATGTTATCAATGAGAGATGGAAAGATTCACAATTCCGGATCATGCACGGAACCATTCAGGGCTTCAATATACCCCCCTCTAAGGCCAATCAAGAGAGATGGGTTTATTGCCCAAAATGTAAGTCACCATGACTGATCTGGAACATGGTCTGTGGTCCTGCCCAGAGTCCCAGAAATACTGGAGAGTAGTGCATGCATGGGCTAGAGGGTTTTGTGGAGATACAGGGGAGCTGGATCCGATACGTTGGCTTTTTCACTATCACCCACTATCCAATGCTAGAGGACAACCACACATTCTATGGCATTACATTGCGTTGGTAGCAAAGAGACTCCTGCTACAATACTGGCTCAATGACAGACCCCCGGATTTGTCTCAAGTAAAAATGACGCTACGCCACACACTGACACTCGAATCTCTTGACACGCTCCGCAATCCAAGCAAACTAGCCAAAAAATTCTTCACCAAATGAAGACGTTTTATTGAAAACGAATTCACAGATGTGGAAATACAAAACTTCATGTTACCCTTCCGATCATCTACGTGGTATGCATTGGAAGAACTAGAAGGCACATTAGGTAGGTTGAGATGCTAGGTATAGGAGATGCAATAACTCTAGGTATACTGCCAATAATAAGTTAAAAGGTTTCTTTATTCATACTGATATTTGTTAACTCTTGAAGATGACTTATCCTTGGGATTGGGGGTGGGGGGGATTTAGGGTATATTTAATGTCAAAGATGAACGTTTATACCTGTAATGTAATGATTGTGCAGCTTTCTTGCATTGATGGTCTAATTGTATGGTATGTTTATTGAATTTTGTACAATTGTTTATATGATTAAAACCCAATAAAAATGATGGTTCAAAAAAAAAAAACCACTTGGTCCAGGCTCCACTCTCCGAGGTGGACATCTTGGCGATCTAAGAAGTCCGCCTGAAGATTTAAGGACCCCTTTAGATGGACTGCAGAAGGGAACAGCAATAATTGCTTGGCCCAGAGGAAGATCCGGGAGGAGACAAACTTCAGAGTGCTGGACCTTGTATCGCCCTGATGGTGGAGGTGCCTCACCAAGGTAACATTGTCGGAATATACCAGAACATGAGAACCCCTGACTAGATCCAGAGAAGCCAGGAGGGCTTCCTCGACTGCCCTCAGTTCCCTGTAGTTGGAGGACTGGGAGCTGACGGAGCTACTCCAGATGCCCTGAAGCGGGATGTGGGCAATCATAGCCACCCACCCCCTCTGGCTGGCATCTGTCATCAGGATAATAAGAGGCATCTGAGTCCAGGTGAGCCCCTTGAGCAGGTTGCTGGGATTCAACCAACGGAGAGACACAGGATGACGCTCCCCGACAGACGAAATCTTCTGTTTAGGGATGCAGACATTCTGTCCCAATGCGATAGGATATGATCCTGAAGACGAGAGTGGGCCTACATGACGGATGGAATGCAGGACTTCATCGATCCCAGGACCGACATAGCTTCCCGAAGGGTGGGAGACGCTCGCCGACGTAGAGTCGAGATCTTTGAGAGAAAAGTCAACCTGTGATCCTCCGGGAGAAAAGGGGCCTGCCTGTCGGAGTCCAGCAGAACCCCAAGAAACTGTCTTGTGGAAGATGGGAGCAGCTGAGATTTCTGGAGATTGGGGATCCATCCCAAGAATTGAAGAATGTCCAGAGACCTCTCCACATGGCTCCCGAGGGTCTGAGCAGAAGGAGTGATGAGGAGGAAGTCGTCTAAATATGGCACCAGACAGATGCCCTGTATCCTGAGGAAGGCAACTACCTCCGCCATGATTTTTCAGAAAACCCTTGGGGCTGAAGAGATCCCGAAGGGGAGTACATTGAATTGAAAGTGAAGGACTTTCCCCCCATATAGAATTGCAAATTTGAGGTACTTCCTGTGTCGGGAATGAATGGGCATATGGAAGTAGGCATCTTTCAATTCGATCTTAGCCATCTGGTAGTGCAGCCCTTTCAACGGAATTGATGATTTTATTGGCTCCATCTTGAAACGTCGGTAGCGGACATGTTGGTTGAGGCGTTTCAGATTGATTATGATACGGGTGTCTCCAGACGGCTTTTTGACCAAGAAGAGGCGGGAGTAGTGGCCTACCCACTCTTCCTGACTTGGACCTGGGGAAATGACATTTGAACAGAGTAACCCCTGCAAGTTGGAGTACAGGAGATCCTGGGCACCCTGCGAGGGCAGGGCAGTGACTCAGAGGCCTGGCAGAGGAGGAGACTTGAACTTATGAGGAGACCCTCTGAAATGACATTTAGCACCCACTGGCAGTTTGTGATATTCCACCATTGGGGGAGAAAGGCTGAGAGTCGTCCCCCCCACCAGAACGGAGTCACTGTTTATCAGACTGCTAATGCTGCTGCTGAGAAGGGACAAGGATATTTTTTCCTCTACCCTTTTGGTAGCCCCACCGACCAGACTTCTCTTTCCCCTTGGGCTGGGAGGTCTGAGGCACAGAGGCACGAAAAGGCCGTTTAATGGGGGAGGGGTTTTGCTCCGGAAGAGCCTTTCGGTCAGTCGCCTTATCCAAGATTTCATCCAGCGCCGGCCCAAATACCAAGTCCCCTTTAAAGGGGGGAGAGCATATCCTCATCTTGGAAGTGGCGTCCCCACTTTATACTTTCAACCACAATGCCCGTCTGGCAGAGTTAGACAACACTGAAGTCCTGCCCGCCAGACGGACCGATTCTGCAGATGCATCCGCTAGAAAACTGGTTGTCTTCCTGAGCAAGGGAAGAGAATCGAGCAGTTCCTCCCTAGGGGTACCCTGAGAAATGTGTGACTCCAACTGGTCAAGCCATTTTAGCAGGGACCTGGAGACACAAGTGGAGGAGATATTAGCTTGAATGGTAGAAGAGGATGCCTCCCAAGGTCTTTTCATAAAGCTTTCAATTTTTCGGTCCATCTGGTCCCTAAGTTGGGAAGTATCCTCAAAGGGGAGTGCGGTCTTCTTAGCTACATGTGCAACCTGCATATCCACCTTTGGGACATCCCAGTGTATCTCATTCTCTTCTAGAGGGAACCTATGTCTGAGATCGCTCTTGAACCTTTTCTCAGGAAATTCCCATTCACTTGCTGCAGTATGTGTCTTTTTAAGCGGGTTTTACAGGCTTTTCCTCCCTGTTTTGATGACGTTTTTGACGTCACATGACTGGGAACACCCACTAATCATTGCTATGAATGTTGCTATATATAAGATCGATTTGGTGGGGTGGAGGTATCCCTGATGAAGGTGCCAGGAGGGCACCGAAACGCGTAGGAGAATAAAGAAGGATTGGATTGAACATCGATTACTCGTTTTCTTTTATGTGAGCTATCCTGGCAGCGCGGACTGTTGTACACCTTTCTTCCCCAACTTCTTGTTGCATCTCCATGTGAGTGTGGCCGGTGGAAGTCCAGCAGCAGCCATCAGGACTTTACTGACAAGCCTTCAAGCCAGTTGTGGGTTTCACAACTGGATTCAGGTGAGTGGATTGGATTTCTCACCGTTGCACAAACCAGTGTCTAGTGATAAGGGCACTATTGCGCCTCTTGTCCCCCCCCCCTCTCTTTTGCATTCCTGAGAAATGAGATTCAAGATGTTGGCATGGAACAGAAAGCCGGCCTGTTTAGCTGATTTCAGGCCAGCAAACATCTCATCTTGGACTGAAGGGAGGACTTGCTCCTCCTCTAACCCCATAGTGCTCCGAACTGCCCCAATGAGTTCTCCCATATCATTTGAGGAGAAAAGGAATTTACGCAGTTCAGCCCACCTAGAGGTCGAGGCTTCATCAGCTCTATTAGAATCTGAATCAAGATCTTCCTCAGAGTCTGACAGAGATGCTTGGAGCTTCCTCTTAAGGTACCATCACACGCGGCAATTTTGCTAGCAATTTCACTGGCTATTTGCTGGTTGCAGTGAAATCATGGACACATTGTTCCATTTGTACACGGCAACAAAATAGAACAATGTGTCCATGATTTCACTGCAACCAGCAAATAGCCAGTGAAATTGCTAGCAAAATTGCACCGTGTGACGGTACCTTTAGGGGAGGGAGGACCAGCCGTAAGAGCCACTGGTGATAGGGAGGCCAGGGAGGCTTGCATCTCCTGCTTCACCATGGACCTCAATTCATCCACTAGAGAAGGATGTTCAGCCCTAATGACCTTGTCTGTGCAACTCTGGCAGAGCTTTTTATCCCAACCCAGAGGGAGCTTTTTTGTCCAAACTGGGCATTTGTTGGATTTGCAAGTGGCCTTCTTAGGGGCAGTCTTGTCTCCCTAGAACAAAACACAGTATAAGGGAGTCATCAGTAACAGCTAGCCCTCAGGCAAAAGGGACCCACCCTCATCCCACAGACTTACAGCGGCAGGGGGAACACTGGGCTCTGCAGATACAGGGGAAGACATGTCAGCACAGCCACTGTAGCTTACCGTGGTTCAGACGTCTTCAGGTCAGCCTTTAGCCAAAAAAAAAAAAAAAAAGGCCTGCCCCCCATTGTCATCAACTCTTTCTCCGCCTCCCACACTGGGCACTGGGCAGGCAGTCGCATAGCATTGGCATGCCAGCAAGCTGTCCCTGCCGGATTCCGTCACTGGAACCCGGAAGGGCTGCGCTCCCGCTGGAGGAGTGCGTGACCCAAAAGTCCCGTCCACCAGCATCACTTTCGGGCCACGTGGGAAGCAGCCGGCGGGCTCAGTGAGCAGAGGAGGCTGCTGGCCAGGGAGCTTTACAGCCCGCATCACCCCATAGAGGATCCGGAAGGCCAAGGCAACGGTCCCACCATCAGAGATTGTGGGAGCAGTAGGAAGAGGAGTAGAGCCTAACCAACACCGCCCGGCTAGATCAAAAAGTTATGCTGTAGCTCACCGGCCACCACAGCACAGGAAAAAAGCAAACCTCCCCATGCCACATGGGGACAGGAAAGACACTGGCTAGTGGAGGCGGGAGAGTCCTTTTAACCTCTCTTGTGCTTCCTGTCCCTAATTAGGGCATGGAGAGGCAACCTATGCTGTATTGAAAGGTGACTAGAGAAAGACAGGTTATTCAAAAACATTTACCACATGGTGGCATAGAAATTTCGTGTTGAATCTCATTTTATCACCCCTCCATGACAATAATGAAAAATTGACTTAAAGTGAACCTGTCACCCCCCCCAGACATCAAAAGCTAACCTATGCACCTTCTGCAGCACTAAGGCTGCATTCAAAGAAGGTGTATATAGCATTTTGTGAGGCTATATTCACTGAAATATACACTTTGATAAAATTAGGCAGTTACCAAGACCGAAGACCGGGAGGCGGGGTTTGCAGTGTCTCTGTGCCGCCCCTGTGTTGTCCATCATCCCTCTGTCACGTCCATTGTCTGATGCCTACACCCCCTCCACGCTCTGTAGCCCGCTCCTGCGCTCTGTTAGGTTGCCGGGCATGCGCAGTGCGCGCTGCCCGACAACTTCCTTGTGACTTGGCACTTGCGCAGTCCGCCGGCCCCGCAGTGGATTATTCATCATCCTCACTGCGGGGTGCCAAATACGGCGCCTGCGCATTAGCACCGCTGCTAATTCCCACCTGATCCCCTCCCCACTCTCCTCGGTGCCGGGTCCTCCGTTTCGATTTCTATTTTGTGACCCGGATATATGAGGTGGGGAGGAGAGAGGCAGTGAGAGGTGGGGATTAGCAGCGGTGCTAATGCGCAGGCCCAGCAGTGAGGATGATGAATAATCCACTGCGGGGCCGGCGGACTGCGCAAGTGCCAAGTCACAAGGAAGTTGTCGGGCAGCGCGCACTGCGCATGCCCGGCAACTTAACAGAGCGGCAGGCGCGGGCTACGGAGCGTGGAGGGGGTGTAGGCATCAGACAATGGACGTGACAGAGGGATGATGGACAACACAGGGGCGGCACAGAGACACTGCAAACCCCGCCTCCCGGTCTTCGGTCTTGGTAACTGCCTAATTTTATCAAAGTGTTTATTTCAGTGAATATAGCCTCACAAAATGCTATATACACCTTCTTTGAATGCAGCCTTAGTGCTGCAGAAGGTGCATAGGTTAGCTTTTGATGTCTGGGGGGGGGGTGACAGGTTCGCTTTAAGTAATGAGACAAATGCATGCATTTTAGAAGCTGGATACACTTTGTGACAGTCTTTTGGTTATTAGATCTTAGATTGGTGTCATCTAATTAACCGGTTCTTGAATGCTGCCTCTTAATTAATAATTTAAGTACGAAGATGATGTTTAAGAGCTTGACTGCCAAGAACAAATCTTTGCCAAAATATGGTTTTCTTTTCATATGATGTGTGAATCCCTAAGGGAGTATTATTTTAATATTGATTTTGTCAAATCTAAGGATTAACATATGTATCAAAATATTTGGGATCATGACACAGAATGTTCTTGTGTTAGACAGACACCCTAGAGGTAATGTATGGCCTCACTACACCATAAACACAAAAGATCCCTCTGTAAAGAGTAAAGGGATACAGATTTCAAAAGCCGAGTCTTTCTTCTGTTTGTTAGTCTCTGAGCAATTTCCCAAGGACAGAAGAACCAGCAGCAGGAAACTCAGTACTTGGATGGGATCCATCATAGGCCCTGCAAAAAATAGGAAAACACAGACTGAGTGGTCAGATAAAGGATGAGAAAAAAAACAGAACACAAATCTCATATATAGAGGTAATTTATTTGTACAAGAGGAATACTACTATCTGGCAATTATATGAATTGTAGTTTTTTTTTTCCTCTCTGCAGTCGCAATCTCAGATTTTTAGTTGTCTCTGAGCTGGTGGGTGGAGACCAGCTGCTATGGTGTCTTTCATACACAGTACATTTTCTCTTCAGGGCTGAAGGAAACAAACTCTAGCGCCACCTACTGTAATTAGCAATCTTCTAAGTCTACTTCCAATATGTGGCACTAGAGTTTCTCATTTCTTCCTGAACAGAAAATGTGCAAATTTCCCAGAGGAGCATTGTGGCTTTAAGTCTCCTCACTACTGGCATCCCTGATTGGTTTGTCACTCTCCACAAAAAGAGTATTCCGCTCATACACAGTACACATAGATAGAAGTGACTGGAAAGACACTAGAAAGTAGTGATATTGTCTATCACAGCCATTCTCACTGTGCACCACCTTCCACCCTGCCCTAAGTCTTCAGTAAGCAGCTGTAATATGATCCCACAGTTAAATGAGAGTCAATCATCAACATGAATTTTAACAATTTTTCAGAGTGAATGATTAGTTAAGGATGTTGGAGGGTGTGGGTAGGAGAGGAAGGACTATGGGGTTGTCCTATGAAGAGACATCATTAGATAGAGATGATTCATTCTATATGTGGCTGCTTTTTCCAGTAGCTCTATAGAAAATGAATGGAGCGGCGGTAAGGGGTAAAAGTGTCTCATCCTGCAGATCAGACAGATGATAATTTATCTTCACTGGACAACCCAATTAAGGTACATTATAACATGTATCCTATTTAATTAACTATTTATTGAGGCAAAAATTGTTAAAACAACAGTAACACTAAAAAAAAAAAAAAAAACAACAAAAACAACCACCAATATGTTATCAGTGATGTTCATCTTTTAATTACTTTTTTGGGCGATCTGTGATATGGCTCCTAGTGAAGCACCTAAAGGAGTTCTCACCAATATCCTTGACATCTGGGTGGCATTTGCACCTGGTTATGCAGCGATATTATTCCCAGGTAACTAAACACATTTGCATGTCATTTTTCTGGGAGCAATGACAGCTTTCTCATACACAATATAAGGGAGAACAACGGATATGCACAAGTGAGATTAAGAGGGTATACCCTTGATGATTAGCGTGTCTATATAAAGTTTGGATTCTAACATGAGGACAGATTGCAGGTTGACCCAGAGCTCATGTTGATCAGTGAGACCGATGCCAGAACTGTGCTGCGTTTGAAGGCGGCTTCAGCCCAGGATGTGAGCATCAATTATTAGTTTATATTTCCCCTCCCCTGGGTTAATAAGGTATTCTCCAATAAGGGACAATGCCTTTAAAATGCTTTTCCTCTCAGTCATTTATGGCATAGCATAAGGCTCTGCTATTTCCATAGCTCTCAAAGAAATTAATGGAAAACAGTACATACGAGTGGTACATGAGACATTTGTTCCATGGCCGGATGCATCAGCCAGAGCCATTTGCATAGACGTGTATCCTATAACTCTCTATGAGGAGTTTTCCCTCATCAGATTCCCAGCCCCGCAGTGTTCATACAGCATAACACACCACAGGGCGGGATCTGGTGCTGTGTAATATCATGTGACCTCAGCACTCGGGCAGAGCTCACGGAGATACCCGAGAGCTGAGAGAACGCGTTAACGCCACTCCGTAGTTAGTGAGGAGGAGGGATCCGGACCACACAGGAGGAGGGGTAACATCAGCAAAGCGTTTAGGTCCAGGGAGTAGACCTCCCGGACCTAAACAGACATCTGATAAAGTGTGCATTTTGGTGTTCCTGGGTGGTGGGATAATATGAGCCACCTTCACAAAATGCAGCATAGGCACTGCTGAAGGTGGCTGTTTTAGCTTAAGAAGCCCTGGGGAAGGCTGGGGGGGAAGGACGTCAGGGGTGACAGCTTCCCTTTAAGATCTGTCAGCCGGCACAGATCTCTGAGAATCTTCCTTCAGATTTTTTTTTAATGAAAGGGGCCGTACCAGTGTGAGATATGTATATCAGCAGAGCAGACTATCAGTCATTACATGTCTCACCATGGTATCACACCTTTTTATTTAAAAGTAAGCTCAATGTCTAAACAAAAGGTCTCAACAATTTACACAATACAAAAAACATGTATTTCTCTGCAATAAGACAATATATTCTAGATATTGAGGTATTATTTTAATGAATTTTCCATGACCTACATGCCTATATAGATGGCTTAGAAGGGTTGATCCTACTAACAGATCTTCTCCTATATGTCCATAAAGCACCATTCGGGCGCTTTCTGTTTGTTTGTTTTATCTCACCACTAGAGTAGTATCAATAATACAAGTTCCCTCCCTTTAGTAATATATTTAACAGCCGCCATCTTCGCCTGGTGCCACACTGGTAGTCTTCTACTAGTTGTGACATGGTGGATCACTGCAGCGTTTGCTGGGCGGAACAGACTGCAAGTCTATTACAGCCAGAATGAGTGAGTATCTCATAGTCTTACATTGAGTGTTTTTGACCATTAGTTCTAACTTACGGTCAGTTAGGAGCTGCAGCCACAACATGGCAGAACTGGAACAGCCCCAGGAAGAGCAGAATATGGTGACTAATACGTATTTTACTAGGGACAAGGAACAGACATTAGTGATACCATTCAAGCCGTGAAACCAAAATAAGAAATAACAAAACTCTGGATTGGTGTTATAAAGAGGACCTTCCATCAAATTTTTCTTGTTGAATTGTACAAATGTCTCTTCATAGAGGAACATGACAAACTCTAGAACCACTTATTGGAAGTAGCAATCCTAAAAGTTAATATTCACCCTTTAACATTGCTTTCAATATGATTTAAGATTAAAACCAGACCAGAATCTCAATTTGAACTGTGAAACATGTTATCAAGCTATTCTGAAAAGCATTACAAAGAAAAATAATTTTTACAGCCGGTCAGTAATTAAGTGTCTTAGATGAGTATCCCAGGGCCGCCCCCCAGCCCAACTGAAGACTTTCCATGAACACTTTAATCAGTTTCATCTCACCATCAACTTAACACTCAACTACTCCTGCACAGAAATCAGCCTTCTGGACAAGCATCATCAATCATAGAAACTCTATTGCGTACAGTCAGACCATCAGATGCAATTGGATATGTTCCAACCCTACATACAGAGACAATCACCTTGAGGACCTCAGAAAGACCTTTTTGAACCAGGGCTACCATCCAAGAGCAATCGAGAATCAGATTACAAGAGCCACCAGAATATCAAGGGATCATCTCCTACATTACAAAACTAGAGAAGAAAACAACCAGGTCCCTCTTGTAGCCACACATGAGCTGCACGGAAACTACAACCACTACTACAAAAAGATGCCCCACTAAAATCAATATTTCCAGACCCCCCACTATTGTGTTTTAGACAACCTCCAAATCTAAAAAGTATCATTGTCAGAAGGTCCCTTGTTCTTCTCCAGCAGCAAGAGGAACCTTTCCCTGCAACCAGAATATATCTGAAACATGTAGCAATTTCAGATATCCAGTGGCATTGAGGTTTCCATTGATGAAAAATGACCCCATTATCTTTGTACCCCATATACCACACCATACCATCAATATCTGTATTCCAGCAGTCTTGGAGCGATCTGTCCACTGTGGGTTAGTGTCAGACCAATAGTGCTGGTTTTGTTTGGTAACTTCGCCATTCACAAAAAAGTTTGCTTCATCCCTTATCTGAAGGCAATTGTCTATGCTGTGAAGATACGAGATGTGCAGCATCTGAAACAACGGATACTGGAAGCCTGTGCTACCATTTCTTCTGCGGTGTTGCTATCAATGTGTCAAGAGTAGGAGAAGAGGGTTGCTTTGACAATCCAACACAATGGGCAGCACTATGAACACATTTTATAAGTGGTCAAACTTGTAAATAACTTTATTCTTTCATGAGTTATGTTAAAACCAAGCATAGCATTGTTTTTCTTATGAAATTCTCTATATGTTTGATATGTCACATGACCCTCTTCCTATTGAAAAGAATAAAGTTGGATCCAAAATGTCTGACTTCAAAATGGCCGCCATGGTCACCTCCCATCTGGAAAGGTTTTCCCCCTCCAATATATTAATGTGCCACAAACATGAAGTTGATATCAACCATTCCCATTTTATTTAGGTGCATCCATATAAATGGCCCACCCTGTATATTTTTTCTCTCTCTACTGGCTAACACGGTACAAACATTTTTTACCTTGTTGAATATTGAGGCACTTTATGTGACTAAATGTATATATACCACCAGTACCAGCTAGGAAAATATATTTAACTCGGTCTGGTCAATAACAAACCCACCATTTCCATTAAATACAAAAATTATGCTGCCACCACAGATCAGTTGTAGGTGGATTGGACACCCTTTTGGTAATGTGAAGTGTGCACGGGGGGGCCTTGGCGTTTCATTCATAGAGCCAGAAGATCAACGCTATTAAATGTTACAGATTTAATCTGAAAATTGGCAGTGTTTAGAAAAGATATACAAATTTCACAAAAAGAGACAATTTACAGTATGTACAAATCGTTATGAAAATAAAAGGGATTAAGGCCTGAAATTTACTAAATCTCCATCACATGGATGATGTTGAGATGAGGAGAAGAGATTCCAAAGAAATGATCCAGTACCACAGCAAAGTGTTAGCTGCCACTTCATGGCCCTGACTGCCCTCCCAATTCAGGTGCCCGGTTTTACCTTTTGGGACCCCGACCCTTCGGAGCCCATAGAAATAGGCCATCACTGGGAGGTACAAATGTTACCGAAAATTATCAGCCTCCAGTTTTTCCTCATATCTCAGGCCTGGACCCTCACACACCAAAGAAATAAACGTAATTTTTTTGCTGGAAAATATATTGCAATCTGAGAGTCCTCAGTGGTTGATACCTTTTAATGGCTAACTGAAAAGATGGTAAACATAGCAAGCTTTCGGGACACTGTGGCCCCTTCGTCAGCTTACCAGCCTGAAGAAGGGAACTCAGCGTCCCGAACGCTTGCTATGTTTACCATCTTTTCAGTTAGCCATTAAAAGGTATCAACCACTGAGGACTCTCAGATTGCAATATATTTTTCTATCTACTGGCTAACACAGTAAAAATATTCTCTACCTTATTTTTTTGCTTGTGATTTTATCCTTTGAGTCTAAAAATCATATGGTTGCAACATGTGGATGGGCAGAAATTAATTTCCTAGGGTTCCGATAACCCCCAGGGGAGCAAAACTCTACCGTGCGTACCCCAAGACGCGTATAATCTGACAATCTAATTTATGTAATTCTGGTATTACTGGGGTGTAAGAAATCTAACTTAATATATTTTGAAGGGAGAGAACAAAGGATTTTGAAACTGTTTTTTGGAGGGAAAACCGCACACCCAGCCCACCGATGGTAGGGTTATAAATTGCTTTCTTCCAGGTTGTAAAACGCATACCTTGGGCTAATAAAATATCTGAAGGGACTGGTAATGAGGGAGAAGAGAGGAAGAGAACATGTCTAGTTACACAAAGGAGGTGGAGTACATTTTTAGCCCTTGGAAAGTGAAAAAAACATTTTAGTGTATTTTCCTGACAACACCCACCTGCAGTTGTTCAGTCCAGTTCGGATTCATGTTGCCAGTGGTTTGAGTAGCAAGAATCTGATAGGGCAACACAGTGAATGGCTATAGCACTTGTCAAAATCAGAGTTTGCTAGGTGTTGCTGCTACATCCCAGTGCAATATAAGTTAATGTGGACTGCATTGTGACCCAATAGTACTGTGACAAGCAAGGTGCAAGAAGTCCAATTGCATCATATTTTTTGTGACTTGCTTGTGGGAGTTGTAGTGCCCCCAAGATCACAATGAGAGTTCATCTCTGGTTTTGAACTGGGATGTAACAGCAGCTCCCAACAAACAAGATTACACCCCGTACCCAGAAGCAGGCCAATAAGTCAGCTAAGGAGGTGTGCACTAAGCTATATCCAGAAGGTGTAATCCTTTTATCTAAATAATTTAAAAAAAAAATATTCCTAGTATGTAATGTTGATTACAAAAAAACAAACATTATAGGTACAAATCTCACCCTCTTTATCAATTTAAAGTTAGGTGCCTCACAATGTGGTACATATTGGACTACCAATAGTATGGATCAGTCACACAATATTGAACACCAACAAGAAAAAGAAATTGCGACACACAATCCAATTTACCGGTAATTGCAAAATTAGAATTTCTTTATTAGGATCAGGTAAAGACATAATGTGAACTGGTGCCAGCAGGGACACTGGGTCAAACAACTAGAAAAAATTCTCTGCAGCACTCAGCTACTACCAATGTGCAAACATGCTAACAAGCAGTATATATTTGAGGAAAAAATTTAAAAACTTACGTTTTTTTCAAAAAACGCAAAAATCTTATTTTTTATTAATTTCTTGGGGTTCTTGGTACGCAGATTGGCCAATGTCCGTTTGCTCATCAGCCGCGACAAGGCGACCCCAGGTCTGATGAGTCCTAACGCTGACATCCATGTCCTCCTTTTCCTCCCTATCCCTCTCTCAAGTGGGTGGACACCATCTCAACCTAAGACCACCTGTGGGTGATGAGGGTGCAAGTTGCATATACATATAGCTTATAGCATTTGTACATCATTGGTAGTAGCTGAGTGCTGCAAGAATTTTTTTCAAATTATTTGACCCTGCGTCTTTGCTAGCACCGGTTCACATTAGTCTGTGAGTGCTGTGCAGTTTTTTTCTTGTTATTTATTATATGGAGTTGCAGGCTCCTTGCTGCAATGTGCACCCTCATTAACCTACAGGTGATCGAGGGTCTAGATGGAGTCTGCCCACTGAGAAGTGGGGGGGGGGGGTGTGGACAAGGAGGACAGGGATGTCAGCGTTAGGACTCATCAGACCTGAAGTCACTTTGTCGCAGTTGATGAGCAAGCAGACATTGGCCAATGTATGTACTAAGAACTTCAGAAATAAGAAAAATTAGAATTTGAGTTTTTTGAAAAAAATGTAAGTATATATATATATATATATTTATATTTTAGTCATTTGACTATAGGCAACCACAATCTAACTGGGTCATCCAGCACCAACTCCCATATGTCACAATCTATACATGATCGTATCATAATATAACCATTGTAGGTATGTACTCCAAGTATCTCAATATGCATATACTCTTAATGTCAAGAAATCTATCCGTTCTTTATCTGTCGTTTATTTGATCTGACATAGATTCAAAATTCATACAACTGGTAAGTTGATGTATGATTTTGACATCATACAAGGTTATCAAATTTATTTAATAATACATCCCTACATTGTGGTCCAGATGGTTTCACATAGATCAATGTCTTCCTTTTAAACATAGTTTGCTTCTTCGACACCTGGTACTTTATATAGTGATGGAACTACATAAAATAGGATATAGAGTGAACAAATTAGTGATTAAAAACAAATACATTGTAAAAAACCCTATGACATGACCATTTAGGACTTTGCCAGATATATTCTATTGGGAAATTTAGGAATATGCCAGATATATTCTATTGAACATGGAAGCTGTGTATGGTTTGCTGTAGAGGTACTATGTTAAATTGTTACACAATTTAAATTGGCTCACCTTAGTTTATGCACGTTTTCCGATCTGTTACTGAGCACACATGCACTTTACCTGATCTTAATAAAGATATTCTCATTTTGCAATTAAATTGGATGGTGTGTCGCATTTTCTTTTTCTTGTTAGTATGTAATGTGACTAGTGATGAGCGAGCACCACCATGCTTGGGCGCTTGGTATTCGTATCGAGCAGCTGGATGCTCGGATGGGTGCGATTCGAGTACAGAGTATAATGGAATTCAAATTTGGAACTTGAGCATTTTTTGTGGGAAATCTTCAGGAAAAATGTTCTAGTTTCCAATTGACTTCAATACACTCGGATACTCGAGTAGCGCCCATCCGAGCATTCAACTGCTCATTACGATTACGAGTACCAGGCACCAGAGTATGGCAGTACTTGCTCATCACTATCGTTTATGTGGTCTAAGAAACTGCATTCCTAGAATTGAAATACCCATGAAAAATTAGAAAAGGTATTAGAGAAAACGATGGAGGAATAAAGCTTTACTGAATGCAGCTCTGTAATGACAGATATATCTGGTGATCATAGAAATACAATGCAGATTTCAAAGCACAGTAAAGCTCAAGACATCTCACAGCATATATCTAGGCAATTAAGACCTTGATGGCAATAGATACTGGCAAAACAAAGACAATAGTTCTACACAATCCATAAAAGTAGCACTTCTTCAAAAGTGACCTCTTAAAGGGAATGTGTCATCTGAAAATGACATTGTTTAAATCAAGTTGGTATTGAGGACTGACTGCTCATGTTCATCCCTCCCTGCACTGGTCATAGTTTGCCAAAAAGCCAGTAAAGGCCCCGTTATCACACAACGATATCGTTGAAACGTCACAGGTTTTCAGTTATTCAAACGATGTCATTCAGTGTGACAAGTACAAATGATCAACAATAATCGGGCTGATCGTTGATGGGAGGTTGGTGAACCAGACCTTAAACCAAACGATGATCGTCCGTCCAACCTGCAGCATCGGTGTGTGTGAAACCTTGATAACGATGTTGTTAACGACTTTGCCTATTCAGAACTGAAGGACGTAGGCGAGGTAATGACCGCAAGTATTGTTCGCTTGTCGCGGAATCATTGCTGCGTCGTTAAAGATATCTGTACGTGTGACATTTCACTACGACGTTCAAGCAATCTAGGTCAAGTCGAATCGTTGGTCGGTTCGCCGTCACATTGAAGTGTGAGACGGGGCCTTAAGTCATTTCCAGACTACTTTAAAGAGGGCCTGTCACCAAACCAGGCATGGTGATCTAATTACAGCATTGGATGCAGCATGTCTGCAGCATCCAGACAAGGGGTCCCCCAGCACTTGAGCAGCCCTGTACCCCGAGATAATACACTTAGAAAACTTACATGCTACAGCCACTAAGGAGGTGGCTAGGGGCTGCAGCCAAGGGCAGATTCACACCCCCTGCCTGTGTAATCTGCCCACCGCTGCCAATTATCCTCTCCCTGTCTGCAGCATTTAAACACAGTTTTTTTTTCTCTCCCATGTAGCTCCGCCCCTCAGGGGGCGTGGCTACACGGGAGAGAAAAAAAAACTCAGTTTAAATGCGGATGATTGGTAGCGGTGGGCAGATTACACAGGCAGGGGGTGTGAATCTGCCCTTAGCTGCAGCCCCTAGCCACCTCCTTAGTGGCTGCAGGATGTAAGTTTTCTAAGTGTATTATCTCGGGGTACAGGGCTGCTCAAGTGCTGGGGGACCCCTTGCCTGCATGCTGCAGACATGCTGCATCCAGTGCTGTAATTAGATCACCATGCCTGGTTTGGTGACAGGTCCTCTTTAATGTCCATGTGGCTGCTATAAAGCAGCTTTCTAAACAGTCAACAGTCATCACATACACAAAATACTGAAAAAAATACTGCAATTAAATAATTAAAAAAATAAAAACAGATAAAGATAGAGCTGCATTTATTCCTCCATATTACCTTAAAATATTACGTAGATGTGTCTAATTGGCATACTGATATATCAAACATGAATAGAAATTATCTAATAGGCTATATTATCAGTTAAAGAAAAATATATAAATCTTTAATATAAATATAGGGGGCATTCATATGTGACAGCATCACTTTTTAGCAATTTCTTTTTCTTTGGTACATACCATGACCGTAAAAAAAAAAAATTGCACAAAAAGAAAGTGACTGCTCCCTGAAGCCCAGTTTAGATATATTGACTGTCCGCGGGTCTCCTGACCCATACTTAACATTCTCCTCATGTATGTCTAGGAGACTGTCAGGTTTATGTCAGGAGACCTGCAGTCAGTCCACGCATAGCTACAACGAACCATGTCCCATGGACCTCTACGCGAGGCTTAATGACACCTAGCTGCAGTAATGCAACCAAACACCACACTGCAGTTCACCTGCAATGATAAAGTCCTAGTGAATCAATAGGCTCTCATGTCGTGATGATGACATGAACACATACGGCATGTCTGAACCATCACCAGCTGATTTTGGCTTTAAGGGGTTTATCAAGAATCACATTTTAATGCAAAGGCATACAGAGGTCAAAAATATCAACACCACAGGTTCCACAACATTGTCCCCTGAATATTTACCGACATCATGGCTACAACGAAAGTGACCAATGTGGCCTATTACAGCCAAAGACTGATGAGCCCAGTGATTGGCTTCAGCAATTGCTAATATTGCAATCGTGACGTCACCGCCGCAGACTCTCGGACACTGATGTGGTGATGGAGAGCCAGCACAGTAGAATTGATGGCTGAGAATATTAGAAGTTGTTACAGTAGTTGTAATCAGTTTCAACCTCTGTAGCAAAAAAAAAAAAAAAGAAAAAAGGTAACTCTTCGAAAACTCTGCGACCCAACTGCTGACATCTTGCTGGAAAGGATGGAAGGAATGCAAAAAACTCTAATGCTGGTTATTTAGCTCCATAGGTGTCACAATATCTAAGAAGATTATCCCAGAGTGCCAATGGCATGTAATGGCATCTGGGGACCACACAAGGCCCGCTGTCTGCTATGTGCATATTTCAATATAATACAAGTTTGCAAAGTATAATCGCTGACGGAGCATGACAGACAGCTTTCACCCAGGGAGCAATGTCACAATGTCTCTCCCGATGAGGGACAAGCGGCACCATGTGGAGACAAATCAGAAAACTGTCAGGCAAACTCCCTCAGCTTGTCTAGCCTATTTAGTTGGGTTTATCACTCCAATGGGCCTGGCTGTTATCTTTACTTTCCTCTCTGTCTTGTACTTTCTTACTCCGCCTCACACCAACTTCTCTGGAACCACACCAGTTATAGGTATGGATTCCTATATAATATTGCTGGACTTCTAGGGCTGAGTTACCAGTCTTTGGAAAGCTGTGCTAAATATGCAACCCTGGCTGCGTCCCTACCTCACGTAGTAAGATTATTTCAAAAGAAACCTGACAAGTCAGTATAATTAGTAATTCTGCAATGTTCACATACGAGGGTTCCGGTTTCAATTCTGAGTTATCTGCAGGTGTCATCTGCCTTTTTTTTACTAAGTAACACACAACATGCACACAGTAGTTTATTCAAACAGTGGCATGACTTGTAGCTCATGGGTCCCAGTGTAAAATTTCCCAACAGGGCCCCACCTAGTGCCCATCCTTAATAGTAAGTCTTTTAACATGAGACAAAGAGCCCTTTTGGGCCTCCAAGGCTCTGGGGCTCAGGTGCAGTTGAAGCCCTGTTATAGTTCCACGCCTGATGCCAACAATACTTTAGTCCACAAGTATCAGTCTGCGGGGCAAACTCTGCAATGAATATCCACATCCCTCGTGTAGTTACAGGATAACCCTTCTGAAAATGCTAGACAAAAACAAATAAGCAGTATTTTAGGGTTTCTATTTAGAAGTATCAGTCCATTGCTCTATAATTTCCCATTACTTTTCAATCCATTTTTACTTTGATGCAAAGAATAAATCTTGTCTTACCAGTTTTACCACACAATGAACAGTGTAAAAAAAATAATCCAATAAAACAATTCCTGAATTACTGGCTTTTATTTATTCTGCCACCCAAAAATTGGAATAGAAAGTGATGAAAATTAAGTTATGTGCCCAAAAATGGCATGTCAAAATATCCCACAAAAAACAAGCACTCTTACAGTAGAAAACCAATTAAACTATAGCTCTCAGAGTATAGCAATGCAAAAAATGATTTCTTTGTTCTATAAAGTACCATATTTTTCGGAGTATAGGACGCACTTTATCTCCCCCCAAATTATGGGGGGATGCATCTTATAATGCAAAACTAATAGCTGTGCATTAAGGGAGGCGGGGTTGGCTCTGAAGTGGTGTCTGGAGGCTGGATCAGGATGCAGTTGCGGGCCGTGGTCACGTAGGGCCACTCATTATACTTATGTAATATACACTGCATCCGGTCATGTGAGCAGCACATCATAGTGATGTCATCACTGTGAACTTCTCACGTGACTAGATACCAGCACAGAACAGATAGCCGGAATGGTGCCGGCTGCAGAGAGCGATAGAGAGATGTGAGTATGACTGTTTATTATTTTTGAAGTGTGCGCCACCATGAGGGCCATATCCAGGATGGGAGGGCTGTGTTCCGCATGGGGGGGCGGGTGTACCCGCATGGGAGGCCATATACAAAATGGTGAGGCTGTGTACAGCATGATGGAAGGGTGGTTTGTACTGGTATGGGAGACCATATACAGCATCGGTGGCTGTGTACAGAATGGGGGCCATATACAGCATGGGGGGGCTGTATTGGCATGGGAGGTCATGTATAGCTTGGCGGCTGTGTACAGCATGGGGGGATGGTACCAGTATGGGAGGCTATATAAAGGATGGGGGTTGTGTACAGCATGGGGGGATGGTACCAGTATGGGAGGCTATATAAAGGATGGGCTGTGTACAGCATGGGGGGATGGTACCAGTATGGGAGGCTATATAAAGGATGGGGGTTGTGTACAGCATGGGGAGGCAGTGTACAGCATTGGGGGTGGGGGGGGTTGTACCACTATGGGAGGCTATATAGAGGATGGGAGGCTGTATACAGCATGGGGTGGAGTGTACCAGCATGGGAGGCCATATCTAGGATGAGAGGCTGTACCAGCATATGACGGCTGGGTACAGCATAGGTGTGTACCAGCATGGGGGACGCCTTAGATTACTGATAGTAAGACAGACACTGGCATTATAAGACAGACCCCATTTAACATTAAAAAATTTATTTTTCACTTTTCCTTCATCAAATTTGGGGGTGCGATTTAGGCTACTTTCACACAGGGTGGATAAAAATCAATGTATAAAAAAAAAAAAAAATAATCGGATTTTTTTTATTTAAATCGGATTTTTTTCAATAAACTGCTTTTTGAGGAAAATATTTTACCATCCAAAGGTTCTTCCATCATGAGATAAAGCGGAGTTGTCTAACTCAGTAGAATAAAGGCTGTATATGTGTAACATTCACAATGCCATGCTCTTCCAGAGGTTTCTGTAGGATTAGTGGGCAGTTTCTCTACTACAGTTAGGGCCAGAAATATTTGGACAGTGACACAAGTTTTGTTATTTTAGCTGTTTACAAAAACATGTTCAGAAATACAATTATATATATATAATATGGGCTGAAAGTGCACACTCCCAGCTGCAATATGAGAGTTTCCACATCCAAATCGGAGAAAGGGTTTAGGAATCATAGCTCTGTAATGCATAGCCTCCTCTTTTTCAAGGGACCAAAAGTAATTGGACAATGGACTCTAAGGGCTGCAATTAACTCTGAAGGTGTCTCCCTCGTTAACCTGTAATCAATGAAGTAGTTAAAAGGTCAGGGGTGGATTCCAGGTGTGTGGTTTTGCATTTGGAAGCTGTTGCTGTGACCAGACAACATGCGGTCAAAGGAACTCTCAATTGAGGTGAAGCAGAACATCCTGAGGCTGAAAAAAAAAAAAAAATCCATCAGAGAGATAGCAGACATGCTTGGAAAAGCAAAATCAACAGTTGGGTACATTCTGAGAAAAAAGGAATTGACTGGTGAGCTTGGGAACTCTAAAAGGCCTGGGCGTCCACGGATGACAACAGTGGTGGATGATCGAAGCATACTTTATTTGGTGAAGAATAACCCGTTCACAACATCAACTGAAGTCCAGAACACTCTCAGTGAAGTAGGTGCATCTGTCTCTAAGTCAACAGTAAAGAGAAGACTCCATGACAGTAAATACAAAGGGTTCACATCTAGATGCAAACCATTCATCAATTCCAAAAATAGACAGGCCAGAGTTAAATTTGCTGAAAAACACCTCAAGAAGCCAGCTCAGTTCTGGAAAAGTATTCTATGGACAGATGAGACAAAGATCAACCTGTACCAGAATGATGGGAAGAAAAAAGTTTGGAGAAGAAAGGGAACGGCACATGATCCAAGGCACACCACATCCTCTGTAAAACATGGTGGAGGCAACGTGATGGCATGGGCATGCATGGCTTTCAATGGCACTGGGTCACTTGTGTTTATTGATGACATAACAGCAGACAAGAGTAGCCGGATGAATTCTGAAGTGTACCGGGATATACTTTCAGCCCAGATTCAGCCAAATACTGCAAAGTTGATTGGACGGCGCTTCATAGTACAGATGGACAATGACCCCAAGCATACAGCCAAAGCTACCCAGGAGTTCATGAGTGCAAAAAAGTGGAACATTCTGCAATGGCCAAGTCAATCACCAGATCTTAACCCAATTGAGCATGCATTTCACTTGCTCAAATCCAGACTTAAGACGGAAAGACCCACAAACAAGCAAGACCTGAAGGCTGCGGCTGTAAAGGCCTGGCAAAGCATTAAGAAGGAGGAAACCCAGCGTTTGGTGATGTCCATGGGTTCCAGACTTAAGGCAGTGATTGCCTCCAAAGGATTCGCAACAAAATATTGAAAATAAAAATATTTTGTTTGGGTTATGTTTATTTGTCCAATTACTTTTGACCTCCTAAAATGTGGAGTGTTTGTAAAGAAATGTGTACAATTCCTACATTTTCTATCAGATATTTTTGTTCAACCCTTCAAATTAAACGTTACAATCTGCACTTGAATTCTGTTGTAGAGGTTTCATTTCAAATCCAATGTGGTGGCATGCAGAGCCCAACTCGCGAAAATTGTGTCACTGTCCAAATATTTCTGGCCCTAACTGTATATTATCACAGACGCTCGCTTTACTTACGCAGTTCTCAAAACTGAATTTGACTCCGCAGAGGTCCCAGCCTCTTCTTCACGGCAAAAATGTTACAACATGAACAGAGTTGAGAAAAAGACCTTAATCCTATTGTTCTACAAACCTATGAATACAGAATCAACCCCTTCAGTGCCAAGTCCAAGAAGTTAGACAATATGTTTCTGATTGTTTGGAGTGGAATAGATCTGCACAACACAAGAAGAATGTGAATCTAAGTGTGAGGAGGAGGAAGGGCAAGCAGACAAGAAAATGAAAGTGAAACTTTGAGCACAATACTGCAGCAAAGCCACAGACAGACAAGTCTGGATCTGTTTGTGTGTACGATCTGAGGTTTATTACATTCTTTCCTTATAATGGCAGCAGGCCGTAAAAGAGACCCAGTTTGGGAATATTTTAATGAAGCTCCTTCGCCTATCGGTAAGGCAGGCATGCGTGCAAAATGCAAACGATGCAACAAAGAGATGCAAGGCCTAGTGGCGCGAATGAGGCAACATCATGAGAAGTGTGGTGATGAAGATGATCAAAGAAACACTTCTGAACAGGCAGGATCTTCAGGTTGGTAAACATTTTTATTGAATCCTATTTCTAAAGACTGAACTGTCATGTGTGAAAAAAATTATATTTCTTATTATTACCGCATGTTACTGTCATTTGGTACAGTTATGAAGAAAAACAAATATTCCTTTTGGGGCAGGGGCAGTGATGTGTTGTGTACAATAAGCAGAAATTGTATAATAAACAATAAAATAACAGCATTGACTTTTTTTGCTTAGGGGAATTCATGGATTCTGGAAACTATCCACCTCCAAGATCACCATCATCCTGTTCTACAGTTTCAGAGTTATCCATCCAGGATAGTGCTTCATTAGCAGCAGCATCATCATCAGACACCCACAGCCACATATCACCATCACCCAAAAGGAAGAAAAAACCTTTACCTCCTGGAACCAACATAGATAGGTTTGTGATAAGAACTAGCAGATTAGAAAAAGAGTTGATTGATGAAAAAATTGCCCAGTTTATTTATGCAACGAACTCTTCTTTCCGTCTGACTGAGAAACCACATTTCATTAATATGGTTCAGTCACTGAGACAAGGATACAGTCCACCCAGCAGAGCTGATGTTGCAGAGAAACTGCTGGATCAAGTGTATGACAGAGAAATGGAGCAATGTGCAACAGCTCTGGAGGGTAAAATTGTTAACCTAAGTATTGATGGGTGGAGTAATGTCCACAATGATCCTATTGTATGTGCTTGTATAACAACAGAAGAAGGTAAAGTCTTCCTTGCACAAACAACTGATACGTCAGGAAATGCACACACAGCAGAATACTTACAAGAAGTGGCAGTAAAAGCTATAACGACATGTGAACAAAAATTCAAATGTCTAGTACGCAGTTTGGTCACTGACAATGCTGCAAACGTATCCAAGATGAGAAGAGATTTAGAAGAGCAGGGAGGGAATACAACGCTGCTAATAACATATGGTTGCAGTGCTCATTTGCTGCACCTCTTAGCCAAAGACTAAAGTGTTCCAGAAATAAAGGCTAATGTTGTTTAAATTGCTAAATACTTCCGTAATAATCATTTTGCTGCAGCAGCTCTGAAAAGGATGGGTGGAACCAAGCTAACGCTCCCACAAGATGTTAGATGGAACTCTGTGGTGGACTGTTTTGAGCAGTATATCAAAAACTGGCCTATTCTGATGACACTTTGTGAAGAAAATCGAGATAAAATAGATCTAAAAGCAATTCAAGAATGCGCACATAGGGTAATACCTTCTTTTATAAGGCTGAAATATGTGTAAAGAGGGAGCTGCTCACCTGATGCAGTTGTGAAAACCCACAACTGGTAATGATCGCTCATCTGTGAGTGGTTTGCTGCAGGACCGTACTTCCACAGATCACCGTGGTTCAATCAGCTTGTAGGACAAAGTACCGTGGGTCCGCGCTGCCACTTCAATTAATGGAGATAAAAAACCAGCCACACGGGAATGTCTGGATCAAACAGGATTCTTCTTTATTTGTCCAACATGTGTCGGAGTTATCTCCCAACTCCTTCCTCAGGGAATGTCATTCCCTGAGGAAGGAGTTGGGAGATAACTCCGAAACATGTTGGACAAATAAAGAAGAATCCTGTTTGATCCAGACATTCCCGTGTGGCTGGTTTTTTATCTCCATTAATTGAAGTGGCAGCGCGGACCCACGGTACTTTGTCCTACAAGGAGATAAAATAGATGGCACTGTCACGGCCAAAATCCTCAACATTGGGCTTAAGAGAAATGTTGAACATATGCTGAGCTTCCTGAAACCCATCTCTCAAGCTTTAAACAAAACACAGAACAATAGCTGTTTTATTGCGGATGCTGTTGAAATTTGGAAGGAACTGAGTGAACAATTAAAAACAGAACTACACATGGACAGAATTAAATTACAAGCAGTAAACAAACAAATGGGACAAGCACTGACTCCAGCTCATTTTTTGGCAAATATTGTCAATATCCAATATCAGGGTCAAAACCTAAGTGCTGAGGAAGAGGAGTTGGCTATGACATGGGTATCCAGCAATCATCCATCTTTAATGCCAACTATAATAAACTTCAGAGCTAAGGGGGAACCATTCAAGAAATATATGTTTGCTGAAGATATTTTAAGGAAGGTCACACCAGTAAACTGGTGGAAGTCACTTAAGCGCTTGGATTTAGAGACTGTTCAAGTAATGATTTCACTTTTAACAGCAGTAGCTTCTTCTGCAGGCGTTGAAAGAATATTCTCTTCCTTTGGACTCATTCATTCTAAATTGAGAAATCGGTTGGGACCCAATAAAGCAGGAAAGCTTGTTTTTCTTTTCCAGATTATGAATAGGAACAAAGAAGAAGATGATGATGAAGATGACGACAAGTGAGCTACAGAGGACAGCAGGGACAGTAGTATTTAAGTTTTTCATGTGTCGGCTGGGCTGACAGTCTAAGTTTCTTAAAATATATATATATTTTGTTTAGCCAAATTAGTTAACAAACATGGATGTTTGTTTAAGCAAATAACTTATGCTGTAAAGTTGTTATTGTTTCAGTTGAATAAATCTATTTAAATTGTTATTAAGGTCAGGATTATTTTTCTCCTTCCTAAGTACAATAGAACAGTGGTGTCCAAATATGAATGATTAACCCATTAAACTGGGGAGAAAAAAGTAATATAAAAAGTGATTCTAAAAATCTTCATCTACTTGCATGTTAAAATAGCAAGAACTAGTTTAGGTAGAAACTTTGATTTAAATCACTGATTTAAATCAAGCCTTACTGACTAGTGATTTAAATAGTGATTTAAATCGTGATTTAAATCAGTTAATTTAAATCAAATCCACCCTGCTTTCACATTAGCATTTGTAAACGCTGCAGATCGTCTGCAGGCGTAAACGCATGCCAAAACGTATAGTTAATTGTGTCAATGCAGCGTTGATTATTTGCACCACCTATTGAAAGTAGCAATCCTAAAAGTTAATATTGAACCTTTAACGAGGCTTTCAATATGATTTAAAATTAAAACCAGAACAGAATCTCAATTTGAACTGTGAAACATGTTATCTAGTTTTTCTGAAAAGCATTACAAAGAAAAATAATTTTCACAGCCAGTCAGTAACTATGTGTCTTAGATGAGTATCCCAGGGCCGCCCTCCAGCCCAACTGAAGACTTTCCATGAACACTTTAATCAGTTTCATCTCACCATCAACTTAACACTCAACTACTCCTGGACTGAAATCAGCTTTCTGGACACCATCATCAAGCTACAGAACAATGAAGTAGAGACATCCCTGTACCGGAAACCAAGTGACCATCCAACATATCTTCAATGGGACAGTTTTCATCCAAAGCACATAACTCTATTGTGTATAGCCAGGCCATCAGATACAATCGGATATGTTCCAACCCTACAGATAGACAGTTACCTTGAGGACCTCAGAAAGACCATTTTGAATCAGGGCTACCATCCAAGAGCAATTGAAAACCAGATTACAAGAGCCACCAGAATATCAAGGAATCATCTCCTACATTACAAAACTAGAGAAGAAAACAACCGGGTCCCTCTTGTAGTCACCAACAATAGAGAGAGACTCAGCCCACTCCAGAACGGGAAATGGGCTGGGAGAAGTTATGGATTTCGTCACAAATAAAAAAATTTAAAAAAAAGCTGCTAGCCTGAGGAGATCTGCAGAAGGCAGTGCATCTCCATTCACTTCAATGCATTCTTTGTGCGCTTCAGGATGCTTGCGTACAAAGCAAGCATCCTCAGACCCACGAAAAAAGCAACAAGTTGCGTTTGGAGGGTGCCGAGAATAAACGAATTTGAACGCAACGCATGCGAACGCAGCCAAATGCAGATACCATGCGTCCCCATGTTAAACATGGGGACACAGTATGTATGCTTTTGGCTGCGTTTGCAAACGCTGTGTACCGAACGTAAGTGTGAAACCGGCCTTACAATCCTGTTCATCTTATAAAGCGAAAAATAGGGTAGTTTTTATTGTGTAAAAGCAGCAAAACATTAAAAATTTATATAAATCTAGCAATGCTGTAAGTGCAGTGAATCAATGAATAAAACGGTCTAATCACTTATATTGCACCGTGAACGGTGTAAAATATAAAACCAATTTTTGACCTGCTGTTGATTTGTTTTTTTTTTCCTCCCACAGACTGCAGACAGGCTCAGCTCAGATCTATCCTGCACTCTACGCTGAGCTTCTACATTGGGATTAATGTGTCAATCTCTGAAATGCGTGATTCAGACATAAACACAGACAGAAAATTCACTATAATTAAGCAGATGGAGTCACTTTGAACTGTGTTTAGCCTATGATCCAGCAGTGTCAGACTTTTTAAGGGTTCATAAAAGCACAGTCGGCAACAGTTATAAAAAGATGAACATCGCCGAACAGAAGTTACACAGAGTCCAACATATTTCTGCTGCCTCATTATAGTGAATGGATGCCTTGGAAGTTACATCTGATTAACATAATTTGGATATTTAGCTGGAAACCCCAAGTGCTCAGCCTAAAGCATGGGATAAATGTGGCCCAAAATTGTATGTAAAATGTTCACAATAAGCGCTTCAAGTCAATCCTCAAAAAAAAACAAAAAAAAAAACATGTCCCCACTCAGGTCCGTCATTTGTCAATGAAAATATAGAGTATTTCCATGTTACTAGTAACACAAAAGCTCTGGAAATGCAAAATGGCTACTCTCCCCCCAGAAGAAATACAGCAAATTCTGTGCTCTCAATTCTAAATGCCCCCATCACTTCCGAGCCCCAGTGTACTAAACTGCTGCTAGCATCCCCATTTGTCAATATTGTAGTAGAAGAGCCTGCTTAACTTATGGGTTCCATGTCTACAGAAGCTCAAGCTGGACATAATGTCCTGGGTACTACAATGGCAGGTTTGCAATTTTCACTCAGCAATTTCCACTGCGTGTTTGTTTATGGAAAACATTAATGGAGTTAAAATCATTAATACACCTGTGGATAAAGTCACCAAGGAGTGTAATTTCCAAAATGGGGTCACTTGGGGAACTCTAGCACTTAGAGGCTCTGTATATGGGGCCCGCAAACTATTCTAGGAAACTCTGTGCACCAAGAGTCTAATGTGGCTCCTGCCCTCCTGAGTCTCACCATGTGACTAATCAGTACTGTACAGCCACATGTGCGGTATTCCCACAACCAGCAGAAATTGTGGGACATTTTGGTGCCATTTTTATCCATTTCCCGTGTAGATATGTCAAATCTGTAGCTAAAACAAAATATTGTCCAAAAGAATAACATTCAGTGACACATCTGTTGTGTCAATATGATCACTGCAATCCAAGATGAAGTCATTGAGAGGTGTACTTTCTAAATTAGGGTCACCTATGGCAGGACAGAGGTTCTGGCCCTTCAGGGTCTCTGCCAATGTGACATAGCACCTGCAAACCATAACAGCATAATCTGCACTATAATATGGCACACCTCCTCTTCTGACCTTTGCACTGTCTCTCAAAAGTTGTTTCCGATAAAATGAGGTATTGGTGTACTCAGAAGAAATTGCACAACAAATTGTATGGTCCATTTTCTCCTGTTATTATTGTGAAAATAAAATACTTGGGGCAAAAGCAACATTTTTTAGGGAAACAAATTAAAATACAAATTTTGTCCTTCTACCTTTCTTTACTTACTGTAACTTTTTTATTTTTCCTTCAACATAGACATAGGAGGGCTTGTTTTTTGCGGGACGAGTTTTACTTTTGAATGACATTCATTTTACCATATAGTGTACTGAAAAAACAGGAAAGTAATTCCAAGTGCAGTGAAATTGCAAAAAAAAGTGCAATTTAACAGTTATTTTTGTTTTTTTTATTCATCATCTTTACTATATGGTGAAACTGACTTATCGGTGTGATGCCTCCAGTCAGTACGAGTTCGCAGATACCAAACATGTATACTTTTACTTTTATCTAAGTGGTGAAAAAAAACTCAGCAATTTATAAAAATAAAATTGTGCTTTTGTCGCCATTTTCCAAGACCTATAGTGTTCAATTTTTCTGGGATCTGGGGTTGTGTGAAGTCTTATTTTTTGCGTCTTGAGTTGACGTTTTTAATTACACCAATTTTGGTAGATATTAGGTTTTGATCACCTGTTAGTGTATTTTATTGCAGTGTTGCAGCTAGAGATGAGCAAATCTTTGAAGGTTTGGTATAAGGGCAAAAAAAAAAAATCAAAATGTTAAATTGCGAAATTTTGAAATTTTCGATATTTGAATAAAAAACACAAATCACATCAACTCAAATTTTCTAACATGAAGTACAATAGGCATTCTTTTACAACTGATGGCAGGAAGTTGCAAGTAATGAGTGGCTCGGGTGGTAGGCGTGGTTTGCTGTCAGGGGTGTGGCTCGGTGGCTTTCAAGAATCGATCCCCCAGACCCCCACGTTTATAATCACTTCCATGCTCACATGGACTTGAAAATGAATGCTGGTTCGGTTCTTGGAAACCGCTGTGCCACACCCTCTGATGGCAAACCACATCTACCACCTGAGCAGCTCACTCCCCGCAACCTCCTGTCATCTGTTGTAAAACGATGTCATACCATATGTCATAAAAAAAAAATTTAAAAAAAAATTAGAATCACTGGTATATATTGACGTGTTCCAGAGTTATTACCAATATAAAGTGACTCTGGTCAGAATTGTAAAATTCGACCTTGTTGGGAAGGTGAAAACAGGCTTGAGGGTGAAAGGGTTAAGCCTGTTCGAAGCCATATTCCAGGTAAAATCCTGATGAAGCTGTTTGAGAGAATGCCAGCAGCAGGGCCAGAGTTACAGGTGGGCAGACTGGGCATCCACCAAGGCCTCCACCCTCTGAGGGGCCCCAGACTGCCAGTCAAAAATGACAGTGATAGGACAGAAGTTGTACTATTTGCACTTATAATCACACAAGTCTGTACGATCACTGCATTTTCCATGGTTCTAGTAAGACCTTTGGTGATGTGACAGTGATGTGACTAAGCAAAGTTCCTTAAACTGCGCTGTAGGAGTCTCATCCTGCACAGTATGCTGGACCTGGAGACCCAGCCTCTCTTTCAGGTGCGAAGGTATTTGTACAGTGCGGCGCCAGAGTTGAGGCAGAAGAGAGGAGAGGAGCACACCTGAGCCCTGGCCCCTACACGCAACATCCATTATCACACTGCCACTGGGGCTGCAAAGAAGAAGAGGATGCCGCAGACACTGGTAAGCATTTCAAAAGGAGCTGAAAATGAGCTTTGAAATGACTTTAGAAGCGGGGTCATGGAGGGAGGATTGGGGTTACTATGTAAGGGACATAATGGGGAAGTGAGGGACTTTATGAGGCATTGGGGGGCAATGGGTGTATTATGAGGCAGTGGGGGCCATATGGGTCAGTGGGGGATATATGGAGCCATGGGTGCATTATGAGGGACATTTTGGTGCAGTGGGGGACATCATGGGGAATGGGGACATTATGGAGCAGTTGGAGACATAATGAGACAGAGAGGGACATTATGGGACAGGGGTGAACAGAGCTGTGGAGTTGAAGTCAGTGTTCATTTTGGTAGAGTTTGAGTCGGAAATAGGAAAATTGAGGAGTTGGATGTTAGGCTTACTGACTTAACAGCCATGGTTGTAGAGTCAAAGTCGTGGAGTCGGTGTCCATTTTGGTGGAATTGGAGTCAGATTCAGGGAAATTGAGGAGTCGAAGTCAGATGTTTGGGTTGCCAACTGGCTTGTCCTGGTGGTGGATGTGGAAAATCGGCCACCGAACCTGGCAGCTCTACAGCGCCTCTGGTTAAACTCAGGCTAGTCAGGGAACTACCTGAGGATAATCTAAGGGCCGCAGCTGCCCTGTCAGTGCTGGTTTATTAAGGCACCTCTCAGTGAGTGTGATATATGCCTTCTGGTCCATTACCAGAAGCACATAGAATAACTGCCACCCTGTCACTGATAGAGGCCCCGAATAACCCTAAGCACTAATTGCTGACTCCAGTTCCTCGTTTAATGTAAGTCCAGTCTGTGAACAGGCTTATATTGGGTCATGAAACCAACCCAGGTAGCGTTAAATGAGCACATGGACGTGGGGGTCGCGATCAAGATAAAAACAACAACTGAAGATTAAATTTCTATATTTAATTGATACACTAGAATATTATTTACAGTTATTATTAAAATATTACAAAGGTTACAGTCAGTTATGCAAATAAAAGATAAATGGAATACACACAGAATTACAAACACACCTTTGTGCTGATGGCACGGCAAGGGACCGCATGGAACCACCCGGTTACAGGGTATGCACTGGCTATGATGAAATTATGTTCTTCAGATGAATACCAAGATTAAGAAGAGATGGGACATTTTTATACTGTAAGAGGCCTTCCCATCTCACACTCATCACCTGCATCTGGGATGTCTCATAACTCCCCCTCCCGAGTTGAGATATGAGATATACAAAAGTTATTACTGGCCATAACTTGGCCTGCGAATGTCATATGCAGAAGACAATGCTCTATTTTCAGTTATGATTTTAGCTATGCAATATGACGACACATGACTACTCTGCTGGCACCCTACTGGCCAATTTCAAATTTAGGAGACCTACAACGGTCCCACACTTACATACACATATGTGCTAGGATCATCTGAATCTCTGTATGTGATATTTGTGCTTGACATTTTCATAGGAGTGAAAATAATATTGTATGTACATTGAGATCCCTGGGTTCTTAGCTTCATTGCCTTAACTGAGGTGGTACTTACTGGTGTACAGTACTTACAGGCCGCCATCCATTGTGAAGAGGGGTGAGAGGGGGATTATCAGGACCCTACCCTGGGCGACCTGGGGGACAAGACCGGGCCCCACAACATAGTCATTCACTCCTGATGAACCCATCTTCATATCTCTGATGGGGGAAACGCGCTGAGTGTCGCACTTCAGGATAAGATGAGTATATTTGTGATCTATAGATGACTGGAGTGTAACAAATGTCTTGCATGTCATAGGTCATGTAGACCTTAACTGATTTAGGGAAGAGGGGCTACAATTTGTATCCTAGCTCCAGGCCATCCATCTGTTTAGGAATTGACTGAATTTATTGTATGGTGAATAACTGTATGGGTAGAGGTGGGGATATAAGTGGTGATACTACATGTACCAGGTGGAGAGGGGTATCCTTATACATTACCCGGGACCCAATAACCCACCACATCACAAAACGTCTCCCCACGGGAATATATAGGATTTATAGGAAATATCACCATATTTTTGGGTGGAGAATTCCTTAAGTGGTATTTTTTATCGCCACTGAGTCTAAGGGATGGACCCGGACTTGCTGGGATTAACCCTTTAAGCATGTTTTCATGGACCCACTAAATATATTGATTAACGGGGGAGTCCATAAAGATTGATGTGACCCACTCCTAATCACCATAAGGGACAGCAGGGATAAACGTTGTGGAACGGGGACAGCTTTTAGGGGGTTTTTACGTGTTGTAAACGCCTTTTATTACAGATATTCCCAAATAAAACAGGACACCCATTGGACAATGGATCTCCTGCTAGCCACTCAAATATTAACTTTAACAAAAGGACAGAGAGTATTGCCTGAATCAAAACAAGCCATGATACATCTCCCCCTGATGAAGCAGCCATAGGGATCCACTTGGGCCGCGAAACACTGTAGGGATCCACTGCCCTGACTCTCCCCTGCCCCGGGCGCTCTCTATTTGCAGCAACTGGTAAATACCTGGTATCACTGAGGTTTTATATTCTGCAGTAGGTTTATTGGCTAAAATAACTGACTAGTATTACTGAGATTGTATGGTTCTTGTTCATGTAGGTGACCTGTGATATGTGTCTAAGGTTTTATATTGTATACAACCTAAATACTATTCTAAGAGCTGACGAGCTCTTGTTATGTATATATACATGTAACGTATTTGAGTTTGTAAACATATGTATCGGTTAACCCTTGCTGAGTTTATGTAAAGCCTATGTCTCTGTAACCATTGTAAATAATACCTCTGTATGTGCCAAGTATATGTATATGAACCGTCTCTGGTCACACAATGATTATTACTGTATACCTAGTTGCTGTGATATGAGGGCTCCTTGCCGTTCTCATGTGCCCTCCAAATCAGCTTTATAATAAAAAAAACACTTGATTCAGGCAATACTCTCTGTTCTTTTGTTAAAGTGTTGAAAACTCTGTGGACAGGCAGGGCAAGTCAGGGAAGGATCAGGGTCATTGTTTCCCCCTTTCCCCTTCTGCTTGTATCTAATGCTCGACTGTATCATTCCCATTATTTTTAGAAGAAACCATTAAAAGTTATATTTTAGAAGTAATACCTTTGCTGAAAATTTGAATATATTAGGATTACTTAACCGTATATACTCGTGTATAAGCCGACCCGTGTATAAGCCGACCCCCCTACTTTTGCCCCAAAAATCTGGAAAAACCTATTGACTCGTGTATAAGCTGAGGGTGGACCTCAGCACAGGTATACAGCCCCCAGCAGTGTGGTATACAGGCCCCCCCCAGTGGTATACAGGCCTCCCCAGTGGTAGTATACAGCAGCCCCAGTGGTAGTATGTAGCATCCCCAGCAGCCCCAGTGGTAGTATACAGCAGCCCCAGTGGTAGTATACAGCAGCCCCAGTGGTAGTATATAGGAGCCCCAGCAGCCCCAGTGGTAGTATACAGCAGCCCCAGTGGTAGTATTCAGGCAGCCCCAGTAGTATACAGGCAGCCCCAGTAGTATATACAGCCCCAGTGGTAGTATATTGCAGCCCCAGTGGTGTATACAGCCCCAGTGGTAGTATATTGCAGCCCCAGTGGTGTATACAGCCCCAGTGGTAGTATATTGCAGCCCCAGCGGTAGTATACAGCAGCCCCCGTAATCCAGGGCCCCCCCAGCCTGACTCCGGTCACCTGTAAAGGAAACTATACTTATCACAGTGCCGCTGTCCGCGCCCGCTCGCACCCGCTCGCAGCTGCCGTCCGCGATCCTCCATCTTGCGTCTTCTTCCTGTTTCCTGTGCTCGTCGCAGGGAATGACGTCATTGCCCGCGACGAGCACAGAAACAGGAAGAAGACGCAAGATGGAGGATTGCGGTCGGCAGCTGCGAGTGGGCTCGGACAGCGGGCAGTGATGAGTATAGTTTCCTTTACAGGTGACCGGAGTCAGGCTGGGGGGGCCCTGGATTACAGGGGCTGCTGTATACATCGGTATGTACCAATGTATACATCGGTATACAGCACTGACTCGCGTATAAGCCGAGGAGGGTACTTTTCAGCCCAATTTTTGGGCTGAAAAACTCGGCTTATACACGAGTATATACGGTATATCTGTTATTCGGTGAACTACTTACTGGTGTGGTCTCTACTGGGATCTCCCCAAAAAATCATTGTAAACAGTGTATTGTGTGTACTTTTATATGTGTTAATAAAGGTAATAATTTTAGGAAACATTAACTCTTTAGTGCTTGCACTTATTTAAATTGATGTAGGAGTGTTTCATTTACTAGTCTATACTGAATGCTGTTATAGGTAGACTATCAGTGACCATGAGAATACTGAATCTATTAAAGCATGTTCTGGTTGTGAACTTTTTCTTGATATGTGCTACAATCGTCTGAATCTCGATGTGAAACTTATGCTTGACATTTTCATAGGAGTGACGGCTCATGAAATATTAAGGGTTATCCTTTGGCTCCATGAGTCTCGGCTGAGTGAAAGGGTTTGCTTTCAATCCCCAGACTGAGGAAATCAGGTTTGTTACTTGTCTTCAGCATCACAGAGGGGAGTCTTCCTTTGTATAATGGCAGGGAGAGTTCATCGACCCCTAATCTCAATTTCATAGGAAGATCTATTGTGTGACCATTTCGTGTTTCCTAAGGTTGATTAACATATTCCCTTCCCCACATATGACTAGCCTCAGGCCAAAAGCTGTATCATTGGAGTGAGGTATGGTAGAATCTGAACAAGATGGCTACTTGTAAGAATATTGCTTCATTCCTTACACCTCCCTCCTTTACAGAGCGCTAGAGGGCAGCACATACCTGTGTTTCCCCGTGCGCCCACCCACCACCTCCTCTTAAGGTACCGTCACACGCAGCAATTCTGTTAGCAATTTCACTGGTAATTTGCTGGTTGCAGTGAAATCATGGACACATTGTTCTATTTTGTTGCCATGTACAAATGGAACAATGTGTCCATGATTTCACTGCAACCAGCAAATTGCCAGTAAAATTGCTAGCAAAATTGCCGCGTGTGACGGTACCTTTAGGCAGGATAGCCCAGCAGCATTACCGTGGTCACGGCCGCTCATGTGGCGAATGGTGAAGTTGTGTTGCTGGAGCGCAAGGCTCCCACGTAGCAACCTCCCATTCGCCCTGGAGACCGTGTGTAACTGCTGAGGGGGTTTGAGTTCCATCCCCACAATGGAGTAGTGTCCGCACAATTATGGCTGCAGACGCTGCAGGGCCCACACAATTTCCGGACACTCCCTTTCCATCATGGAGTAGGCCACTTTCCTCCCTGGATCCCACAGTACCCTCTCCCTTGGTTGCGGAGATGGGCATCTCTGTGAAGTGGCTCAACACCTCAGGACTGGCACTTGCTGGTAGGACAGTCCCAAACCCCTGGCTACGAGTAGCTAGAAGCGGTGCTAAAGCCTCACTTTCACAGGAACCCCTGGGGCCTGTTCCGGTTCAGACACCGGTTCAGTTATCCCTCGACAGATTGAGGGCCCAGAAAGAAGTACGTGGCCTGCATTCTCACTCCTCAGTCTGCGGGTGACAGCGATCTGAACGGCTGTCTCCCCGGGGGATAACGTCACCTTCCCATCAGCCCTACTGGCTTGGGACAACTCTTCCCTGTCATACTGACGGGCCGGGGATACAGCTTTCCCATCACTCTGATAAATTAGCGGAAACACCTGCCCCTCATCTTGACAGGTCGAGGGAAACGTGTCCCCGACCCTCTGACAGATGTTGGGCACTGATGTTCTATCACTCTGACTCTGACCCCTATGGCCTCCGGACTGGGTATGGGTACAACTTTCCAATAGTCCTTATCGGCTAGGAGTACCACTTTGCCATCATCCAGGCAGGTTATGGGCACTACATGCCCATACCCCTGACCGGCTGTATGAGAACCTGCCCCACTGCGGTATGGGGACCACCTCCCCATCTCCGTGGCAGTCAGTGGGTACAACTGCAAGTTGGTACTTGGACCACACTTCTGGTGACCCCTGCTGGACTATTACCTTGCACAGCCATCCTTGGTCCCAGACCACCTGTTTGAGGTCCGAATCCAAGGGAGGCTGTGCCACCTGCTCCTTGAGAGCTTTGAGGCTGTCGTCACCTCCTGGCGCGTCTGATGGGACGTGGTCAGAGTAGACATAACTGCCACGTCTTCTGTCAGTTCGACGGGACCTGGCTCCTGGCCTCTGTGTAAACCTTCCCCACAGCCCTTACAGGTTACGGGGACCGCATCCCCATCCCCCTGGCAGTCAAAGGGTACAACTACTGGTTGGTCCCTGGGCCACACCTCTGGTGACCCCTGCTGGACTGTTACCTGGTACAACCGACCTTGGTCCCAGACCACGTGCTCATGGTCCGAGTCCAAGGGAGGTTGTGCCACCTGCTCCTGGAGAGCTTCCAGGCGGTCGTCAGCTCCTGACACCCCTGACGAGTAGTCGTCAGAGTAGAAGAAACTGCCACGTCCTCCGTCAGCCCCCAGGAACCTGTCTCCTGGCCTCTGTCTGACTCGGCAGCTACTTGGTCTGAAGGGGAGAAGCCGTCGGACCTCCGTGAGGTTCCCTGGGCTCCAGTGCTCCCACTCCTGGTGACAGCAGCTATGGCTGCTGTAAACGTGGACAGTACTTGCGTCCCCTCTGCTCCCGACCAAGTCGCCGGTTCAGGCGGACTATCCTGGCCTCCTGTCAACAAGGTGGTGGGGGTTCCTGCCCTGGGATCTCACCTGGTAGCTTCACCTCTTCTGTGATGGCCCCAATCCCCCCGGCATGTCCCCCCCTGCAGCTCCTCAGAGTTCAGCGTCTGGGCCTTACCTTGCAGCATCACTTTCCCTGTGGGTACTCCAACCTCAACCGCTGGCTCCCTGGCTATAATACCTGGCTGCGTACAGTGGAGAGTAGTGTCACATCCATCTGTGTCTGATTTTCCTGCAGCTGGCAGCCCCCTCAGTGTCCCCTCTGAGAACAAAAGGTGTGCTGGTTGGTCATGGCCTAAGGCCGTTTTACAACTCCTTTTGTTTTCCTCCAACACCCACCCACCGTCATTACTGTGTTTGTTGTGTGGAATGTAAGCATTTACATGATCCCTTGCTTTATCTGGCTCTGCATGCATTGTACCAGAGTAATTATCATCAAGAGCATCAGCATCATCAACATTAGACAGTAAAAAAATATTCTGGTGGATCAGAACTTGGGGGATCAGTGGCCACATACTTGGGACACTAGTTGCCCAAAGCAACACATTCGCTGGAATATTAGACGACACTCCCACCTACCTCACTCCCCTCCCCGTGTCCCAGTACAGGTAAACCCTGGCAACGGGCGACACCGGTTCCACGCCTCTAATTCCGGAGATTAAGTCCTGGGGGGGTATACCATTTCGGGTCGCACCAAAGTCCTTTCAACGCCGGTGTCCCACAGTCCCATGGCCACTGAGTAGCCTATGGTGACGGGTTGAAAATTGTCAAGGGACCTACCACCACCCCCACACAAAACAGTTACTGTTTTGGGGAAGGGGACGGTGTCTTATGGCACTGGTGATACATGGCGTTGAAGTGTCAACGTTGTTTGCAGAGGTGACACTGGGCTCTACACCTGTCCGGGAGGGGGGAACTGGGGGATAGAGGGGCTGCCCCCTGAATCCTTGAGGCTGGAAAAACAGGTTCAAGGTTGGTCTTATCCCCTCTCCAGGTGTTGCTGCCAGTCTTCCTGGCCTCAGGTACCCGGTTGTTGGTGTACTCATCCACCAGGGCCGCTGTCTCACAGGGCCCCCTGGGCTTCCAGTCATGGATGAATTGTTGGAAATCCTCTGGGCAGTTCCACAGGAATAGTTTGTTCACAAACTCCTGGATCTCCTGAGCTGTGCCGAGCTTCAACACCTTGATCCAGTGGTCAGCTGCTCTCAGGAGGCTTGCATGTGGTCAGTCCATGCATCCTGTCAGTCCAGGTATCCTTTGGACCCCTCTGCAGGCTCTGGAACTTCTTGCAGTAGAACTCCAGGTTGAGGTTGAACTGCCACATCAGGCCCCGCTTGATGCTCTCATAATCCTGCAACTCCCCTGCAGGTAAGTCCCCCAAGGCTCCTATGGACTTACCCCTCAAACAGGGGGGTCAGGTACTTGGCCCACTGGTTAGGGGCCAGGTGGTGCAGCTTGCAGGTGTGCTCAAAGGCCAGCAGAAAGGAATCCAGGTCTCCATCCTTCTCCAGAAGTGGAAAGTCCTCGACTCGGAACTTTGGTGGCTTGGGCTCCTGGTTGGAGAGTGCGAGTGGTGGAGTTCTGAGCAGAGCCAACTTCAGCTGGTACTTGTGCTCTGCAGCCTCATGCCATTCCGCTGCCTCACGCTCTGTCTGGCACTCTGCCCGACTCTCTGCCAAACAGGATAATGTAGGTGTCCTGGTATCCAGTCTCGAGCAGAGCAAGGAGGGCATCTGAGCCCGACAGGCTGGGGGAAAAAGCAGATGATCTGCCCCACTGCAGGGCTGAGGACAGGGAGTGCTCGCTCCCCTGCAGAGTTGCCAACCGGGGATTGGCTCCTTGAGGACCCAAGGACGGGTTCCTCCTCACCTAGTTCACAATTGGCATCCACAACTCTCCCATATCAGCCACAGCAAGTGCCCTCTGCAGCATTTGGCTCCTGGTGCCCTGGGCCAGCTTGGCAACCCCTGGTCACTGACACGCAACTGCAACCTGATGCACCCACACACCTTTGCATTTGCACTCTGACCATCTAGTGTTGAGTTGATCATAGGATCCCGGCAGCAAAAGCTACAGCCAGCAGTCCTTAGTGTTAGAGAGTTAGGGTCCCACACACTATTATCTTGATCCCACCGCTGCCACCACTTGTGAATCAGCCACCGCACCTGGCAGCTCTACAGCGCCTCTTGTTAAACTCAGGCTAGTCAGGGAACTACCTGAGGATAACAGAAGGGCCGTAGCTGCCCTGTCAGTGCTGGTTTATTAAGGCACCTCTCTGTGAGTGCGATATATGCCTTCTGGTCCGTGACTAGAAGCACACACCACCGTTCAAACGTTTGGCGTCACCCAGACAATTTTGTGTTTTCCATGAAAACTTATCAAATGAGTTGCAAAATGAATAGAAAATATAGTCCAGACATTGACAAAGTTAGAAATAATGATTTTTATTTGAAATAATAATTTTCTCCTTCTAACTTTGCTTTTGTCAAATAATGTTCCCTTTGCAGCAATTACAGCATTGCAGACATTTTTGCGGGTACTATTTAATGAAGCTGCCAGATGAGGAGCTGAGAGGCATCGATTTCTAAAACTAGAGACTCTAATGTACTTGTCTTGTTGCTCAGTTGTGCAGTGGGGGCCTTCCACTTCTGTTTCTACTCACTCTGGTTACAGCCTGTTTGTGCTCTCCTCTGAAGGGAGTAGTGCACATCGCTGTAGGAAATCTTCAGTTTTTTGGCAACTTCTCGCATGGAATAGCCTTCACTTCTAAGAACAAGAATAGACTATCGAGTTTCACATGAAAAGTTCTCTTTTTCTGGCCATTTTGAGAGCTTCATAGAACAAACAAATGTAATGCTCCAGATTCTCAACTACAGTAGCTCAAAGGAAGAGAAGCTATAAAATTGACCTAATCAGCCAAACTGTTTTCAGCTGTGCTAACATACTTGTGTAAGGGTTTTCTAAAATTCCATTAGACTTCTTACACAGTAAGCAAATACAATGTACCATTAAAACACTGCAGTGGTAGTTTTTAGAAATGGGCCTCTATGCACCTACAGTATGTAGATATTGCATTAAAAACCAGACATTTGCAGCTAGAATAGTCATTTACCACATTAACAATGTATAGAGTGTATTTCTGATTCATTTAATGTTAGCTTCATTGAAAAAAAATGTGCTTTTCTTTAAAAAACTAAGGAAATACCTAAATGACCCCAAACGTTTGAACGGTAGTGTATAATAACTGCCACCAAGTCACTGATAGAGGCCCCGAATAACCCCAAGCACTAACTGCTGCCACCAGTTCCTCGTTTAATTTAAATCCGGTCCATGAAAGGCTTATATTGGGTCAGAAACCAACCTAGGTAGCGTTAAATGAGCACGTGGATGTGGGGGTCGCAATCAAGATAAAAAAACAACTCAAGATTACATTTCTATATTTAATCACCCTATTGGTACACTAGAATAACATTATTTACAAGATATTACAAAGGTTACAGTCAGTTATGCAAATAAAAGATAAATGGAATACACACAGAATTACAGACACACGTGATAAGTTACCTTACTGCTGATGGCGCCGCAAGGGACCGCATGGACCACCCGGTTACAGGGTATACGCTGGCTGTGATGAAATTATGTCCTTTGGATGAATATCCAAGATGGAGAAGAGATGGGACATTTTTATACTGTAAGAGGAATTCCCATCTTATACCCATCACCTGCCTCTGGGATGACTCATAACTCCCACCCCCCTGACTTAAAATAAGAGATATACAAAAGTTATTATTGGCCATAACTTGGCATGCAAATGTCATAGGTGGAAGACAATGCTCTACTATTTCAGTTATGATTTTAGCTATACAATGATATGACTCATGACTACTCTGCTGGTAGCATACTGGCCATTCTCAAGTTTAGGAGACCTACGATGGTCCCACACTTACATAAACATGTGTGCTAGGATCGTCTGAATCTCTGGATGCGATATTTATGCTTGATATTTTCATAGGAGTGACGGCTCATTAAATATTAAGTGTTATCCTTCGCCTCCATGAGTCTGGGCTGGGCTTTCAATCCCCAGACTGAGGAAATCAGGTTTGTCACTTCCCTGCAGTGTCAAAGAGGGGAGTCTTCCTTTGTATAATAGCAGGGAGATTTCATCGTCCCCTAATCTCAATTACATAGGAAGCTCTATTGTGCGACCATTTGTTGTTTTCTAAGGTTGATTAACATTCCTTTCCCCAGAGATGACTAGCTTCAGGTCAAAAGCTGTATCATTGGAGTGAGGTATGGAAGAATCTGAACAAGATGGCTACTTGTAAGTTCATTCCTTACAGTGGACATTATGGGGCAGTGGTGGACATTATTATGCAATGAGAGACTTTATGAGGCAATTGGGGACAGTGAGCAGTGGTGAACATTATGGTACAGTAGGGGACATTGTGGAGCACTAGAAAAGCAAAAGACAATTAATATCCATAAAACAATTTTATTAATAAGTCTAACATACACTCGCAATGACAAAGTCATAAATTTGAAACAGCAAAAAACAGCACTGTTGCGCCACACCACTAAATTTCACCACAATGTGGTTCTATTAAATGAACACTAACCTTTCCAGGTTGTGCACGAATCTGCACAACCAGATTAAGCATATAGCGAGATAGGGTCCATAGGGTTGATGATCATCAGTCCTCTGTGTGAAGAGAAGATATTTTACGCTCCTTGAGTTAGTAGAAATCACTTCCTTGTCTCCTCAGAGCCGGCTGATCATGTGATGAACACAGGTGGAGTTTGGATGATGTACTGCCAGGTCCTGTGGACTTGCCCGAGCTGCTCGCTACACCGCCCTCCCCAAAGGGAGAATGGGTACGAATGATAGGAGCGGTGTTAGAATGCGGCGCTAGGTAACACAAAATCAAGCCTTCATAAATTTACCTTAGGTTTATTACACAAAGCTGCAGGGTGCGACCACAACGCGTTTTGACACGTAAATCGGCGTCTTTCTCAAGTGGATGAGAAACTTGAGAAAGACGCCGATTTGCGTGTCGAAACGCGTTGTGGTCGCACCCTGCAGCTTTGTGTAATAAACCTAAGGTAAATTTATGAAGGCTTGATCTAGTGTTACCTAGCGCTGCATTCTAACACCTCTCCTTCTATCAAAGTAATAAATTTGTTATTGCGGGTGTATTTTAAGATTATTAATAGAACTGTTTTAAGGGTATTGACTGTCCTAAGGTTTTCTAGATATTCGTACACTTGATATGTAATTGGTTTATAAAATTGACATTATGGAGCAATGAAAGACATGATGAGACAATACGGGAAGGAATTGTGAAAGGGGGCATAACGTAATCCGGAGGGGGTAGACTTTATGCAGAGATGTAGTAAGAGGGAATACTATAGAAAGGGGACGTTTTGGGAAACATTATGGAAAGGGGCAGTTTGAGGGGTTGTTTTGGAGAGGACAAGTGTGTGAAGGGGGATATTTTGTGCAGAAAGCACAGTGAGGGGCAATTATTTATTTAGGGGGGCAGCATGGGATATATTTATATTTCGGGGGCACTGTAAAGATACTTTTTATTTTTAAGGGCACTATGTCGGTAAAATGCTGCTGAAGATGGAAAAGAAGGAAATCTGGAAAGAAAAGCTGTATGAGTGAAATATCATCATGACATTTGTACTACACAGAGACAAAAGGAACAAGAACAACTTCAATCCGGGAAGATGTCATCTATAAATGTTGATTAACATATTCCCTTCCCCAGAGATGACTAGCTTCAGGTCAAAAGCTGTATCATTGTAGTGAGGTACAGTTGTGGCCAAAAGTATTGACACCCCTGCAATTCTGTCAGATAATACTCAGTTTCTTCCTGAAAATGATTGCAATCACAAATTCTTTGGTATTATTATCTTCATTTAATTTGTCTTCAATGAAAAAACACAAAAAGAATTGTCCTACAGCCAAATTGGATATAATTCCACACCAAACATAAAAAAGGGGTGGACAAAAGTATTGGCACTGTTAGAAAAATCATGTGATGCTTCTCTAATTTGTGTAATTAACAGTACCTGTAACTCACCTGTGGCACCTAACAGGTGTTGGCAATAACTAAATCACACTTGCAGCCAGTTGACATGGATTAAACTGCAAAAAAAAGTGCAAAAATTCTGCACAGGAATCACACAAAAAGCTCTCTGTTTATAATAAGTATTTTTCCAGTTTTTTGCAAGTGCTATCAAAAGAGTATTAAAAACAGGGCTATTGGTCTGTACGTTTTTTGCAAAAAATATACACAAGCTGCCTCACCTCGTCATGGTTGCCCTGACCAAGGTAGTCCCTAGCTGATGTATGCATTTAAAACCTGTGAGTGTGAACATACCTCAATCCAGGCTCCAGCCAGGACTCCACTCTGTGGGCTTTTACCTGTGAAACAGCTTGTGTGTGAACTACTCATAGGGGAAGGGTGGGCCACTTCCCTTTCCTGCGAACACCCGTTCTCCACGTTCTACAAATGACCTTCGACTAACATCTGCACTAATCCGATCCTCCCACTCACGGCTCCAAGACTTCTCCCGAGCTGCACCAATTCTCTGGAATACTCTTCCCCAAGAACTCAGGACTAGCCACAACTTGCATGGCTTCAGACGCTCCATAAAAAACACATCTTTTTAAGTCAGCCTACCATGCTCCCTAACAAAATTCCTTTGTAATGTATGTAGCCCATTCACTATCTCTCTCGACATAACTCTTCCTCAAACTCCACCAAACCCAAAAGCTCTACACAGATTACCTGTCTGGTGACCATTCTTGTAACTTAATTTCTATCCCCCATTTCCTCAAGATGCCTGGACCATCAGTGTAATAAGCCCCTGTACTTTGTGTAACCCCTATCCCGTTGTAGATTGTAAGCTCGTTTGAACAGGGTCACCTTTATTTCTGCTTTATCTACTGTATTGTATTTTTACATTGATTGTATGCTCATTGTATTGTTTCCTATTATTGTACTGTATTCTTTACTGAAATTACTGTACTACATTGTGTATTTTCTTACTGTATTATACTGTGTATTTTTGTCTATTACCCACTGTATTGTAAAGTGCTGCGGAATATGTTGGCACTATATAAATATTTTTTATTTTTATTATTAATATTATAATAAGGCACCTGGATGTAGATGTTTATTTGTGATCCTGCCTGCATCTCAACAGTCCTGTCGTTCCTGTATAGTCTGATGATAACCGATAACAATGGTAAGGAGATGCTGGGAGTTAACAACATACTGGGAATTTTAGCTTCAATTAACAACCCCACGATTCCACATTGTTTCCCCCATGTGAAATAAAAGACCTTGTACTCACCTCCCATGCTGACACTGTTCTAGCACTTTCAGAAATCGAGGTTTGGGGCTCACGTGACATTGTGATATCACGCAAGCCCTGTGCCCAATCGGGAAGCTTCTCTTCCCACCTTCAGACAACCAACAGATGACACTTCGGCTGCCACTTACTTCCTGTTGATTATTTATGCGGTCTGAAGACAGGAAGAGAAGCCAGTGGTGAATGGGCATACGGCTCGCATGATGTCACAATGTCACCTGAGCCCTGGAACTGCGATTACCAACAGTGCCAGAATAGTGCCAGGATGGAAGGCGAGTACAAGGTTTCTTATTTTACTAGGAAAAATAAGTGGAATCCGAAGCAGTTCTCCTAGTAGTGAAGAACCACTTTAAGGCCCCTTTCACATCAGCATTTTTGCTGAATCACGGCATATCCGGCAGATTTACCGCATCTGCAGCTAACTAGCGGAAATACCTCAGTTATTCTCTATGAGACTTGCAGCAGGTGCGGCAAGTGCGTTTTTTGCCGCAATCAGGCAAATCCGGCAGTTGTGGCAAGTGAAAAAAACGCAGCTAGGGCTGCTTTCACATCAGCGGTTTTTGCCGATCGCGGCAGATGCGGTGAAAAAAACGCATCTGCCGCGATTAACACATAACCGCTGCACTTGCGGCAAGCCCCATACAATGTCTATGGGCCTTGCGGCAGGTGCGGCAAGTGCGGTATCGGCACTTGCGGCCGCAAAAAAAACGTGGCTGACCGCGTTTTTTTTCGCGGCCGCACCTGCCGCAAGTGCCAAAACCGCACTTGCCGCACCTGCCGCACACTTACCGCAAGCCCCATAGATATTGCATGGGGCTTGCCGCAAGTGCAGCGGTTATGCGGTAATCGCGGCAGATGCGGTTTTTTCACCGCATCTGCCACGAACGGCAAAAAACGCTGATGTGAAAGCACCCTAACCGAGTTCTTTTTTCTACCTGCTGCAACTGCCGGATTGTGGCAAAAACTGCACTTGCCGCACGTCCCATAGAGAATGAATGGGGGCTTGGCGCAAGTTGGCCAATGCAGTAAATCTGCCGGAACTGCAGCAATTCAGCAAAAATGATGATGTGAAAGCAGCCTAATCCAGGGGTAGGGAACTCTAGGTCTCAAGAGCAGCACACAGTGCAGCTTTTCAGGATTTCATCTGCATTACACAGGGGTTGGAGAAAATCCTGAAAACCTGCACTGTGTGCGGCTCTCGAGGTCTGGAGTTCCCCACGCCTGCTTTAAACCCTTCCCCCCCCAGCCCGTTTTGACCCTAATGACTGATCCATTTCTTGCAGTTCTGACCAGTGTCACTTTATGAGGTTATGGCTCTGCAACGCTTCAACAGATCCCTGCAATTCCGAGATTTGTTTTTTCATGACACATCGGACTTCATGTTAGTGATAAAATTAGGGCAATCATTTTTGCATTTATTTGTGGGGAAAAAAAAAAAAAAATCAGAAATTTAGCAAAAATGTTGAAAATGTCAAAACTTTGAATTTTTATACTGTTAAACCAGAGAGTTATAGCGAAACAACAGGTTAGGGCACCACTCCTCAAAGGCCATGCAGCAGCTGCTGTCAGTGGGCATAGAACACTTTGTCCATGGGGTGCCAGTCAAGTAACAAAGTCCAAAGTCAAACAGGAGAAAACAGACGGCACTCACCAGGTTGAAGATGAATCAGCGGTGTCCTTTATTTCAGGGACATTGCACAAATACAGGGAGGGGGTGCCGAGGGTGACGACGGGCCGTTTCGGGCGTTTGCCCTTCGACTGGTCACACATCAGTGTCACCAGTCGAAGGGCAAACGCCCGAAACGGCCCGTCGTCACCCTCGGCACCCCCTCCCTGTATTTGTGCAATGTCCCTGAAATAAAGGACACCGCTGATTCATCTTCAACCTGGTGAGTGCCGTCTGTTTTCTCCTGTTTGACTTTAAACCAGAGAGTTATGTCACACAAAATACCATATATACTCGTGTATAAGCCGACCCCCCTACTTTTGCCCCCAAAACCTGGGAAAACCTATTGACTCGTGTATAAGCCGAGGGTGGACCCCAGCACAGGTATACAGCCGCCAGCAGTGTGGTATACAGGCCCCAATTATTACAGCAGCAGCCCCAGAGGTCGTGCACAGCAGCAGCCCCAGAGGTCGTGCACAGCAGCAGCCCCAGAGGTCGTGCACAGCAGCAGCCCCAGAGGTCGTGCACAGCAGCAGCCCCAGAGGTCGTGCACAGCAGCAGCCCCAGAGGTCGTACACAGCAGCAGCCCCAGAGGTCGTACACAGCAGCAGCCCCAGAGGTCGTACACAGCAGCAGCCCCAGAGGTCGTACACAGCAGCAGCCCCAGAGGTCGTACACAGCAGCAGCCCCAGAGGTCGTACACAGCAGCAGCCCCAGAGGTCGTACACAGCAGCAGCCCCAGAGGTCGTACACAGCAGCAGCCCCAGAGGTATACAGGCCGCCCGCCCGCATCAGTATACAGGCGATCCCCCTTGCAGCCCAAACCTGTAAAGTAAGAGATCATTATACTTACACCTGTGGCCGTCACCGCTGCCGACATCGCGCTCCTCTGGCTTCATCCGACTTCTTCCGGCTTCCTCCTCTGGCGCAGACAATGACGTCATTGCCTGCGCCCATCGGAGGAAGACGGAAGAAGACGGATGAAGCTGGAGGAGCGCGATGTCGGCAGTGGGGACGCCCACAGGTGTAAGTATAATGATCTTACTTTACAGGTTTGGGCTGCAAGGGGGGGCCCTGGATACTGATGGGGGGAGCGCCTGTATACTGACGGTGGCGGGCGGGTGGCCTGTGTACTCGGCGTATATACTCGCGTATAAGCCGAGGGGGTACTTTTCAGCCCAATTTTTGGGCTGAAAAACTTGGCTTATACGCGAGTATATACGGTAGTTTAATTGTAACCGCCATTAAAATTTTCATTTAATAATAGTGTAGAGCAAGTGATTTTAATACATTTTAAAATATACTCTATAAGTGAAATCTGGTGGAAAACCATTCATAAACCTACCACAAGGTATACCCAACTAGATTGTGTGTGAAGCAAACATATGCTCATTCGCAGTCAGGTCCGTCTTCACACTGAATACGGCCTTATAACCATATAAGGGTGGGGGCGGGGCCTACACAGCATCCACACTGCTGACTGCAGCTGATGAGGTGACAATGTATCAGATTACCTCAAGCTACAGCACAGTGCTGAGCAATGTCAGAATGTCAAGATCAGTGCAAACTCCTCTGCACTTTCCTTGGCATAAGCTTCTATGATCTGTCATCTTGCTCCTTCTCTGCTGGCACATAGTACTGAGCTCACTGTTCTCAGCAGCTGGCTCCCCACACAGCTCAGGATCTCTCTTGCCTTTTCTCTGCTGTCACATTGCACTCCTCATTATTAGCAGCTGCTGGTCACACCGCAGAGCCCTAACATGCAGTTTTCAAAGACGCACAAAAAAGTTAAGAAAATAAGTCACATGGTACCTTACCTTAGATGCTATGTGAACCATCATTAACAACCAGTGCAATATTGTGGGGTTTTTTTCAATAAAATGACATTTACACTTTATTACATAAGATTTCCCACATATCTACCTTACATCAGCACAATTTTCAAAACAAATTTTTTTTTCATTAGGAAGTTAGAGGGGTTGAAAGTTTATCAGCAATTTCTCATTTGAGAAAATTTACAAAGCCACTTTTCTTAGAGACCATATCACATTAGAAGTGACTTTGATTGGCCTATATGACAGAAAACACGCAAGAGTGACACCATTCTAAAAACTGCACCCTCAAGCTACTCAAAAACCACATTCAAGGAGTATATCAACCGTTCAGGTGCTTCACAGGAACTAAAGCAATGATGAAGGAAAAATGCAATTGTTACTTTTTCCAACAAAAATGTTACTTTATGGAACTTATTGTGCCATCTCTCCTGAGTATGCCAATACTCCATATGTGGTTGCAAACCACTTTTTGGGTGCACGTTAGGGCTCAGAAGAAGGAGCACCATTTCACTTTTTTAATAGAAGACTGTCTGGAATCATTAGCAGCCACCATGGTGCATTTGAAGAGCCCCTGATGTGGGGGGTTTCCACATTTTGGAAACTATACCACCCAAAGAAATTATCTAGATGCAAGGCGAGTACTTTGAACCCCAGGTGTTTCATACATTGAGCCATGGAAATGAAGGAGTACTTTTTTATTTTATGTTCTTTTAGGCTCCATTTTTTTTCATTTTCACAGGGACAACAGAGTAAAATAGAACATATAATGTGTTGGGCAATTAGTCCTGCATATGCTGATACCAGATAAGTGGCGGAAAACTGTTTGGGGGCACAGCAGGGCTCGGAATCATTAGCAGACACCATGTCATGTTTGGAGATCTCCTGATCTGCCTAAAAAGTGGAGCTCCCATGCAAGTGACATTCCAGAATGGAGGAGCCATATCCCAGGAAGGGAGAGCTATATCACAGGATGGGGGCATATATTACCTGGAAGGGGACCAAGAAGGGGACATTACCCCTATAAGTATCAGTAGCAGATACGCCCCCATAACAGTGAATTATAACAACATTTTTTTCTTAATTTTTTTTCTTTTACCTATTTTCCCCCTCTAAAACCTGGGTGCGTCTTATAGTCCGGTGCATATTATAGTCAGAAAAATATGGTATTTTATTTTTCACAGGGATAGCAGAAGTTGAAATCCAAAATTTGTTGTGAAATTTCTCCTGACGCTCCATATATGGTGGAAAACCAATGTTTGGGCGCACACCAGGACTCGGGAGGGAAGGAGCGCCATTTGATTTTTTTGAGCAGAGATTTTACTGAAATAGTTTGCGGACTCCATCTGCAAAGCCCCTAAGTGCCAGAACAGCAGAACTTCAAGTGACCACATTTCGGAAATTACACCCCAGTGGGAGTTCATCTTTGGCTGTAGTAATGATTTTATTTATGGAAAGCACCCATTGACTCAAATGCATTATTAAAAATTGCACATAAGCCCTTGTAGTGCTCGTACATTGAGCCCAGCTCGTGCTTCTGGAGAAACACAAACTGTAAATTAAGCAGGTTTCCTCACTACAACATTGACAAACGTGAATGTTAACTGTGGTTTAGACATAGTTTTTATTTTTTCCTTGATGGAGCTGTATGGCAGCTTGTTTTTAGCAGGACAAGATGACTTTTTGACCGCATTTTATTCCACTTTTTTGTCAGGCTACTTTCACATTACGATTTTGTTAAATCCGATGCTGTCCGATGAAAATCAGACAGCATCGGATACTCAAAATCGGATGCCATGCGATCTGATTTTTTATCGGATCCGATTTAAATGGCTGGGGGAGGGCTGTGGGAGGTTTTGGGAGTGGTCTAGGGTATTGAGCATGCTCAATACAGAAAATCGGATCCGATATCGGATCCGATTTTCCATCCGATCTGGTCCTCCATAGACTCCCATATTATTTTAATCGGATCGCATCAGATCACATCGGATCCGATTTTCCATCCGATCTGGTCCTCCATAGACTCCCATATTATTTTAATCGGATCGCATCGGATCACATCGATGAGATCAATTTTTGAATCAGATACCAAAATCGGAGCAGTCTCCGATTATGGCTCCTGAATAAAATCGGACAGAATCGGATCGGATGCAAATTGGATGCCATTAAGTGCACATACGATCCGATCCCCATTGGAGAACATGGGGGCTAAATCGGATCCGATGCTGTCCAATTTTTATCGGACAGCATCGGATTTAACAAAATCGTAGTGTGAAACCAGCCTCAGCTGTATGATGAAAACACACAGCTCAGCTACAGGCACATTATACATACAGCTCAGGTACTGTACACACAGCTCAGCTACAGGCACAGTATACACACAGCTCAGCTACAGGCACAGTATACACACACAGCTCAGCTACAGGCACATTATACACACAGCTCAGGTACTGTACACACAGCTCAGCTACAGGCACAGTATACACACACAGCTCAGCTACAGGCACATTATACATACAGCTCAGGTACTGTACACACAGCTCAGCTACAGGCACAGTATACACACACAAAGCTCAGCTACAGGCACAGTATACACACAAAGCTCAGTTACAGGCACAGTATATACACATAGCTGTCAGCTACAGGCACATTATACACACAGCTCAGGTACTGTACACACAGCTCAGCTACAGGTGCAGTATACACACACACAGCTCAGCTACAGGCACAGTATACACACACACAGCTCAGCTACAGGCACAGTATACACACACAAAGCTCAGTTACAGGCACAGTATATACACATAGCTGTCAGCTACAGGCACATTATACACACAGCTCAGGTACTGTACACACAGCTCAGCTACAGGCACAGTATACACACACACAAAGCTCAGTTACAGGCACAGTATATACACATAGCTGTCAGCTACGGGCACAATATACACACAGCTCAGCTACAGGCACATTTTACATACAGCTCAGGTACTGTACACACAGCTCAGTTACAGGCACAGTATACACACACAAAGCTCAGTTACAGGCACAGTATATACACATAGCTGTCAGCTACGGGCACATTATACACACAGCTCAGGTACTGTACACATAGCTCAGCTACAGGTGCAGTATACACACACACAGCTCAGCTACAGGCACAGTATACACACACACAGCTCAGCTACAGGCACAGTATACACACACAAAGCTCAGTTACAGGCACAGTATATACACATAGCTGTCAGCTACAGGCACATTATACACACAGCTCAGGTACTGTACACACAGCTCAGCTACAGGCACAGTATACACACAAAGCTCAGTTACAGGCACAGTATATACACATAGCTGTCAGCTACAGGCACATTATACACACAGCTCAGGTACTGTACACACAGCTCAGCTACAGGTGCAGTATACACACACACAGCTCAGCTACAGGCACAGTATACACACACACACAGCTCAGCTACAGGCACAGTATACACACACACAAAGCTCAGTTACAGGCACAGTATATACACATAGCTGTCAGCTACGGGCACAATATACACACAGCTCAGCTACAGGCACAGTATATACACATAGCTGTCAGCTACGGGCACAATATACACACAGCTCAGCTACAGGCACATTTTACATACAGCTCAGGTACTGTACACACAGCTCAGTTACAGGCACAGTATACACACACAAAGCTCAGTTACAGGCACAGTATATACACATAGCTGTCAGCTACGGGCACATTATACACACAGCTCAGGTACTGTACACACAGCTCAGCTACAGGTGCAGTATACACACACACAGCTCAGCTACAGGCACAGTATACACACACACAGCTCAGCTACAGGCACAGTATACACACACAAAGCTCAGTTACAGGCACAGTATATACACATAGCTGTCAGCTACAGGCACATTATACACACAGCTCAGGTACTGTACACACAGCTCAGCTACAGGCACAGTATACACACACACAAAGCTCAGTTACAGGCACAGTATATACACATAGCTGTCAGCTACAGGCACATTATACACACAGCTCAGGTACTGTACACACAGCTCAGCTACAGGCGCAGTATACACACACACAGCTCAGCTACAGGCACAGTATACACACACACAGCTCAGCTACAGGCACAGTATACACACACACAAGCTCAGTTACAGGCACAGTATATACACATAGCTGTCAGCTACGGGCACAATATACACACAGCTCAGCTACAGGCACATTTTACATACAGCTCAGGTACTGTACACACAGCTCAGTTACAGGCACAGTATACACACACAAAGCTCAGTTACAGGCACAGTATATACACATAGCTGTCAGCTACGGGCACATTATACACACAGCTCAGGTACTGTACACACAGCTCAGCTACAGGTGCAGTATACACACACACACAGCTCAGCTACAGGCACAGTATACACACACACAGCTCAGCTACAGGCACAGTATACACACACACAAAGCTCAGTTACAGGCACAGTATATACACATAGCTGTCAGCTACGGGCACAATATACACACAGCTCAGCTACAGGCACAGTATATACACATAGCTGTCAGCTACGGGCACAATATACACACAGCTCAGCTACAGGCACATTTTACATACAGCTCAGGTACTGTACACACAGCTCAGTTACAGGCACAGTATACACACACAAAGCTCAGTTACAGGCACAGTATATACACATAGCTGTCAGCTACGGGCACATTATTACACACAGCTCAGGTACTGTACACACAGCTCAGCTACAGGTGCAGTATACACACACACAGCTCAGCTACAGGCACAGTATACACACACACAGCTCAGCTACAGGCACAGTATACACACACAAAGCTCAGTTACAGGCACAGTATATACACATAGCTGTCAGCTACAGGCACATTATACACACAGCTCAGGTACTGTACACACAGCTCAGCTACAGGTGCAGTATACACACACACAGCTCAGCTACAGGCACAGTATACACACACACAGCTCAGCTACAGGCACAGTATACACACACACAAAGCTCAGTTACAGGCACAGTATATACACATAGCTGTCAGCTACGGGCACAATATACACACAGCTCAGCTACAGGCACAGTATATACACATAGCTGTCAGCTATGGGCACAATATACACACAGCTCAGCTACAGGCACATTTTACATACAGCTCAGGTACTGTACACACAGCTCAGTTACAGGCACAGTATACACACACAAAGCTCAGTTACAGGCACAGTATATACACATAGCTGTCAGCTACGGGCACATTATACACACAGCTCAGGTACTGTACACACAGCTCAGCTACAGGTGCAGTATATACACATAGCTGTCAGCTACGGCACAATATACACACAGCTCAGCTACAGGCACATTTTACATACAGCTCAGGTACTGTACACACAGCTCAGTTACAGGCACAGTATACACACATAGCTGTCAGCTACGGGCACAATATACACACAGCTCAGCTACAGGCACAATATACCTCTGTACAGTATATAGCTGTGCACTGTATACCGTATATACCTCTGTGCAGTATATGTGCAAAACATACAGTATATAGCTTTGTATTGTATATACTGTAGCTGTGCACTGTATACAATCTATAGCTCTGTATAATATATGGCTGTGCAGTGTATACTGTATACTTTCGGACGTAATATAGCTGTGCACTGTATACCGCATGATACATAGCTGTGCACTGTATACAGTATATAGCTCTGTACAGTATATAGCTGTTCACTGTATACAGCATATATACCTCTGTACAGTATACAGCTGTGCACTGTATACAGCTCTGTACAATATATAGCTATGCACTGTATACAGTATATGTGTAGTATATATAATACATAGCTGTGTACTATATATACAGTAGGTGTGCAGTATATAGCTCTGCACCGCGAGCCCCTGAGCAGAGCTCAGCCTGTCACCCCCTGTCGGTCTCCAGCACAGGTGTTGGTCTCTGCCCCCCCAGCACAGGTGTTGGTCTCTGCCCCCCCAGCACAGGTGTCGGTCTCTCCCCCCGATCCCCCAGCACAGGTGTCGGTCTCTCCCCCCCGATCCCCCAGCACAGGTGTCGGTCTCTGCCCCCCGCTCCCCCAGCACAGGTGTCGGTCTCTGCCCCCCGCTCCCCCAGCACAGGTGTCGGTCTCTGCCCCGCCGTGCACTGACCTCACAGCAGCAGGGAGCGCGGTTGTAGTGATGAGTCCTCACTCCCTGCGGGCTGTCATGCTGCTTGTTACCAGGGGTGGAAGGGTCGATCCCAGTAAGCGAAAGGACCTGATGATGTCATGAACATGTGATCAGTCACATGTCTATAGAGGAGGCGGGGTAATGGAGGGGTTCTCCAGTGTTTTACTATGAGACGTGCCCTTTAGCTGTAAGCGAGCGCGTTGTATGGTATATACTGGGGGAGGAGGACCGTACTGAGCTACATGAGGCCACTGTGTCTTGTACCAGAGGTTATACACACAGCTGTAAGCTGTGTATACACACTATACTTGCAGCCGTGTATACTGTAGCTGAGCTGTGTGTGTATTCTGTGCTTATAACTGAGCTGTGTGTGTGTGTATACTGTGCCTGTAGCTGAGCTGTGTGTGTATTCTGTGCTTATAACTGAGCTGTGTGTGTGTGTATACTGTGCCTGTAGCTGAGCTGTGTGTATGTGTATTGTGCCTGTAGCTGAGCTGTGTGTGTGTTATACTGTGCCTGTAGCTGAGCTGTGTGTATGTGTATTGTGCCTGTAGCTGAGCTGTGTGTGTGTATACTGTGCCTGTAGCTGAGCTGTGTGTGCGTATACTGTGCCTGTAGCTGAGCTGTGTGTGTGTGTACACTGTGCCTGTAGCTGAGCTGTGTGTATGTGTATTGTGCCTGTAGCTGAGCTGTGTGTGTGTATACTGTGCCTGTAGCTGAGCTGTGTGTGCGTATAATGTGCCTGTAGCTGAGCTGTGTGTATGTGTATTGTGCCTGTAGCTGAGCTGTGTGTGTGTATACTGTGCCTGTAGCTGAGCTGTGTGTGCGTATACTGTGCCTGTAGCTGAGTTGTGTGTGTGTTATTGTGCCTGTAGCTGAGCTGTGTGTGCGTATACTGTGCATGTAGCTGAGTTGTGTGTGTATTGTGCCTGTAGCTGAGCTGTGTGTGCGTATACTGTGCATGTAGCTGAGTTGTGTGTGTGTATTGTGCCTGTAGCTGAGCTGTGTGTGTGTGTATACTGTGCCTGTAGCTGAGCTGTGTGTATGTGTATTGTGCCTCTAGCTGAGCTGTGTGTGTGTACACTGTGCCTGTAGCTGAGCTGTGTGTATGTGTATTGTGCCTGTAGCTGAGCTGTGTGTGTATACTGTGCCTGTAGCTGAGCTGTGTGTGCGTATACTGTGCCTGTAGCTGAGCTGTGTGTATGTGTATTGTGCCTGTAGCTGAGCTGTGTGTGTGTATACTGTGCCTGTAGTTGAGCTGTGTGTGCGTATACTGTGCCTGTAGCTGAGTTGTGTGTGTGTATTGTGCCTGTAGCTGAGCTGTGTGTGCGTATACTGTGCATGTAGCTGAGTTGTGTGTGTATTGTGCTTGTAGCTGAGCTGTGTGTGTATACTGTGCCTGTAGCTGAGCTGTGTGTATGTGTATTGTGCCTGTAGCTGAGCTGTGTGTGTGTACACTGTGCCTGTAGCTGAGCTGTGTGTATGTGTATTGTGCCTGTAGCTGAGCTGTGTGTGTGTATACTGTGCCTGTAGCTGAGCTGTGTGTGCGTATACTGTGCCTGTAGCTGAGCTGTGTGTGTGTGTACACTGTGCCTGTAGCTGAGCTGTGTGTATGTGTATTGTGCCTGTAGCTGAGCTGTGTGTGTGTATACTGTGCCTGTAGCTGAGCTGTGTGTGCGTATAATGTGCCTGTAGCTGAGCTGTGTGTATGTGTATTGTGCCTGTAGCTGAGCTGTGTGTGTGTATACTGTGCCTGTAGCTGAGCTGTGTGTGCGTATACTGTGCCTGTAGCTGAGCTGTGTGTATGTGTATTGTGCCTGTAGCTGAGCTGTGTGTGTGTATACTGTGCCTGTAGCTGAGCTGTGTGTGCGTATACTGTGCCTGTAGGTGAGTTGTGTGTGTATTGTGCCTGTAGCTGAGCTGTGTGTGCGTATACTGTGCATGTAGCTGAGTTGTGTGTGTGTATTGTGCCTGTAGCTGAGCTGTGTGTGCGTATACTGTGCATGTAGCTGAGTTGTGTGTGTGTATTGTGCCTGTAGCTGAGCTGTGTGTGCGTATACTGTGCATGTAGCTGAGTTGTGTGTGAGTGTATTGTGCCTGTAGCTGAGCTGTGTGTATACTGTGCATGTGGCTGAGTCGTGTGTGTGTACCAGGGCTGTGGAGTTGGATGTGTGGCTCATGGCCACTTTACACGTCCCAACATCGTTTCAATATTGTATACAACGGCACGGGAGCGCGCACTTTTTCGGCTGAAATCCAAGATCGCATAGGAGATGTTACACAGGGAGATAACGGCAGGCAACATAACTGCAATGTCTATGTGGAGCCCACTGGGATGGGGAACTCGGTACCAGACTGGGGTACTGCTGGGGATGTCACGGCAGTCCTGGTCCGGACCGTGTCCCGGGTTCACACAAGTAAATGGGGGGTATTTACAGGGGATTAGGTTTGTCGTGACGCCACCCATGGGTTGTGGTCAGTTAGGGGACCACCGCTGCTGCAGAACCTCCAGGGATGATGTTTTGGCAGCTTTACATGGAACGGCTCTCCGCAGGTAGAGCCTGGTTCCCTGGGGCAGTGGTAGTTAAAGTCTGTGATGGTGATTACAGATGTTGCAGGAGAGTAGGGGTAGCAGTAGGGATGATGAGAGTGGAGGCAATGGCAGTTTATGAGGGAGAGTGGGGCTTCAGCACAAGGATCACACACACTCACGTTTGTTGTCATTTTCCAAGTCTTTACTTGCAGATGGTATAACAAAGTATTGTCCACGGAGTCTGTACCGGGTTGCTCCCACCCTGACCGGGTCCTTGGCTTCCTACTTCTGCGCCTTGTGTGGCCCTGCTGCCGCTTGTAGCTGAACTGCTGGCCCTGTCTCCCCTCACGGGTACCAATCTGCTAGGCAACTTGAGTCCTCTGTGTCACTGACCCCTCCGTGTTGCTTTGGCTATGGTACAGTGAAGATGGTGGACCTTCACTATCCCGGTATTCACTGTCCAGTCTGTCTCAGGCACAGCCTCGGATCCGGTATCCGTCCTAAGCGCCTCTCGGGGTTGAGTTTAGGGTAACTCCTTGTCCCAGGTGTGTTCCTCTATTTCTCTGTCTCCTTTCCTCAGACCTCTCAGGACCTCCACTTCTACTTGACTCTCCTCTTGCTCTCTACTCACTTAACTGACTAACTGACACTCCTGCTGTGTGGTAAACAACTTTAGCTCCTCCCACTAGTGCAGGTGCCACCTAAGCTCCTCCCACTTTCTAGTGTAGTGTTGTGTGGGGATTAAACCTGTGTTGATGTTTCTGTGGCACATTAACCCTTGGGGTGCCACATCTACGCCCCCTTGTACGAGCGACCCAGGAACGACCATTTAACATGGGAGTGAATAGGGGAAGTTGCTCTCCAAGTCGGTGTTGGGCTGTCACACAGAACGATCCTGCCAGATCATCCATCCAATATCAGGCAGTTGGAGAGCCTATCGTTTTGGCATCGTTCTTGCAGCGAATTGGTCATTTTCACCACACAACTCACGAACGATATCAGGGCCAACGCACGAACCACGTAACTTTTTATTGAAGTTGGACGACGATATCAGGACGTGTAAAGTGGCCATTACTGACTTCACAGCAATGATTGTGGAGTTGGAGTTGTGGCGTTGGAATCGGAGTCAGATACAGGGAAAATCAAAGTTGAATTCGGATATCTGGCTTACCGACTCCACAGCTCTGGTATATACTGTGCTTGCAGCTGAGCTATGTGTGTATGTGTACTGTGTCTGTAAATGAGCTTTGTGTATATTGTGTCTCTGAGCTGTGTGTGTATACTGTGCCTGTAAATGAGCTGTGTATATTGTGCAAACTGTGCTTGCAGCTGAGCTGTGTATACTGTTTTGTAGCTGAGCTATGTATGTGTGGAGCCCACTGGGACGGGGTACTCGGTACCGGACCGGGTTGCTGCTGGGGATGCCACGGCGGTCCTGGTCCGGACCGTGTCCCGGGTTCGCACAATAAAATGGGGTGTATTTACAGGGGATTTGGTTTGTCGTGACGCCACCCACGGGTTGTGGTCAGTAATGGGACCACCGCTGCTGCAGAACCTCCGGGGATGATGTTTGGCAGCTTTAGATGGAACGGCTCCCCGCAGGTATTGCCTGGTTCCCCGGGGCAGTGTTAATTAAAGTCTGTGATGGTTGTTATAGATGTTGCAGGAAAGGGGATGATAGTGGAGACGGTGTTGCTTATGGGGGTGATCAGGGCTGGAATACAAGGATCACACAAACTCACGGTTTTTATAGTTTTTCTAAGTCTTTACTTTGCAGATGGTAAAAGCAAAGTATTGTCCACGGAGTCTGTACCGGGGCCGGGTTGATCCCACCCTGACCGGGTCCTTGGCTTCCCACTCCTGCGCTTTGTGTGTGGCCCTGCTGCCACCTTTAGCTGAACTGCTGGCCCTGTCTCCCAGGGTTACCAATCTGCTAGGCAACTTGAGTCTTCCGTGTCACTGACCCCTCCGTGTTGCTTTGTTATGGTACAGTGAAGATGGTGGACCTTCACTATTCCGGTGTTCACTGTGCTGTCTGTTTCAGGCACAGCATCAGATCCGGTATCCGTCCTTTGCGCTTCTCCGGGGTGAGTTTTGGGTATCTCTTTGTCCCGGGTGTGTTCCTTTACTTTTCCTACTCCTTTCCTCAGACCCTGGCTGGCCTGGAAGTCGACAGTGGACCGTGGGTTAAGCTTAAGGCAGCTCCTTTGCTCCCAGGTCCTTTCCTCAGTCCTCTCAGGAACTCTACTCCGTCCCTGACTCAACTCCAACTCCCTTCTCAACTCCAACTGACTAACTGTCATTGCCACTCTGAGGTAAACAACATTAGCTCCTCCCACTCTTGCAGGTGCCACCTAAGCTCCACCCACCACTCTGCTCTTCCCCACTTCCTAGTGTAGTGTCCAGGGTTGTGTGGTGTGGTGAACTAACCCTTTGTGTTGTTTCTGTGGCACATTAACCCTTGGGGTGCCACATATGTATACTTTGGCTGTAGCTAAGCTGTGTATACTTTGCCTGTAGCTGAGCTATGTGTATACTGTGCTCTGTAGCTGAGCTGGGTATAGTTTTACAACAGCCTGAAGTTGCAGGGAGTGAGTGGCTCAGATGGTAGGTTTGGTTTGTCATCGGTGGATGTGGTCGGCGGTTTCTTCGAAGAACTGAGCGAGTGGTAATTTTTAAGTCTATGCGGTCATGGAGATGATTATAATAGAAGCAGGGTTCTGGGGGTAAGACTCCAGAGTGGGGGAGGGAGGGGCGCAGAGAAGTCCCCCCCTTGCACACTTAAAAAGCGCTAATAATTGGTCATGCAGGGAAAGGGGGGCCCTACACCCTTTCACCTGGGGAACTTAGCCACAGACCCCCCTTCTACTATAATCACCTACATGACTGTGTGGACTTAAAAATGAGAACTCACTCGGTTCTTGAAAGAGACCGCCGACCACACCCATCAATGACAAACCACGCCTACCACGTGATCCGCTCACTCCCCGCAACTTCCTGCCACATGTTGTAAAATGATGCTGCTGAGCTGTGTGTATATATTGTGCTTGCTTGCAGCTGAGCTGTGTATATATCATGCCTATAGCTGAGCTGTGTGTGTATACTGTGCTGGTAGCTGAGCTGTGTGTGTACACTTTGCCTGTAGCTGAGCTGTGTATACTGTACTTGTAGCTGAGCTGTGTGTATACTATACCTGTAGCTGAGCTATGGGTATATACTGTGCCTGTAGCTGAGCTGTGTGTGTATACTGTAGCTAAACTGTGCATGTTTACTGTGCCTGTAGCTAAGCTGTGTGTGTATACCGTGCCTGTAGCTAGGCTGTGTGTGATATATTCTGCTCTGGCAGAAATTAAGAGCCACTGCAAAATGTTCAGTTTCTCTGATTTTTCTCTTTGTTGGTATATTTTTGAGTAAAATGTACACTGTTCTTTTATTCTATAAACTACTGACAGCATGTCTCCGAAATTTAAGGCTAAATTGTTTTTATTTATTTGCAGCTAATGAGAAATCGTCAAATTAATAAAAAAGACACAACAGTGCTTTCAGATTTCAAATAATGCAAAGAAAACAAGTTCTTATTTATTTAGAAACAACAATACCAATGTTTTGACTCAGGAAGAGTTCAGAAATCAATATTTGGTGGAATAACCATGATTTTTAATCACAGCTTTCATTTGTCTTGGCATGCTTTGCACCAGTCTTTCACACTGCTTTTGGGTGACCGTATGCCACTCCTGGCACAAAAATGAAGCAGTTCTTTGTTTGATGGCTTGTGACTATCCATCTTCCTCTTGATTACATTTCAGAGGTTTTCAATGGGGTTCAGGTCTGGAGGTTGGGTTGGCCATGACAGGGTCTTGATGTGGTGCTCCTTCATCCACACATTGATTGACCTAGCTGCGTGGCATGGCGCATTATTCTGCTGGAAAAAACAATCCTCAGAGTTGGGGAACATTGCCTGAGAAGGAAGCAAGTGGTTTTCAAGGCTAATCTTGTATGCAGCTTGATTCATATGTCCTTCGCAAAGATTAACCTGCCCAATTCCAGCCTTGCTGAAGCATCCTCAGATCATCACCGATTCTCCAATAAATTTCACAGTGGGTGCAAGACACTGTGGCTTGTACGCCTCTCTAGGTATCCACCTAACCATTAGATGACCAAGTGTTGGGCAAAGCTGAATATTAGACTCATCAGAGATTACCTCTATGGTCCAATCCTTATGGTCTTTGGCAAACTTCAGCCTGGCTCTCCTTAGCTTCTCATTGATGACCTCACTCAAGATATTTCTTTTCAACTCCTTTGGCATGGTTAAAAGTTATTTTTTCATTCAAATTACCTTCAGGCTATTTCTAGCACTTGTGTTGCCATCCAGCTTGTCTTATGGTGGGTTTACACGCTTCAATATCGTTTCGATATCGCAACTCAATGGCGCGGGAGCGCGCAATTAGTGCACGTTCCTCCCGCATCGCATTGAATGTTTACACGCTGCGATATCGGAATATAACGTCCGTGCGATGTCTCCGCCTCCCAACCCAGGATCGCACACTTAACATGGGAGTGAATGGGTGACGTTTCAAATCGCATCGTAATTGGGCGTTTACACAGCACGATCCGGCTTCAATCGCTATGCAATATCGGAGCATTGAATAGCACGCTCATTCAATCCCCGATATCGCATTGACATCGTGCCTGCATCGTATTGGACGTTCACACCATACAACGCAGGCACGATTTCGGCTCCGACGATTGAACCACGTGACTTTTGATTGAGATCGTACTACGATATCGCGACGTGTAAACCCGCCATTAATGCAAGAGGATTGTGAAGACCACAGCAGTGTTTTTTATACTTTCCCTTGTTAAATAAGATTTGGTTAAGATGATCACTTAATCAGAAGCACATTAAGTAGAATGAGGTGTACTTTGGTTGGAATTCAACTGACAGTGGAATGGAATGGCTGTCAGACATGTAGAAATGCATATTTTTAGAAAATTTTGCAGTGATCTCATTCTGCTGTCCATTATACATGATCCCTGTTCAGCTGCTCGGGCTATGGATCTAACACTGACTTCTACCTTTTGGCGGAGTGGTGTTTGTGCCCATGGATCAATTTGAGAATGTGAATATAGAACATTTGCACATTATATTTTAAACTTGAACATTTTTATCTTATTCTATTACATTTATTAGTTTTGCTAAGTAATAAGTTTGACACCTTTATTGCTGGCTTTGTATATACCCGTATTTTTCGCTTTATAAGACGCACCCCCAAATTTGGTGAAGGAAAAGAGAATTTTTTTTTTATAATGTTAAATGGGGTCCGTCTTATAATGCCAGTGTCCGTCTTACAATTAGTATATATGTACCTCATGCTGGTACATAAACCCACCAATCCTAGTATATACATCCCTCATCCTGGTATATATGTCTCTCATCCTGGTATACATGTCCCCATCCTGCTACATTTGCCCCCCCTCATGGCATATACGGTATGTCCCTCATCCTGGTATACATGTGCCCATCCTGTATATATGGTCCCCATCCTATATATATGCCCCCATCCTGTACATATGTCCCCCATTCTGTATATATGCCCCCCATTCTGTATATATATCCCCCATTCTGTATATATGTCCCCCATCCTGTATATATGCCCCCCAACCTGTATATATGTCCCCATCCTATGTAGCGAGCGGTGGGCGCCGCCATGTTTTTGTGGCCAGCTGCATTCATTAACACTGCAGCCAGCGGTAGAGGCCATGGCCATAATGTAGATCGCGGCCATTTTGAAGTCTCTACCTCTACTGGCCGGCTGCCACAAAAAACATGGCGGCGCCCACCGCTTGCTGCCGCCGGTACTTCTCCGCTGCTCCGGCCACCTATATTGGATATAGCCCCCTTTTGCTGGCCACACGTCCCCCAGTGATGCCACATGTCCCCTATTGATGGCACACGTCCCCTATTGATGGCACACGTCCCCCATTGATGGCACACGTCCCCCAGTGCTGGCACACGTCCCCTATTGATGGCACACGTACCCTATTGATGGCACATGTCCCCTATTGATGGCACATGTCCCCTATTGATGGCACACGTCCCCTGTGCTGGCACACGTCCCCTGTGCTTGCACACGACCCCCAGTGCTGGCACACGTCCCCTATTGATGGCACACTTCCCCAGTGCTGGCACTCATCCCCTATTGATGGCACATGTCCCATATTGGTGGCACACGTCCCCCTGTCCTGGCTATGGCCCCCCATGCTGCTGCCCATAGTAAAGTAAAAAAAACACTTTACTTACATTTTCCAGTGCTGTCCTCCCTGTGTCTCTCTCCGTGCCGCTGCGCTCCTCCACTTCCTGGTTCTCGGTAATATTAGTCATGTGATCAGCACAGTAGAGTGACATCATCTCTGTGTGCCCGATCACAGCGGCAAGCAGGGAGACACAGGGAGGACAGCGCTGGAGAAGGTAAGCAAAGTTTTTTTTATTTTACTATGGGGGGCCATAGCCAACACAGGGGGGCATGTGCAATCACAATAGGGGCGCAAGCATATATACACATATAATATGTGCCGCTCCCCCAGTCCATCACTTCGGTGCGGTTTTAGCACCGCGGTGATGGACAGCGGCAGTGCATATTATATGAGCGGGGGCACGTGACCTCCCACTGCCTCCTGCAGCCTGCACTAGCCCGCCCCAGCCCAGCCACCGGACATGCTCCAGAGCTGCCCCCACCTCCCCTGCAGTATATAATCCGTATATTTGGATTATAAAGCGCACCCCCCACTTTCCCCCAAAATTTGGGAGAAAAAAAGTGCGTCTTATAATCCGAAAAATACGTTTTTTGTTTTTCTATGCTATAGGTTTTCTCTAAGTAAAAATAATATATTTAGCCATTATTTACACTTCCCTGCTCTCTGACACATCATTTCAGTTTTATTTTCTTCAGCAAATGTCACAACTGCAGTCAATCACATGGTTCAGGGGTCTTGTTTCAACTATCTTTGCATTACCACTCAACTCCACAATTAATTACCAATAGAAATCTGAAGTCCATATTGTCATCATCTACTCCATATAGCCACCAAATCTCCAAAACATTAATTTTTGCAACAAAATATCAAACTTTATTAAAGAATTGAACAAAACACAAATATACTTTAAAACCATCCCTATAAAACCAACACCTGAGCAGTGCGGTTATAGATCATAATAGATACAATTTCCAACAGTTATCAATCATGCAGACATCATTACAATATGTGGGTACATAGATTCACAGCTATAAGGTTATTCTTCTATCTCAATGTATGCTTCTCATAGTGCTGCAATAAATCCATCATCAGGGTCCTCTCTCCTGTACTTGTGTGTGCCTTGTATTGCTCATGTTTATTGTACTTGTCTATGTATGCCCTTTTCACATGTAAAGCGCCATGGAATAAATGGCGCTATAATAATGAATAATAATAATAATCACATACAGTTTAGGACCATGTAACAAGCATTATAGAGATATTATACTTATTAGGTCATGCCCTGCACACATTACAACAAGTAAAGAGGCGGCCTACCAACCGCACTGCCCAGCACCTCGATGTATGTTTCACCCACAGCTTCGTCAGGAGGTGCTGAGGCAGTGTGGGGGTCACCTTAATATAGCGGCAGCGATATACTTTTTGCCGAACGTTCACAAGGATCTCCGAAATCCACCTGGGAGGCCCATTGTGTCTGGCAGTAATAGTCTTTGTGAGCCAATTTGCCGTTTTTTGGATTATTATCTAAAGCCCCTCATCCACATGTTGACATCTTACATCAGAGACTCAACTGAGCTATTACTCAAGCTAAAAATCCTGTACTTGGATACTGATGTAGTGATGGTAATGGCGGACGTTGAGTCTCTATATACGTCGATCTCACATGAGGACGGTATTAAGGCTGTGGACTTTTTTCTAAGGACAACGGACTTTCATGACGACCTGGTGGGCCTCTTTGTCACACTTCTTCGATTTGTTCTGATCCAAAACTACTTTGAATTTAAGGACTGCTTCTATCTCCAGGAGAGGGGTAACGCAATGGGTTCTCTTGTGCGCCCTCATACGCGAACCTCTTCTGGGGCCCTAGGAGCGGACAATTCAATATCCTAGCAATACCACCTGCACTGTACTTATGTGGGTCAGATTTATCGATGATGTGTTTTTTTTGTGGCAGTGGGGCTCAGAAGACCTGGATGCTTTTTTGATGTCCCTGAATAATAATAGACACTATATAAAACTTATTGTTGCAGCACTGATTCAATTGATTTCTTGGACATCAAGATCAGGAGAGATGGAGACAGTCTATTAACAACAGATATATTTTGGAAAAAATATCTGTCAACTCAGTGCTTAGTTTATGGGGATGGTTTTAAAGTGTATTTGTGTGTTGTTCAATTCTTTAATAAAGTTTGATATTCTCGACTACTGCAACCTCCTCCCCTGTGGCCTCCTTGCTAAGACTCTTGCACCTCCCCAATTTGTCCTTAACCCTGCTGCCTAAATAATCCACCTCTCTCCTCGCTATTCCTCCACTTCTCCCCTCCCCAAATCATCCACTGGCTCCCAATTCCCCAGCATATTCAATTCAAACTACTAACATTGACTTACAAATCCATCTACAATCTGTCTCCCCCATATATCTCTGAACTAATCTCCTGATATCATCCAACTTGTAACCTTCGATCCTCCCAACTTGTACATTCCTCATCTAACTGTCTGCAATACTTCACCTGAGCATCCCACATCTTCTTGAATTCTGCACCCCAAAATGTCCGACTATCCCATACACTCTGAACCTTCAAGTGGAACCTGAAAACTCTTCTCTTCGGAACAGCCTACAGCCTGCAATGACCACGGTGCCACCTCAACAGCACTGGACCCGGCGCTCCACCTTTCTCATGTACAGCACCATAGAATCAATGGAGCTCTATAAATAAATAATAATATTTTGTTGGATATACCATGCTGTACATGAGAAAGTGTTACATACAAACAAATTAAAAATACATTGAACAAACTAACAGTGACAAACTGGTACAGAGGGGAGAGAGGATCCTGCCCTTGTGGGCTCACATTCTACAGGGCAATGTGGAGGGAGATTGTTGCGTCTCTGCGGCACGGCGCCTCCACTGCACGCTCTGCTGTCCCCCCTGCCCACTTACCTATCGCTCCGTCACCGGCCCTGGTCCGGGGATTTAGGGACCCAGCCGGCCGGCGGCGGCCCCAGTGTTCCAGAGTGCATCACCACTTGTCAAGGGGCCAGGGTTCAGCTTTCACGCTGCTGCACCATCCTCCTGGGGCTCCTGCTGCCTCACTGTCTCCCTGAGCTCTCAGTAGGGGGCGGGTGCGTGCTCTCAGCCACTCTTAAAGGGCCAGGGTTCCAGTCTGCCCTGCCCCGCCTCTCAGCCAATCACTGAGAGGCAGCGGGGATATAATGTCCTCATTCACTTCTGGACATTGCCTGGGCAACTTCTACCATCTAGAAGCTGCCAGTCCAGGTCTTGTTACGTTCTCCTGTTTTGTGCTATTCCTTACCCTTGTTTTGTTCTCTTTCAGTTGGATACCTCGGTGCCTGTTCCCTGCTGCCCTCCGTGTTTCCTGGTCTCCCAAAGGACCCCATCCTGCACCTCCGTGTCTCCCTTCTGTTGGTTTCTTTCCCTTGGGTCAGTTCAACACGGGTGTCTGCCTCTCTCGGGCCCTCCTTAGCCTCGTCCAGGAGAAATCCCTGTATGGGGGTCACTCTGGCTGGACTCCTTCGGAGGTGTTTCCGGTGAGGCGGCCCTGTGGCCTTCCCTTGGGGTGTTTGCCCACTGCTGTTGATGTGTGCAATAAATCTTTGAACTTACCTTCCTTGTCTGGTTCTCTCACTCATCCTGGTATCAGCATCCGCATTGCCTGCGGTCCAGTGGGTCCTCACATCAGGTCCGTCTGTAGAGCGTGACAGAGACAGTAGGTTGGGTCAGCTCTGGTGGTAGTGGAGCAACGGGTCCAGTGGTGGTGAGGTGGCACCGTGGTCATTACAGGCACTCAGGCAAATGCCGGGGCCCAGACGCTGGGGAGGGACCACTGGGCCCCTGAGCAACCCCACATGTCATACTAGGGGGCCCCTGACCGCTGCCCCCACACGCCATCCTCGGGGCCCCCTTAGCGCTGCCTCCCCCCTCTCCATTACCGACAGTTGCGCTGATCGCAGCCTGTCATATAGTGTGACGCTGCAGCCAGTGCTGCGTCAATTTTTTGTGGGTGCGGCAATACAGGAAATAGAGCGGCGCTGGCTGCAGCTCACACTACAAATGACAGGCTGGATGCGATGAGCGTGACTGCCCGCCGATAAGGTTAGAATGCAGAGAGGGGGGAGGCAGTGCTAAGGGGGCCCGAGGATGTCATGTGGGGGCAGCGTTCAGGGGCCCACGGGCCCCAAGGATGAGTGGGAGCAGCTCTCATGGGCCCCCTAAGATGATGTGTGGGGGCAGCTCTAATGGGACCATGAGGCTGAGGTGTGGGGGCAGCACTCAGGGGCCCCCAAGGCTGAGGTGTGTGGGTGCAGTGCTCAGGGGATGAGATGAGATGAAGGGCAGCGCTCAGGGTCCCCTGGGGGTGATGTGGGGTGGGGAGGCATTGCTCAGAGGGCCCCCAGGGATGGGGCGGGGGGCAGCGCTCAGGGGGCCCTGTCAGGGGCAAATTACACCCAGGGGAGACAGGGTGCTGGGGGAGACAGGTGCAGGGGAAAGACAGATGCAGGGGGGAGACAGTGTTCAGTGGAGAGACAGCGTGCAGGTGAGAGACAGGAGCAGGGGGAGACACAGCTTACAGGGGTGGGGACAGGCGCAGGGGAAGATAGCATGAAGGTGGAGACAGGAGCAGTGGAGAGACACAGTGCATATAGGGAGATAGGTGCGCGCAGGGGAGATATGTGCGCAGGGGGGACACAGTGCAGAGGAAGGAGACAGGCACAGGGGCAGACAGGTGTAGGGGAGAAACACAGCGCACAGGATGGGGAACAAGCACAGGTAAGAGACAGGCTCAAGGGAGAGGCAGAGACAGCGCACAGGGGAGAGAGACTGAACAGAGAGAGTAGAGACCGCACAAGGGGAGACACATGCACAAGAGCTAATGCACAAGGTGTGACAGGCACAGAAAGGGGAGAGACTGCGCACAAGAGGGAGAGACTGCGCACAGGATGGGAGAGACAGACAATGGGGGGAGAGACAGTATGGTAGGGATTAAATTTGTAAGGGATATATATATATATATATACTGTACATATATATATATATTATTGTCTGCAACCTTTATAAAAAATATATACATATTGTGAGGCACCGCCGGCATGGCTCCCATGGCCGGGGCGCATCACATGCAGGATCAGGGTTTGATCCTGTGCACACTGGCCGGTTTTCCTGTGTTGATGCTGTGTAAACCTATCCGGAACACAGGGAGTTAAATGTGATAGTGTGTGCTGTGAAGCTAAAACATTCATGTGACTAGTGAGTGGCTCCTGAGATCGAGGAGGCCCTGAGGAAAGGAATGGGTGTTGATTGCCGACAGCCCAGGTGGGTGTGTCCTGAGTAATAGCAGCCCAGCTGGATGAGTCAGAGTGGGAGTGGCAGGCACGATAAGAGCCTGCCAGCTGAGTGTCTGAGAGATCGTGCTGAGAGATTCATTCTGAGACCAGAGATCAGCCTGAGAGCATGTGGGCTGGATCATCAGCCTGAGTGCAGAGCAGTCCAAGGCTCTGGGTGTATGGAATGACGGGAGCATGCTAGCTCCATGCCGGTGCCTAGGTCCGGGGTCGTGGCAGCACCTGGAGGGGGAAGCCGTGGCTGACCCGGTGGACGCTAGACCGGACGTACCACAACATGCGTCCGGGAAGGAGCCCGTGGGGATGCCTGGTGGAACCTGTGACAGGTAGCAAGACCCGGATCTGTGCCCGGTAAGAAAAGCAGTTCCTGAATGCTTGTGTGAACTGCGCACCTAGTGTGTAAATCATGCTAGGCGAGCTTATCCGCCATTAGGTCCAGTGAAGGACCGGTTGAACCTTATAAGTACAGTATGGCTTTTTTAAAAGACCCAGCGAGTGAATGTAGCCCTTTTGGAGGCGATTGTATGTAGTGTGCCAGGCGGGCATAGACCGCCCTTGGGACCGACTCAGAGGAGTCCGTTAAAGGACCTGATGAACCGGAATGTGTGTAGCCCTTCAGGAGGCGATTGTGTGTGGCCCTTCGGGAGGCAATTTTATGATGTGTGCCAGGCGGGCATAGTCCGCATTTGGGTCCGACTCAGTGTAGTCAGTTAAAGGACCTGACGAACCGGAATATGTGTACGAGAGGTCAGAAGCAGGGTTAGAAGGGCTCCCGTACTGGGTAACGTGTGGTTCACCCCACGGGTTACTAGGGTTTGCCAATCCCTGTTCTGAACCCAGAGGAGCCACAGTCCATGGATGTGTATATGATGGGCTGTGAGCGTATGAAAGAATGAGTGTGATCCATGGATGCTTATATGATGGGTCACATACTGTGTGTAAGAACCTGGTCAGGCTGGAGTCCTGATTCTGGGGTACTATGAAGCTGGGGAAATAAAGCCAGGGGCTGGTTCCGCCATTGGGACCCATAGGGCCCGTTGATATGGTACTTGATGTATTGTTAAATGTATGTGAACTGCAGATAGGCCAGAGGCCGTGGCCACCACGGGAGCAGTTATTAGAGCTCCAATGGGGACAGAGAGGTGGTTAAAGGTCCCGGGTAACTATAAGATGCTATGTGCAATATAAGTGTTATGTAATGTTATATGTAAATGTATGGTGTATTTATGTAAAGTGTTTATAATCAATGTGATATGTGTCAAACATGCTACCCGGGTTATGTTTATTAATATGTGAAAAATAAACGGGTAGACATTGGTTAACTTATAAACACGTGTTTTGTCGTTATGCAAGCGGGTTCCCCGGTTGCTACCTCACAATATATATATACAGTACAGACCAAAAGTTTGGACACACCTTCTCATTCAAAGAGTTTTCCTTATTTTCATGATTAAGAAAATTGTAGATTCACACTGAAGGCATCAAAACTATGCATTAACACATGTGGAATTATATATTTAACAAAAAAGTTTGAAACAACTGAAAATATGTCTTATATTCTAGGTTCTTCAAAGTAGCTACCTTTTGCTTTGATTACTGCTTTGCACACTCTTGGCATTCTCTTGATGAGCTTCAAGAGGTAGTCACCGGAAATGGTCTTCCAACAGTCTTGAAGGAGTTCCCAGAGATGCTTAGCACTTGTTGGCCCTTTTGCTTTCACTCTGCGGTCCAGCTCACCCCAAACCATCTCGATTGGGTTCAGGTCTGGTGACTGTGGAGGTCATCTGGCGTAGCACCCCATCACTCTCCTCCTTGATCAAATAGCCCTTACACTGCCTGGAATGTGTTTGGGGTCATTGTCCTGTTGAAAAATAAATGATGGTCCAACTAAACGCAAATCTGATGGAATAGCATGCCACTGAAAGATGCTGTTGTAGCCATGCAGGTTCAGAATGCCTTCAGTTTTGAATAAATCTCCAAAAGTGTCACCACAAAGCACCCCCACACCATCACACCTCCTCCTCCATGCTTCACGGTGGGAACCAGGCATGTAAAGTTCATCCGTTCACCTTTTCTGCGTCGCACAAAGCCACAGTGGTTGGAACCAAAGATCTCAAATTTGGACTCATCAGACCAAAGCACAGATTTCCACTGGTCTAATGTCCATTCCTTGTGGCCTTTAGCCCAAACAAGTCTCTTCTGCTTGTTGCCTGTCCTTAGCAGTGGTTTCCTAGCAGTTATTTTTCCATGAAGGCCTGCTGCACAAAGTCTCTTCTTAACAGTTGTTGTAGAGATGTGTCTGCTGCTAGAACTCTGTGTGGCATTGACCTGGTCTCTAATCTGAGCTGCTGTTAACCTGCGATTTCTGAGGCTGGTGACTCAGGTGAACTTATCCTCCGCAGCAGAGGTGACTCTTTGTCTTCCTTTCCTGGGGCAGTCCTCATGTGAGCCAGTTTCTTTGTTGCGCTTGATGGTTTTTGCAACTGCACTTGGGGAAACTTTCAAAGTTTTCCCAATTGTTCGGACTGTCTGACCTTCATTTCTTAAAGTAATGATGGCCACTCGTTTTTCTTTACTTAGCTGTTTTTTTCTTGCCATAATACAAATTCTAACAGTCTATTTGGTAGGACTATCAGCTGTGTATCCACCAGACTTCTGCACAACACAACTGATCGTCCCAACCCCATTTATAAGGCAAGAAATCCCACTTAATAAACCTGACAGGGCACACCTATGAAGTGAAAACCATTTCCGGTGACTACCTCATGAAGCTCTTCAAGAGAATGCTAAGAGTGTGCAAAGCAGTAATCAAAGCAAAAGGTGGCTACTTTGAAGAACCTAGAATATAAGACATATTTTCAGTTGTTTAACACTTTTTTGTTAAGTATATAATTCCACATGTGTTAATTCATAGTTTTGATGCCTTCAGTGTGAATCTACAATTTTCATAGTCATGAAAATAAAGAAAACTCTTTGAATGAGAAGGTGTGTCCAAACGTTTGGTCTGTGGAGGGTGACATATTGCTGCAGCTGAGGGGGCACACTGATTGCTGCTGCTACGGGGAGGGAGCACACATTGCTGCTGCTGGGGGGGAGAGAAGACATATTGCTGCAGCTGAGGGGGCACACTACTGCTGCTACGGGGGAGCATATGTTGCTGCTTCTATGGGGGCACACTGATTGCTGCTGCTATTGGGGGGCACACAAACCTAATCTGCTTCCACTCTGATTGCTGCAACTCTGCCTGATCCTCTTCATCTGTAGGACGGAGGACTTCATGTGCTGTCGCCTCCCACAGACTACATCCTTGCTGCTCTGGCACTTGCCTGTGTGAGGAAGTCCCTGTATGTGCAGACAGTGCTCTGCTTCTTTACAGCATGTGCGCTGGCTTAAAGGGCCAGCAGCCACACAAAGCAGCTGCCAGCCGAGCACTGCGGTCTCTAGCCGGAAAGAAGGTCTTCGCGGCCAGACGTTCCCCACCGCTGCAGCACCCATTCCTAAGTGACTGACAGACTGTCAGTCACTTAGGGACGGGTGCAGGATGTCTGTGGGCGGCTGTGTTGTGTGTGCACTCGCACCGTCACACGGATCGGACCCGCTCGGCCCGCTCTGTTCAGCAGGGGGTAGTGAGAGGTGGGGCTAGGTGGGCGGGGCCTCTAGACCTGAGGGCCTCCCATGAGTCTTACCCGGTTACCCGCCAGAGCAGTCCGAGGCTGGGGGGAATGATCTAGGGGGTCATGCATCCCGGGAGTTGATCCAGGATATTAAGTGCGAAATTAAGTGTGACTTGTTTGTGTTGTATTCGATTGTGGTGTGGTCGGACATTGTGGTCCATTTGAAGTGGTGGTTTGCAAGGTCTGTGGAAGAAATTAATAGAGCCAGAGTCAAAGTGAATAAGGTGGTGGCAAGTTTTGCTGCAAGGAATGGGGGTGTTGTCATGTGAGTTTGAGATGGCAACTTAGGATTATTCTAGCGCAGATGGTGTTCATCTGAATGAAATCGGGATGGACATGTGGATGTTGTGTTTGCATGATGGTGTGGAGCAAGCTTTAGGTGTGTAAGGTGTCTCGTGGCCTGTCCTGTGGCAGGGGGTAGGTCTGGTCCAGATTCGGTTTAGTGAATACTGGTAGTTGGGAGGTGAGCCACTAGTAGGGTATACTGGCTCCGGTTACAGGTACCTTGCAGGGGTTCTGCAAGGTTGAGGTATTAATTCTCGGTAATTAATACCTCATCTCTGGGTCAGTGTGTTGAAGCCAGGGATAATGTTTGGGGGCTTCTGGACCAGGCATATGTTACCTATTGTTTAAGGTTGGGACGCCAGATGTGTGGTGTCCCTATTTTTAGAGTGTAATTGATAGGTAATGAAGGGCTGCTGTGGCCAAATTTAACCAAGTCACAAGTAGTGTCTGTGTATTATTTGCAAGGTGGGTTTGGTTGGTGGGTACCGAAGATTGTTATCGACCGGGAATACCTCAGTTTTCATGATTAGGAAAAAACGCAGCTGTCTGCACAGCATTTCAGAAGACTTTGCTGTCCTAACAAATATTGATCTGTTTTTTTTGTCAAAAACGCAGCACAAAAAACAGATCACAAACAACCAGTGTGCACATAGCCTTATAAATCTTACCGGCTGCAGAATGACTGAAATAGTTTTTTTATTTCTAATGGTCCATTTACACGCGGCCACAGGAAGGCAGAAAGCGGCAGGCATCGGACACAATTGTGCCTGTTGCCTTGAAAAGACCACGATGTGGCAAGGAAAGTCCTGACTTACACGCCGCCACATCGTGGTCTTTTCAAGGCAACAGGCACAATTGTGTCCGATGCCTGCCGGTTTCTACCTTCCTGTGGCCGCGTGTAAATGGACCATAAGAGTAAATGTGCTACAAATACTACTGCGATACTGAATAGAAATACGTCACCACTTCTGTATTTTTCATCCACTCCTTGTTTTGGCTTACAAAAACTGATGTGAAAAACTGACCAAAAACTGAACATGTGAACGTAGCCTTAAATTATTGAGTTGTAATAAGAATGGCTGGCTGCTACACAGACGGTTAAAATAGTGTTTTCTACTTCAGGTTTGTCATACAATAAAATAAATACCTTTAATTTGCTAAGATTTTATAGTAATATTGACTGTATACAGGGGCGGACCTACCGTGGTGCCGCTGGTGCAGCGGCACCAGGGCCCCGACAGGCTAGGGGCCCCCCCCTCAAGGCACGGAGAATAAGCCGACATGCTGCCGGCCACGCCTCTTCTAGCTGCCTCACAGCAGCTCAGGAGCGAGGACAGAGCCCCAATCACAGTGGAGAGAGTGAGTCATGTGACCTCTCCTGCACTGTGGGGAGGACCTCACTCAACCAATCCTGGCAATGCGCGCGGGCCTCTGAAATTCTCTCCACATGGCTGATGGCTGTTCAGCATCATCATCAGCAGCAGCAGATGAGGGGACACAGCTCTGCACAAGGACCCAGGTACAAGGAAAGGGACCAAAGACAGGGCACAGGCTGAGGACAGACCCGGGGGGGGGGGTTGCTGCTCTGTACACTGCTTTTATGCTTTTACAGGACCTGTGATGATGTCACATTGAGGGGAGGAGTCAGTGGTCACATGATCAGCTCCTCAGTGTATGCAGGACTCTGCTGTGCTGGTTGTCGATGTGCTGGATGAGATGAAGTTTATGTCAGGAGGGATTTACAGTGTGGATGTAGCAGAGCCGAGTGTGTATGAGGTGTATGGAGCGGAGTTCAGAGTGTATACGTGATGTACGGAGCGGAGCCGAGTGTGTACAAGATGTACGGAGCAGAGCCGAGTGTGTACGTAGCGGAGCCGAGTGTGTACGAGGTGTACGTAGCGGAGCCGAGTGTGTACGTAGCGGAGCCGAGTGTGCACGTGGTGTACGTAGCGGAGCCGAGTGTGTACGAGGTGTACGGAGCGGAGCTGAGTGTGTACGAGGTGTACGGAGCGGAGCCGAGTGTATGAGGTGTACGGAGCAGAGCCGAGTGTGTGCGAGGTGTACGGAGCAGAGCCGAGTGTGTGCGAGGTGTACGGAGCCGAGCAGAGTGTGTGCGAGGTGTACGGAGCTGAGCCGCATGTGTACGAGGTGTACGGAGCAGAGCCGCATGTGTACGAGGTGTACAGAGCGGAGCCGAGTATGTACGAGGTGTACGGAGCGGAGCCACGTGTGTGCAGAGCCGCGTGAGTATGAGGCAGGGCCACATGTGCGGGACATATGGAGTAAAGCCGCGTGTGCATAAGGTGGATGGAGTGGAGCCGCATATGCTGGGGCGTCCTGTAGAGGAGCCGCATGTGTACGGAGCGGAGGCGTGTGCGCAGGGCATGTGGAGCGGAGCCGCGTGTCTACAAGGCATTTGGAGCGGAGCCACGTGCGTACAAGGTGTGTGTGCGCCAGTGGTAGTTCCCCGCGGATGCCGCTCCCATTCCTATAGTCCCGGCTGCCTCTGCCGGCAGTATTCTTCACTCGAGTCCTGGCTGAGCCGTCTGCTTTTTGCAGCTCAGCATGGTGGGGCACGATGATGTCATCACTGAGTGCCACTGTGCTGATACGTGCAGAGCGGAGCAGCAAGAAGAGAGGTGAGTATTTACTTTTTTTTTCTTAACCCGTGAATACAGTGATGGGAGACTATGTAATGTGCAATATAACATAGGAGGAGTATGGGGTGCAATATACTATCTGGAGGAATATGAGGGCCCATTATACTATATGGAGGACTATGGGACTGCCTTATACTATATGGAGGGCTATGCGGGTGTATTATAATATATGGAGGGTCGTGGAATGCATTATAATATATGGAGGACTATGGATGATGTATTAAAATATATATAGCCAATTATATAATATGGAAGCCATTTTAATATATCTGGAGGGCTCTGTGGGGGCATGATAATATTTGGAGGGGTGTGAGGAAGCCTTTATACTTTATGCAGGGCTCTTTGAGGGTTGCGTTGTAAATAAATATTACAATCTATATGTTTACATTACTTTGTTGCCACTATGAGGGGCGGGGGGGCCCCCAAAAAATTTCTTGCACCGGGGCCCACTACAGTCTGGGTCCGCCCCTGACTGTATATGTTGATGTCTGTGAAATTTGATAATTAAAAGCAACAAAAATAAAATACAATACAGAGTTAAAAGAAAGACGAGCTCTCAAACAATGAAAGTGATTTTATTTTGACAAGTAACTTTTTATTCATCAAAAGAAAATAAATATTTCTGCACCACATGGACTTTCATTGGTCTTCAATCCATCATATGGAAACAGAATTGTGACAATCTTATTGACATTTCCTACTCTACAGTTAGACAAATGGCAGTTCCACCTATATATCTGAAATAACTAATATTAAGGAAAACAATCAACACATACACTTGGCCCCTAGATTGTGCTGACTGCCACCATCCCAATTTCAAAATTTGCACAATGTAAAGAAAACAAGAATGCAATCATCTGGAAATCTCTTATTCTACAACATACAAAAATTTGATTAAACTGAGAGCCCCCACACTCTGTTATCCATCTAAATGCTACAGTTATTATTAACAACAACATATAAGAGGTTGAATGGCAATGTCGAGGCCAGCACTAATCATCACTGATGCTTTTATTGTTAAATAATAATTTAATAAAATTTATTTTTTATTTACTTCTTACCAAGCATTTCTTTTCCTTTTTTGGTTTTATGATATTACTCACTAGATGTGGGCTCAATGCTATTACATTGGGAAGGCGGTGACATCACAATGGGGGCAGGCTCTTTTGCGCGGGGCAGCAGCCGTCTCTCTTCCCTGTGTGGGTCTCTCTATCTTCTGTCGCTCTCTCCACATGCTCTTTCAATGTATGTAAATATATGTATTCTTGCTTAAAAACCTGATTTTTTTTTTTATTATTATTAATAAAGCATTTAATTTCCTTGTAAAAAATGTGTAGGGCCACGCTGTATTTTCTATTGCTAGCGCAGGTAAACTAAGCAGCAACTGGCTGTCAACCCCCGTTTTTGGTGTTACCTCCGCTGGCAATGAAAAATATAGGAGAACCCTTATTTTTTCAGTTATGTAACTAAACAATTTAATAAAAATTTGGTGTGGGTTCCGCCATATTTTTTATTGCCAGCCAAGGCCATCCAGACAGCTGGGGGCTGCAATTCTCAGCATGGTGAGGCTCAAGCGTTCTGGGCCCCTACATTGAAAATTGCAACCAGCAGCTGGCCCAGAATTGACACCTCTATGAGAGATGCCATAGCTAACGGTTACCCTGCTCTTTCAGCTGCCGTGTAGCGGTGGCAGACTGGGTAATAAAGAGGTTGATGTCAGCATTTTTTGGCAGTAGACATTAGCAATACTTTCAGTAAAGAGAAAAAAAAACACCTACACAGAGAAAAATCCTTTATTGAATACAAAATAGAGACACCTCGTTATCTACTTTATTAGCTCCCACCAAGTTCCACTCTGATATAACCCTGTAATTACAGTAATCTTGCAGTGGGGCGGTGTAATGCGTCAGGCTGCTGCCATCTTTGGTGGCAGGTGTCCAAAGATGGTGGCTGCGTGAGTAAGTGCACATGCGCGCTCTCTGCCTCCATCTGCTCCCTGTGCGTGCTCTCTGCCCCTCCCTTTCTGCTGTGATTTCTCTGTCTGCCCTCCTCTGTGCCTTCCTGTGGCCCCTCCTGCCTCCCTGTGCCCCCACCAGCAGTCCTCACTGATCTCCACCGGCAGTCCTCACTGAGCTCCACCAGCAGTCCTCACTGATCTCCACCAGCAGTCCTCACTGAGCTCCACCAGCAGTCCTCACATATTGTACACAAGGGAATCTATTTGTGGGCTCATATGTGTAATCTAATACTATATATGATAATAATAAAATTTATTCATTTATATGGCGCTATTCATTTCATAGCAATTTACATACATTTGCAATACTGTCCCCATTGGGGCTCACAATCTATGTTCAAAATATTTTAATTGAATAGATATAATCATACAAGTTAATGCATTTTATAATCAAGTTCAATAGGAAGAATATCAGAATCGTACAGTTGAGATTAATTAATTTTTGTAATTAAGTCAAAATTGAGGTAGTTTTATACATAGAATCTAGTAACTTCGAGTTTCATAAAGTCTCATATAGCTTCAGAGATTTGTAGTGCGTATTAGCATCAAATGGGTTACAATCAAACAATTAAATAACTATTTACAATTTTATAAATCGTGTTAATCAATAAGGGAAGGCAGTAGAAACAGGAAATTGGGGGTGGGGGGGATAAACTGGAGCGTGAAGAGCCCATTGGAACCATTTAGACAATACTGTGCAGAGTATTTCAGTATTATTATCTATCTATATAACGCAAGGACTCACATCGGCGATGAGGGAGTCATAATGTGATTCCAGTCATACCATTTTCGATAGTATTTGTTTAGTAAGTTGTTCATGAGAGAAACACATGTTCATAAGTGTTATGGCATGCAATTTTTTCAACTAATTGTTCAATCTTAGGGGGGAAGAGGGTCTCTCCATTCAGCTGCAATAGTATTTTTTGCTGCGCGAAGGATATGTGCTATTATCTACTATATAATTGTCTAAGGGCGTTTTGAGTGTGTCTGTCGCCGAAATCGCGCGCCAGACACAGGCCGCTCATTGGCGGGTGCCAATGAGCGCAGACTATGCAAATAGGCACGAGAATTCAAAGTTCGAATTTCGCGCCTATTTGCTGCCCAGCTACAGCGGCGCATAGCATAGCATACAGTCTCTACTCACAGCCCCTCGTTCCTCCTGTCCGCGCTCCCTGCGGCCCCCCCGCGGCACCCCCACTCCTCCTGCTCCGATCCGCTCTTCCTGCTCCCCGCGGCCCCCACTCCCCCTGCCCCCCGCTCCTCAATGGTGATAATAAAAAAATCCCATAAGGCTACTCACCTGTCCGCCGCCGTGCTCCACGTTTCTTCTAGCTGCCAGGACAGGACCTGTCGTTGCCTGGGAAACCAATCAGCTGATCGGTCACATGACCGCTAACTTCGGTCATGTGACCGATCAGCTGATCGGTTTCCCAGGCAACGACAGGTCCTGTCCTGGGAGCTAGAAGAAACGTGGAGCGCGCCGGCGGACGGGTGAGTACCTTATGGGATTTTTTTATTTTTATCACCATTGAGTGGGGGGGCAGGGGGAGCAGGGGGCACAGGGAGGGGGGCCACGGGGAGCAAGGGGTGCTCCATCCTGCCCCCCGCTTGCTCCATTCTTCCCCCCCCGCCACCATCCTGCCCCGCCGGCTCCGTCCTGCCCCTCCCCCCATCCTGCTCGTCCGGCTCCATCCTGCCCCCCTGGCTCCATCCTGCCCCCCATGGCTCTATTCTGCCCCTCCCCGGCTCCATCTTGCCCCCCAGCTCGCTCCATCCTGCCCACCACAGTTATGCTCCCCCACCTCCATCCTGCCCCACCGGCTCAATCCTGCCCCGCCAACTCCATCCTGCCCTGCTCACTCCATCCTGCCCCGCTCGCTCCATCCTGCCCACCACTGTTCTTGCTCCCCTGCCTCCATCCTGCCCCCCTACCTTCATCCTGACCTGCCGTCTCCATCCTGCCCCGCCGGCTCCATCCTGCCCTGCTCACTCCATCCTGCCCCGCTCGCTCCATCCTGCCCCGCTTGCTCCATCCTGCCCCCCCACCTCTATCCTGCCCCCCACCACCATCCTGCCCCTCCGCCACCATCCTGCTCCCCCGGCTCCATCCTGCTCCCCCGGCTCCATCCTGCTTCCCCGGCTCCATCCTGCTCCTCCGGCTCCATCCTGCTCCTCCGGCTCCATCCTGCCCCGCTCGCTCTATCCTGCCCCCTGCCACCATCCTGTCCCCCAATCCTGCCCCCCTGCTCCTCTGCCTCCATCCTGCTCCTCTCGCTCCATCCTGACCCTCTCGCTCCATCCTGACCCTCTCGCTCCAGCCTGACCCTCTCGCTCCAGCCTGACCCTCTCACTCCATCCTGCCCCGCTCGCTCCATCCTGCCCCGCTCGCTCCATCCTGTCCACTACAGTTCTGCTCCCCCGCCTCCATCCGGCCCCCCCACTTTGATCCTGCCCTGCCGGCTCCATCCTGCCCCCCCGCCTCCATCCTGCCACCGCCTACATCCTGCCCCCCTCGCTCCATCCTGACCCTCTCGCTCCATCCTGACCCTCTCGCTCCAGCCTGACCCTCTCGCTCCAGCCTGACCCTCTCGCTCCATCCTGCCCCGCTCGCTCCATCCTGCCCCGCTCGCTCCATCCTGTCCACTACAGTTCTGCTCCCCCGCCTCCATCCTGCCCCCCCACTTTGATCCTGCCCTGCCAGCTCCATCCTGCCCCGCCGGCTCCATCCTGCCCCACTCGCTCCATCCTGCTCCGCTCGCTCCATCCTGCCCACCACTGTTCTTGCTCCCCCGCCTCTATCCTGCCCTCCCGCCTCCATCCTGCCCCGCCGCCTCCATCCTGCCCCGCCGGCTCCATCCTGCCCCGCCGGTTCCATCCTGCCCCGCTCACTCCATCCTACCCCCCACCATCCTGCTCCTCCGGCTCCATCCTGCCCCCCACCACCACCATCCTGCTCCTCCGGCTCCATCCTGCCCCGCTCGCTCCATCCTGCCCCCCCGACACAATCCTGCCCCCCCCCGTCACTATCCTGCCCTCCTTCTTCGTTCCTCCTGCTCGCGCTCCCTGTGGCCCCCCCCCCCGCGGCAGCCCTGCTCCGATCCGCTCTTCCTGCCCCCCTCGCTCCCCGCGGCCCCCCTCCCTCTGCCCCCCCGCTCCTCAATGGTGATAAAAATCTGCCCCTCTTGCTCCATCCTGCCCCACTCGCTCCATCCTGCCCCGCTCGCTCCATCCTGCCCCCCTTCTGGCTCCATCCTGCCCCCCTTCTGGCTCCATCCTGCCCCCCTTCCCGCTCCATCCAGCCCCCTTCCCGCTCCATCCTGCCCCCCTTCCCGCTCCATCCTGCCCCGCTCGCTCCATCCTGCCCCCTGACACAATCCTGCCCCCCGACACAATCCTGCCCCCCCCCCGTCACTATCCTGCCCTCCTTCTCCATCCTGCCCCCCCGGCAGTTAGGGGTCATTTGACCAATCAGCTGATCGGTTTCCCAGGCAACGACAGGTCCTAAAGGCCTGTAGGACCTAGAAGACGGAGGTGGAGCGAGGTGGCGGACAGGTGAGTATCCTCACTGAGGATTTTTTTATTTTTACTTTTACTGTGGATGAGCGGGGGCCAGGAGGAGCGGGGGGCCGCGGGGAGCAGGAAGTATCGCCATATACCATAGTGCTGCTATACATTTACTGAAATGTACCGCCCTAAACTATAGAGCTGCTATACATGTACTGTAATATACCGCCATATACTATAGCGTTGCTATACATGTGCTGTTCTACATGTTCTATAATGTACCGCCATATACTATAGCGTTGCTATATATGTACTGTATTGTACCGCCGTATACCATAGCGCTTCTATACATGTACTGCCATATAGTATACTGCTGCTATACATGTGCTGTAATGTACCGCCATATACCATAGCGTTGCTATACATGTGCTGTAATGTACCGCCATATACCATAGTGCTGCTCTACATGTACTATAATGTACCGCCATATACTTTAGCGTTGCTATACATGTACTGTAATGTACCGCCATATACCATAGCGCTGCTATACATGTACTATAATGTACTATAGTGCTGCTATATATGTACTGTAATGTACCGCCATATACTATAGTACTGCTATACATGTACTGTAATGTACCGCCATATACCATAGCGCTGCTATACATGTACTGTAATGTACCGCCATATACCATAGCGCTTCTATACATGTACTGCCATATACTATAGTGCTGCTATACATGTGCTGTAATGTACCGTCATATACCATAGCATTGCTATACATGTGCTGTAATGTACTGCCATATACTGTAGTGCTGCTATACATGTGCTGTAATGTACCGCCATATACCATAGCGTTGCTATACATGTACTGTAATGTACCGCCATATACCATAGCGCTGCTATACATGTACTGCCATATACTATAGTGCTGCTGTACATGTACTGTAATGTACCGCCATATACGATAGTGCTGCTATACATGTGCTGTAATGTACCGCCATGTGCTGTAATGTGCTGCTATATATATATATATATATATATATATATATATATATATATATATATATACAGTATATAAATATATATATATGTAGTTCACTCATGTTGACTAAACAAGTTCTGTCAGTCACAGTATGTCAACTACATACATATTCTAGAATACCCGATGAGTTAGAATCGGGCCACCATCTAGTAGGTCTATATTTGTTTGGTAGATCTTCAAGGCCTAGCAGCAATACTACTAGTTCTGGAGTGAGTTTCAGATTGAGGCCTGATAATTTATTTATTAGAGATTCAACTCCTGACTAGAAAGAATTAAGTACTGCACAATCCCAGAAAATATGAGTAAGATTACCATTATGCAAAGAATTTCTCCAACAAAGGGGAGAGTTAGTTTCTTGAATTTTGGAAAGCTTAACTGGTGTAAAGTACCACCGAGAATAGATCTTGTATTGTGTTTCTAATAGAGAAACACAAGGGATAAATCTGTATATAGTTTCAAAGTTTTTTTGAAGTACATCAGGAGAAATATTTATTTTAAGATCCTTTTCCCAAGCTGTGATGTTGTTAGCTTGTTGGAAGATAGAGTCCTGATTAAAATTCTGATAGATGTGGCCAGTTTTCCAGAATATTTGGGCTTGTGGTAATTTATGCATTTGTACTAGATTATGTGGCAGCGAGAAGTTCAACTTATGAATTTTAATGAGATTTTCAATTTTTTTTCCATGTAGCTACCTCTGCATGGTTGAGTTTGTATTTGTTTTTTAGAATTAGGAAGGGTTCTAGTTTTTGTTTGTCGTTTAAAATGGGGCTCACAATCTAAATATCCTAGTTTAAGTTATACCGGACTTGAGGAAAAGCGCTTCCTTAAGAGACACAGTAGTTTCATCCAAGAGTTCCTTTAAATCGTAAAATAGTCGATAGTTCCAAATATTTGCAGTACAGTACAACACGTTTCTTCCTCAGGTACAAGTAAAAAGTATACGTTTGTGTTCTTATACAACTGAGTATGGGGAGTTGGGAGGTTGGTCACCACCCTAATCAGTAATTGTGGTAATTAGTCCACAATCAGTGTGGAGTTGTTTCTCTATATTTCTTCTTGGCCTCCTGCACACGTCTATGTACCCACGGATGTGTGGAGAGATCCTATTCTAAGTATCCTATCAGTATGTCTTTCAAATGTGGGAGGAAACGGGAGTGCCCAGAGGAAACCCACACAAACAAGGGGAGAACATACAAACTCCTTGCAGATGTTGTCCTTTGTGGGAATTGAACCCAGGACCTCACCGCTGCAAGTCTGCAGTGCTAGCCACTGAGCCACCATGCCGCCCTATAGAGAGGATATGTGGAGACTCAAATGGTATATATGGAGCTATGTGAGGGCTCATGCTGTACTGTACATAGAAGGGCTAAATGGGAGGCTCATTCTGCATATAGGAGGGCTTTGTGGGGGCTAGTACTACACTGTGTGCAGAATTATTAGGCAAATGAGTATTTTGATCACATGATATTTTTTATACATGTTGTCCTACTCCAAGCTGTATAGGCTTGAGAGCCAACTACCAATTAAGTAAATCAGGTGATGTGCATCTCTGTAATGAGGAGGGGTGTGATGTAATGACATCAACACCCTATATAAGGTGTGCCTATTATTAGGCAAATGCAAAATGGGTCAGAAGAGAGATTTGACGGACTCTGAAAAGTCCAAAATTGTGAGATGTCTTGCAGAGGGATGCAGCAGTCTTGAAATTGCCAAACTGTTGAAGCATGATCACCGAACAATCAAGTGTTTCATGGCAAATAGCCAACAGGGTCGCAAAAAGCATATTGGCCAAAAAAGGTGCAAAATAACTGCTCATGAATTGAGGAAAATCAAGCGTGAAGCTGCCAAGATGCCATTTGCCACCAGTTTTGCCATATTACAGAGCTGCAAACTACTGGAGTATCAAAAAGCACAAGGTGTGCTATACTCAGGGACATGGCCAAGGTAAGGAAGGCTGAAAAACGACCACCTTTGAACAAGAAACATAAGATAAAACATCAAGACTGGGCTAAGAAATATCTTAAGACTGATTTTTCAAAGGTTTTATGGACTGATGAAATGAGAGTGACTCTTGATGGGCCAGATGGATGGGTCAGAAGCTGGATCAGTAAAGGGCAGACATCTCCACTCCGACTCAGATGCTAGCAAGGTGGAGGTAGGGTACTGGTATGGGCTGGTATCATCAAAGATGAACTTGTGGGACCTTTTCGGGTTGAGGATGGAGTGAAGCTCAACTCCCGGACCTACTGCCAGTTTCTTGAAGACAACGTCTTGAAGCAGTGGTATAGGAAGAAGTCGGTATCGTTCAAGAAAAACATGATTTTCATGCAGGACAATGCTCCATCACATGCATCCAACTACTAGCGTGGCTGTCCAGTAAAGGTCTAAGAGAAGAAATAATAATGACATGGCCCCCTTGTTCACCTGATCTGAACCCCATAGAGAACCTGTGGTCCCTCCTAAAATGTGGGATCTACAGGGAGGGAAAATAGTACACCTCTTGGAACAGTGTCTGGGAGGCTGTGGTGGCTGCTTCACGCAATGTTGATTGTAAACAGATCAAGCAACTGACAGAATCTATGGATGGAAGGCTGTTGAGTGTCATCATAAAGAAAGGTGGCTATATTGGTCACTAATTTTTTTGGGGTTTTGTTTTGGCATGTCAGAAATGTTTTTTTCCAAAATTCTGTGCAGTTATGTCAGTTTACCTGGTGAAAATAAACAAGTGAGATGGGAATATATTTGGTTTTTATTAAGTTGCCTAATAATTCTGCACAGTAATAGTTACCTGCACAAACAGATATCCTCCTAAGATAGCCAAATCTAAAAAAAAAACACTCCAATTTGCAAAAATATTAAACTATGATATTTGTGAGTCTTTTGGGTTGATTGAGAACATAGTTGTTGATCAATAATAAAAATAATCCTCTAAAATACAACTTGCCTAATAATTCTGCACCCAGTGTATGCAAATGAGGGGGCTCATATGTGTAGTCGTCTAGCATTCATCTCCCTCCCTGCTTGTTCACCTCATGGAGTCTTAATTAATAAAGCTGCAATTGCACTTCATCCACCCGAGTGCCATTCTTTCTATAAGCTCATATGTGTAGGCTAATACTATATATAGAGAGGCAATGGGGAGACTCATATAGTATATACGGAGCTATGTGGGGTCTCATGCTGTACATAGAAAGACTAAATGGAGGGATCACAATGTATATAGGGGGCTACTTGGGGGTTCATATTGCATATAGCAGGGCTAAGTGAAGGCTTATGTTGTATTTAGGGGCTATGTGGGGGCCACCATAAGAGAGCTATGAGAGAGCTCATACTGTATTTAGGAGGCACAAATGTAAGAATGAAAAGGCAGCACTCACCGAAGTGCATATTCTTTAACTTTATTTTTTGTCCAAGATACACATAGTGCAGGAAGGGGGAGTGGAGGTGGCGAATGACGGCTGTTGTTTCACGCTGAAAAGTGCTTTAACAGGTCCAGATAAAGACGTGGCATAAAGATACGGGAGCACACAGGTATAAAGTGTTTTTCACTTTATACCTGTGTGCTCCCGTATCTTTATGCCATGTCTTTTTCTTGTTTATTCCATTTGAGTATCGTGGCATGGTGAGCACCTCAATTTACTATTGTATTGTGGTGCTCCTCTTTATCCAATTGTTAACAGGTCCAGATGGCATGTGATGTAAGTTCCCTGATTAAAAACATCAAACAGAGCGCTCACACAAAACAGGACCACAGGTTACAGTAAAACAATTACAGCAGAAGGAATAACAGTTATATATTTTACAAGAAAACAGAGATTGTTTTTGTCATTCATGCCTGCAGTGCCTTGTGCATTTAACTCATTGATCCAGTGGGCTTCTTTTCTTAATTACATTTTATGTGTATCCCCCGAAGGAGGGTGACGCTTTTGTAATCCTACAAAGGACAGTGACTCAGGATTTGTCGGATGATCCTTCCTGACGTATTTCATGAGACGGGGAACCCTTCCCTGTTGTTATTGAGTTAAAGTGCCCACGGAACTTGACATATAATGGTCTGATGGTCTTTCCTATATAAAAAGTCCACATGGACAAAAGGCTGCATAGACCACCGATTTAGTTTCTTTCATCATTGTTTATTTGTTTTAACCTCAAAAATTGGCTGAAGGGTAAGGATTGCTTTGTGTGGAATGGGTGGGCACTATTAAAATGCAAAAACACACTGGGTGGCTGGTTTCCGAAAAACGTTTTGTTGTATTTTATAATACAAAAGATCAAGACTGTACCACCGTACATGGATAGTTGCATGTAGCTTAAGTGATTTTTCTGGGTATAGCACTTTCAGCACAACATACAGACTTTGGGGCATGCCAGTATAGACCCACTATGAACTTTACATAAAGAGATTTAAAAGACATCACTCACCAATGTACGGGTTTTCTAACCTTTATTCCAAAATTTAAAGGCAATGGTGGAAGGAAAACGAATGCGGGCTGCCTTGAAGGACCCGTTGAAGTCCAGGTGGACGAAACGACCATAGTACTGAATGCAGCCAGCATTTGTTTTCCTTCCTACATGATCTTTTAACTTTTGGAATAAAGGTTAGAAAATCTGTACATCGGTGGGTATCCCCTTTTACTTTTCTTTATATATTATACACAGAAGAAACAAGAGATCATGCTTCAATTTTACAGAAAATCTCAGGAATTTTATTTATCCTTTGTAGGCACAGAAATAAGGAGGCCGATAAAGTGCAAGGTGCAGCAATACAGCAAGGGCACTTTATGCACTTTCACAGGATGCTTTTAGGAGACAAAAGGAGAGCGAGATTAGTGATAGGATGCTGCAGGGACATGTTTTGGTAGCTTAGGTGGCATTTTGGAGGTGACAGGATCCCTTTAATGGCTACCTGAAAAGATGGTAACAAATAATTAGCCTGATGAAGAGGCCTTAGAGCAGAGGTCCCCAATGTCAGTCCTCGAGGGCCGAACCAGTGCAGGTTTTCAGGATTTCCTTACTATTGCACAGGGATTGGAATCATTGCCTGCTGTGCAATACTAAGGAGATCCTGAAAACCTGCACTGGTTCGGCCCTCGAGGACTGACATTGGGGACCTCTGCCTTAGAGTATCGAAAGCTTGATATTTGTTACCCTCTTTTCAGTTAGCCATTACAAGTTATCAAGCACTGAGGGCTCTCAGATTTTAATATTTTTCATTAGTAGAGGCATTCTCACAAAAGGACCTAAATTTCTTGGTCTCTCACCCTTCTTCAAAGACTCCCTTTTGGTACCTGACCCTTTAAAGTGCTTAAATAAATGGATCTTATGGATAAACCTGAACAAATTGACTCTGAAATCTGTAAAATCAAATTTTTCTGGCATGCAGAAATGTAATCCATTTTTACGGACTGAGATTATGTCTTTGGTCAAAATATGATCAGTTAAGTTGAATATCTTAATCGAGCAGTAATCTGCTGGCATCAATCCCTCCAAGACACTTGCTTCCTTTTTCTGGTACTTGATCTGTTTAATTCTCCCTCTCCCCCTAAAGGAGTAAAGCGTATCTTCAGGAGCAGCTGTCTTTGATTCTGTACTTTCCATAGGTTTCTTAGAAGGCGGTTCATCTCCACTTGAGTCTGAATCCATGGTCCAGCAACCTTTTTAAGGAATATTAAGAATTTTTGGAGCTTTTTTCTTATAAAATGACTTTTTGTGAGGTGTAACACAGGAGGATTTGATTTTACTCCAGTTGAACACATGTCCTGACTCATAATCAAATTTCTCTTGGACACATTTTCCTTTTTTCTTATTCTTAATCTCCATTTGTACGGAGATGAATTTTTTTCCAATTTATTAAAAAATGTTCACCATTGGTCTTTATTTATTTATTGGACTCTAGTTAAATTATGGAGTCTCAAAAGTTAATTTATAACCATCTTGTTTCTTTCTCATTCTGCTTCAAAATCAGTCTCAAAAGTCTCTGAGAGCAATCAGTTTGAATGCTTTCCCATTCTTTTACAAAATCAGGATCATCCTGTGCATGAGATATATTTTTAGAAATTCTTAATCTCCTGGGGACTCTGTTGCAATCATCATAAGATCTGAGTGACTGTACTGTCCAGAATATTTCTATTTCATTTCCCGCCAGGTAAGAAATTTTTTGTTCGAGACCTTTGTTTCTCATTACTGTAGTAACCTTCTTAGTGTTGCAGTCCGAAAAGAACGTCTCCACAGCGAGCATGAATGAAAAAATTATCTTTCATTGTATTGAATTGTGTATTGTATTATGCTTTGTATTGTATTGTATTATATTGTATTGTATTGTTTTTTGTATTGTATTGTACTTTCTGATAACTGTTTCTTATGATTGTTTAAACATGAACCTCTGTATTGTGAAACGCTGCAGAATATGTTGGCACTATATAAATAAAGATTATTATTATTATTATCATCTCTCGGTTTCCTTGTGAAATATGTAACTGTTATCCCTTCTGCAGAAATTGTTTTACTGTAACCTGTGGTCCAATTTTGTGTGTAATTTCATGTTTTTAATCAACATTTTAATGAGATTGTGACGCAGACTTGAATGCACCTGTAGAAGAGACGAATCTAGACCTGATAAAGCGCTTTTCCAGGGGGAAACAGCAGCCCCCACATCCCCCTTCCCTGCACTATGTGTATCTAGGGCAAAGAATAAAGTTAAAGAATATTCATTCCGGTGAGTGCTGCCTCTTCATTATTACCTTTGTGCTTGGATGTGTGACTTTCCTCTGTAATGCAACCCCAGTTGTTGGTCCCAGTCTGCTATGAAGTGGATCTATTAAAGCAGTCAGAGCTCTAGGAAACTAGTGCCCTATATTCTTGTGTATACTGTATATAGGAGGGCTGTGTGAGAACTTATGGTATCTATAGGGGAGTTGTGTGTGAGCTCATACTGTATTTAAGGGGAACTGTGTGTGGGCATGTATTGTGTATAGGGGGACTGTGGAGGTTCATACAATAGGTAGGGGACTATGTGGGGTCTCATACTATATATAGGCAACTGTGTGTGGACTCAAACTGTATGTGGAGCTATTTGGGGGCTCACATGGTAGATGGGGGTTGTCAGTGTATGTAATTCTGCTCAACAATAAGTGATGCAATTAATATTAGTATAAATAATTATGATGAATATACTAATATTAAGCAGAATTAATTTCAGGCTATTGGTTCGGCACTCCATCACAGTTATGGTCTCTCATGTGGCCCTTGGGGAAAATTACAGTGGGTATTCAGACCTCTTTAAATTTTTTACTCTTTGTTTCATTGCAGCCATTTGGTTAATTCAAGAAAGTTAATTTTTTTTCTCATTAATGTACACTCTGCATCCCATCTTGACTGAAAACAAACAGAAATGTAGAAATTTTTGTATATTTATTAAAAAAGAAAAACTGAAATATCACATGGTCACAAGTATTCAGTCCCTTTGCTCAGTATTGAGTACAAGCACCTTTTTAAGACACATTGGATTTGGGGACCCTCTGCCATTCTTCCTTGCAGATCCTCTCCAATTCCGTCAGGTTGGATGGTGAACGTTGGTGGACAGCCATTTTCAGGTCTCTCCAGAGATGCTCAATTGGGTTTAGGTCAGGGCTCTGGCTGGGCCAGTCAATAATGGTCACAGAGTTGTTCTGAAGCCACTCCTGTGTTATTTTAGCTTTGTACTTAGGGTCATTGTCTTGTTGGAAGGTGAACCTTCAGCAAAGTTTGAGGTCCAGAGCACTCTGAAAAAGGTTTTCATCCAGGATATCTCTGTACTTATGTTTACTTAAATTGCAACCAGTCATCCTATCCCTGCAGCTGAAAAACACCCCCATAGCATGATGTTGACACCACCATTTTTCAATGTTGGGATTGTATTGGGCAAGTGATGAGCAGTGCCTGATGTTCTCCACACATACCGCTTAGAATTATCACCAAAAAGTTCTATATTCGTCTCATCAGACCAGAGAATCTTATTTCTCATAGTCTGGGAGTCCTTCATGTGTTTTCTTGCAAACTCTATGCAGGCTTTCATATGTCTTGCACTGAGGAGATATATAGTAGGAGGTTTGGCTCACTATGAGAAAGGCGGGTGCTCAGAAAAAATAGGTCCGATATATAATAAATTAGTTCTGCCACACCATGGATATAAATAAAATACCAATTGCAGTCTTTATGCTAGTGGTGCTGTTTTTAATGCTCAAAGGTTGCAGTCTTGTAACAACAATGGTAGAACGTTTTCAGCCCTGTTGGGCTTTCTTCAGTACAGACAATACCTTATATTGCATGAAATTCTTTTTATGTTTGAGTACCGCAGAAATTCTTTTGTAACCATGGCCATATCTGGAACTTGAACAATTCTGTCTCTGAGCTCCTTGGGCAGTTCCTTTGACCCCATGATTCTCATTTGGTTTGAGATACACTGTGAGCTGTGAGGTCTTGTATAGACAGGTGTGTGCCTTTCCAAATCAAGTCCTATCAGTTTAATTAAACACAGCTGGACTCCAATGAAGGAGTAAGGGTACCATCACACTTGGTGACGCACCAGCGATCCCGATAGCGATCCGACCTGCCGGTATTGCTGGTGCACTGCTGCCGGGATCGCTGGTGAGATTGCAAAGAGTAAAATCTCACCAGCGACACAGCAACGATCCGGAATGATACAGAGGTCGTAGGGACCCTGTTTATCAGACCTGTAGTATTGAGATCGTTGGTCGTTGTATCTGTCAAACACAGCGATGCATGCTGCCCAGCGGGAGTCAGACGACCAAAAAATGGTCCAGAACGGTTTGTAACGAGCAATGATCTCACAGCAGGGGCCTGATCGCTGCTAAGTATAAAAATCTTGGTTCCACAGCACCCACAGCTACTAGGGGCACCAACACCCACAGGGAGGTGCACGTTCAACTCAGGGAGACCCACCTGATATTGTGGCGCCCCGAAACGAGTGCGTCACAAGAGGGTATTGCAGCCATAAATGCAGCCGCAATACCCCCTGACACAGCAGTGATCTGGTTAACTTTGAGATCCAACCCTGCATGCATCACCTAGAACAGAGGGCCAACCCAGGGTCCTGGTGGGCGGAGAGCTAGGGAAGTGTGTAGGAAGTACAGACACTTAGTGAATAGGAGTCTAGAACTTGAAGAGAGAACTTGAACTGGGAGCAGGAGCGGGGACTCTGCACCTCGTGCAGCCCCCGGGCCGTCACCGGTCGGGTGTCAGCACCTGAGGCTTCAACAACCGGGATCGGGCATCACTAACCACGGGTTCCAAAACACCCCATGCCCCAAAACCTTACAGCCGGTTCACTGGTAACGAAGCTGGCAGCAGTTCACCTCTGCTACGCGAACCAGAAGCGTGGAGGAGCAGCTTCACAGGAGCACCCCACCACCAGCCAAATTCCAGTCGTCTAACCAGCGGTGTACCCACCGAGGGATCCAAGGCTCCCCAGAACATCCATAACGTATAACTTGGATAGGGCATTGAAGCAGCCTCCCCGTACCCGACCTGGTATTCCTGGGCGACACTGGCAACCACTTAGCTAGAATGGAGGAACACTGCGGATCTCTGAGGAACACCATCACTGCTGAGTCCACCCGGTCCACTACCCGTGAACTGTATGCCATGTACTGCCTGCTGGTTACAGTAAAGACCCGTTGCAGAGACTTTCTGTGTCCGTGCTTCCTTATGAACTGACCGTCCGCACTACAAGGTAACCGCAGCTGCCGCACAACATCTTAAGCAGCTCCAGCCTCCGGGGATCACCGCTCAGCCTGTGGGGAGCGTTCCATCTTGCTGCTATTAGTGATGGGCGAATCCTAAATTACTCGGAATCGCTTGACTCTAGCGAGTCCGAGCACAGGACTCGCTACTCGTTGCGAGTCTAGCGAGTCCAATGTTAATGAATGGGGAAGCGAGTAATAGCGAGTAGTGTGAGATTTACAAATCGCAGATGTGTCTCGGAAGCTTCAGCCTGAAGCAATCCTAGTTTTGTCATTTTTTGCATTGGACTCGTTTACTTTGCAACTGTAATCGCTGGGAAACTCGCACAGATAAGAGTCCTCTCTGCTCAGTGTGCTGGCTGCCACAGCTCCAGGGTCCTAGAGCCCGCCTGCTGCCTGATGTAGCAGTGCTGAGATTGTTCTCAGTCTGCTCATTCCCTGTGTACAGACATGAATGTCTGTGCACAGAGATGATGTAGCAGAGCTGAGATTGTTCTCAGTCTGCTCATTCCCTGTGTACAGACATGAATGTCTGTGCACAGAGATGATGTAGCAGAGCTGAGATTGTTCTCAGTCTGCTCATTCCCTGTGCATAGACATCTATATCTATGCACAGGGGATGTAGCAGAGAGGACATCGCGTTTTGGACTGCGTCGGACGGAAGAGCATTTTTTTAATTAAAGATGGAGTCCCTAATGGCTTTTTTTTTTATTTCTAATAAAAAATTTTCTCTGTGTTGTGTTTTTTTTAAAACAATTTAATAGAAATTCATGGCGGTCATGTCTAATATTGGCGTGACCGCCATAAATTTCAGGCTTAGGGCCAGCTGATAATACAAAGCTGGCCCTAACCTCTTTATTACCCAGCGTGCCATCGCTACCAGGGCCGCTGGAAGAGCGGGGTTCAGCGCCAGAAGATGGTGCTTCAATGAACGCGCCATCTTCTGGGGCGGCTGCAGGCTGCAATTTGCAGCGGGGGGTGCCCAGAAAGCTTGGGCATCCCTGCGCTGCGGATTCCAGCCCCCAGCTGCTTAGCTGTACCTGGCTAGACATAGAAATTGCGCGGAGCCCCACGCATTTTTTTTAAATTATTTCATGAAATTCTGAGATTCTGACTCTGACTCTGAGACTCTGACTCTGAGACTCTGACTCTGAGATTCTGACTCTGAAATTCATGAAATAATAAAAAAAAAATGCGTGGGGCTCCGCGCAATTTCTATGTCTAGCCAGGTACAGCTAAGCAGCTGGGGGCTGGAATCCGCAGCGCAGGGATGCCCAAGCTTTCTGGGCACCCCCCGCTGCAAATTGCAGCCCGCAGCCGCCCCAGAAGATGGCGCGTTCATTGAAGCGCCATCCTCTGGCGCTGAACCCCGCTCTTCCAGCGGCCCTGGTGGCGGTAGCACGCTGGGTAATAAAGGGGTTAATACCAGCTTTGTTATACAAGCTGGTATTAAGCTCGAGATTCTTAATGTCAGGCCACGTTTGACCCAGCCACTAAGAATCTCCAATAAAGGGTTAAAAAAACACAACACAGAGAAAAATTTTTATTTGAAATAAAAAAAAAAGCCATTAGGGACTCCATCTTTAATTAAAAAAATCCTCTTCCGTCCGACGTAGTCCAAAACGCGATGTCCTCTCTGCTACATCCCCTGTGCATAGATAGATGTCTATGCACAGGGAATGAGCAGACTGAGAACAATCTCAGCACTGCTACATCATGTCTGTGAGCAGGCAGGTTCTAGGACCCTGGAGCTGCACAGAGAAGACAGCTGGACTCGGCTCGCAATGTAACAGCAGTTACTTTGCGAGTTTCCCTGCTATCACTGGCACAGTAGCCGAGTCTAATGCAAACAATGGCAATCCTAGTTTTGTCAGCGTTTCTGACAAAACTAGGATTGATATTGATTTGCATTGGACTCGTGCGAGTAATCACTGGGAAACTCGCAGAGTACCGAGTCCTGCGAGTCCCTTACTACTCGCCGAGTAACGAGTCCTAGCGAGTAGATTCGCCCATCCCTAGCTGCTATCCATCCCCCGGGGGCTCCGCAGCGTCGGTAACGATTACCGAAACTACTCATAGGTGGCGTCACGAATAAATTAACCCCTTAATCTGTTCCCACAAGACGTCTACAACTTTTGATCTGCACTCAACCGGGCCCCGCTACCGGCAGGCGCGGTCCACCCGTGACAAGGAGGAAGGAAGCATCAGCCTGTCTAAACCGGAGTCAACGGGCCGGCGGTGAGTCAGAAAATGGCGTCACAAACAGGATACGAGCAGGCCCGTTCCCTAACGGGTATAATGTGCTTAAAGATGACTTTAATGTCTACAATTTGGACTTTGTTCGTCCCTAAAAGAACTTTCCCGCCTTTTCACCGTTGGGCCAAGATGGCGTCCAAGATGGCGTTCCCGCCATAAGGATCCGCCACGTGCAAGCCCAGGGGTGAGCCACCGCCCCTCATCGTGGGAGGGCTAAAGGCAAAGGCGCCAAACTCTTTGTCCGCCCTGATTGATCGAATCAACCATGGGGGCGGACCCCAAAGACTTTTTCCCACCATTGGACTACAAAAAGCCCACAAGGAAATGGCAGTGTCAGACCTTTCTTCGCCAGCTCTCTACCAGAACGGTTACCGGTTGAACGGATGTGGTTCCCTCTAAAGAAGAGAATGGCCAGCACGAGACTCCAAGACCTAATGCGGGAGGTCGAGGCGGAGGCCAGAGCAGCCCTAGGCCAACCGGGTCCGGGTCCTGCCCTTACCATTGACGGCAGCCCCGACTTTTGGCTAGAGGCTCTACAAGACCTCCAGGTGCGGTTACTTGAGACTTTGGAATGGACGATTCGCAGCTGGAGCGCGACCCTAGGCAGAAGACTCCATCATGCGATGCAGCAGAGCCGACCGGGTGCAGCTACTGCCGGCCCAGACGACGTCGCCACCTTCTCAACCGCCTCACCGTCGCCTATCACCTGTCCTGCTTCGTCACCGGAGCCCATAGACTGCATCATTCCGGTGGAGGCCGCAGCTCAGCTCGTTCCAGCGATCGAAACCGCAGCCGACCCAGTTCCTGAGCCGGAGCTTCCAATACGCTCCACCGAAGAACTTGACATCTACCAGGTTCCCCTTGAGGAACCCGTCAACAGTTGCACTATCCAAGAGACTGTTGCCTGTTTCATCCCCGTGCCGGAGGCCTCCTTTGCAATTGCTGAGGCCTACCTTGTAACCGGATTGAGACACCTCTACCTGCAGAAACAGATGAAGAGGCAGGCAGCCTGGAGGCCCTGCAGGACGTTCCCGAGGAAGGATCCGCAGCATCACCGCCCTGTTGCACAGAGGCACCTACTCCAACATCCCCAACCATCGAGCAGCCTGATGTGGTCATCGAGGAAGTTGTCGAGGACGATGACGACGAGACCCGCAGTATCCCTGAGGATCTCGACACCGGGTTCGCTTGGGGAGACACCGAGGAACTTCCTACCGGACATACAACTCGGGTACACTGGTCGGGTGCAACGCCGACACCTTTCCCTGTGCCGTTCCACCGGGTGCCTGTCCAAACTGCCCGCCATGTTCAAGCTTCCCGCCAAACCACCAGCTCCACCGTTCATCTTTACACCCCGAGCCGTAACGACGGAGATATACGCCAGCGACGACGAGAGGAGTGGCAAGCCCGTGAACGCGCCAACATGCAGGCCCGTGCTGAGGCTCGCCGCCAACCGCCGCTGCCTGATGAACTCCGCCGCGAAGGTAGAATTTCCACCTTTAACTTACATACCGGGTGGGGGTTCGCTTGGGAGGTGGGTTTGAATGAGGAGGTGTTTGTGGGGCGCCGGGACGTTGAGTCAAACTTGCCTAGAGGACATCCCGATCGCGACCTATACCGGGGCGATATTATCACCTACGAACGCTATGCTTGTCCAGATGGGTGGTTCGCTATCCGGGTGCGCCATCGTTCTCCGTGCCAGTGACTCTAAAGCTTGGACTCACTCAATAACTCTGTTCCTGTTTAACCACTGACTGTGTGATCTTGCGGCCACAGCCTGAACTTTTGATATAAGGACAGCCGACCGCCCGCTGGGTCCGCATAAAGTGTGTTACCTGTTCACTTTGCTTATTCCATCAAAGCATACCTTTACCTGTTTTCCTTTAATAAAAGTGTGTTTTATGTATGTTATAAAAATACAAAATCCTCTGTAATGCGAGTAGTGTGACGCTTGGGGACAAGCGAATTTAACCAAGGGGGAGTGTGGCGCCCCGAAACGAGTGCGTCACAAGAGGGTATTGCAGCCATAAATGCAGCCGCAATACCCCTGACACAGCAGTGATCTGGTTAACTTTGAGATCCAACCCTGCATGCATCACCTAGAACAGAGGGCCAACCCAGGGTCCTGGTGGGCGGAGTGCTAGGGAAGTGTGTAGGAAGTACAGACACTTAGTGAATAGGAGTCTAGAACTTGAAGAGAGAACTTGAACTTGGAGCAGGAGCGGGGGTTCTGCACCTCGTGCAGCCCCCGGGCCGTCACCGGTCGGGTGTCAGCACCTGAGGCCTCAACAACCGGGATCGGGCATCACTAACCACGGGTTCCAAAACACCCCGTGCCCCAAAACCTTACAGCCGGTTCACTGGTACCGAAGCTGGCAGCAGTTCACCTCTGCTACGCGAACCAGAAGCGTGGAGGAGCAGCTTCACAGGAGCACCCCACCACCAGCCAAATTCCAGTCGTCTAACCAGCGGTGTACCCACCGAGGGATCCAAGGCTCCCCAGAACATCCATAACGTATAACTTGGATAGGGCATTGAAGCAGCCTCCCCGTACCCGACCTGGTATTCCTGGGCGACACTGGCAACCACTTAGCTAGAATGGAGGAACACTGCGGATCTCTGAGGAACACCATCACTGCTGAGTCCACTACCCGTGAACTGTATGCTATGTACTGCCTGCTGGTTACAGTAAAGACCCGTTGCAGAGACTTTCTGTGTCCGTGCTTCCTTATGAACTGTCCGTCCGCACTACAAGGTAACCGCAGCTGCCGCACAACATCTTAAGCAGCTCCAGCCTCCGGGGATCACCGCTCAGCCTGTGGGGAGCGTTCCATCTTGCTGCTATCCATCCCCTGGGGGCTCCGCAGCGTCGGTAACGATTACCGAAACTACTCATAGGTGGCGTCACGAATAAATTAACCCCTTAATCTGTTCCCACAATACGTCTACAACTTTTGATCTGCACTCAACCGGGCCCCGCTACCGGCAGGCGCGGTCCACCTGTGACAAGGAGGAAGGAAGCATCAGCCTGTCTAAACCGGAGTCCACGGGCCGGCGGTGAGTCAATATCACATGCACATAATAGAAAGAAACAGCGCCTCACCAGCTGGATTATTTTCAATCTTTATTCAGTGCTTCATTCCTGTCCAGTGCACAACGTTTCAGTCTGATGACCTTTTTCAAGTGCTTATCCCCTACACCCAATTAATCCCTTTATATAATGCATAACTCCTCCCCCCTTCAATGTACACCAATTACATTGTAACAAAATATAAACAAAGTTAAAAACAACCGATCAGCAATGTTATACATTCAATAAATCATTTGTCACTAATCCTGCATTGTGTATCAACAGAAGTATACCATTAGATCACCCATCGATATATTTCCCATCATAAAAAACAATAATTGAGTCTCCAGGCCAAGGTAATAGCGACATCCAATCACCTTATCGCATCCTCTATCACCACAGTAACCCACTGGGCTTCCAGAGTCATAAGTCCGTTCTAGCCAATGTCTTTGCATCTCATCCATGTCACTTCCAGTATCCATCTGAGCATGCTCGAGAGGTATCCTGCAATTGGTTCTAAGAAACGTCCATCACGATCTTTCAGTCCCACAGTGTGTTATAGAGCAAAAGCCCTGTCAATCAAGGTTTTCAATGACTGACAACATCCACCAAAGGCGGTGGATCATTGGATCATGGAAGTGTCCATCAAAGATCACATGACGTCCACAGGAAGTTCCCGGTGTTTTGGAGGAAGTGGCCACTCCAAGTTCCATAACTGATCGTCCATTGGTCCCAGACCAGATCAATCAAGCATGGAGGCGGGATATTATAACAAAAACATCCTGTCACATGACTATTCACTCTTAGAGCACATTTTATGCAGTGGTAACCATAGAAACCCGATTTTTATAACCGATATTATTACACAAAGTAAGTTCCCTCATATAAAATATGTACATTTACTGAACACACAGAGTACCAACCACAATAGAACCCGGAAACAACAACAACAATATATTGCTTATTATCGATCACTAAGGCAACACACCGCATATAGCTGCAACAATAGTGATCTGAACCTTATATAACCTCGTTTATGAGTCCTAGTGCTCATTGTGATTTATTATATGGCGGTGATGTGTCTCATATTTACCTCAGCCCGAGTTCAATCATAACATCAACATCTGCTTTATTGTTTCCCATCATCCAAAGTATTCATAACATCATAGACTGTGAGCAGTGCCGGGACAAGGCATTTTGGTGCCCTAGGCAGGTAAGGCAAACTGCGCCCCCCCCGTGGCCACGCATTGGGCAATATAGTCCACTTTTTTCTATTTTTTGTGCTGTTTTTCCTTTTTTTACACTCTCTCTATTATATATTACATACACACACACACACACACTTGAGACTGCTGTGGGCTGAATACACAATAGCTGTATCAGTCACGGTTCTGATGATTCTTGGTGCCAGCACCAATCTGTCCACGGTGTTTCTGGAGAGCTGCAGCTTGCAGATTGCTTCAGGGTGCCCCCTTCCTGATCACCAGCGCTCCGGCATTCAACCTGCTGAGCACTCAAACAACCCAGTCCACACTTCCAGTTAGCGGTTCATCACATCCGGTTAGCGTTATAGAAATTAAGTTGCATCGTAGGATCAACGGTGTTTATTCCCTCTTCGTGTGGTCTTACATGGTGCGGGTGGGAGGACGGGGGGGTTCTCAAAGGCGATGGCCGTTTCACACCGCAAGTGGCGCTTCAACAGGCATATAGTCCACCATATGCCTGTTGACTATATGCCTGTTGAAGCGCCACCCCACAAAGAGTGAATAAACACCGCTGATAGTGTGTTGCAACTTCTTTTCTATAACGCTAAACACAATAGCTGTATATACAATAGAGAATACAGAATAGAGACAGCTGCTACCTGTATACACAATAGAGATGGCTGCGGACCGTATACACAATGGAGATTGCTGCTGGCTATACATACAATAGAGAGTACACAATAGAAACTGCTGCTGGCCATACACAATAGAGAATACACAATAGAGACTACTGCTGGCCGTACGCAATAGAGATGGCCATATAGACAACATCCCAACAGCTTCCCTCCATTCCGACAGCCTCCCTCCATCCTGATAGTCTCCTTCCTTCCTTCCTCCATCCCGACAGCCTCACTTCATCACGATAGCCTCCCTCCTTCCCAACAATGTCCCTCCATCCTGACCGCCTCCCTCCATACTTCCTCCATCCCAACAGCGTTCCTCCATCCCGACAGCCTCCCTCCATCCCGGCAGCCTCCCTCCATCCTGACGGCCTCCCTCCTTCTTTATTCCATCCTGACAGCCTCCTTCCATCCTTCCTCCATCCCGACAGCCTCCCTCCATAGTTCCTCCATCCCAACAGCGGTCCTCCATCCTGACAGCCTCCCTCTATCCCAATAGCCTATTCCATCCTGACAGCCTCTCTCCATCCTTCCTCCATACCAACAGCCTCCCTCCATCCTGACTGCATCCCTCCATCCTGACTCCATACCAACAGCTTCCCTCCATCCTGACTGCATCCCTCCATCCTGACAGCCTCCCTGTCTCCCCACAGCCTCCCTGTCTCCCCACAATCTCCCTGTCTCCCCACAGTCTCCCTGTCTCCCCCACAGTCTCCCTGTCTCCCCCACAGCCTCCCTGTCTCCCCACAGCCCCCCTGTCTCCCCCACAGCCTCCCTGTCTCCCCCACAGCCTCCCTATCTCCCCCACAGCCCCCCTGTCTCCCCCACAGCCCCCCTGTCTCCCCCACAGCCTCCCCGTCTCCCCCACAGCCCCCCTGTCTCCCCCACAGTCTCCCTGTCTCCCCACAGCCTCCCTGTCTTGCCCACAGTCTCCCTGTCTCCCCCTCAGCCTCCCTGTCTCCCCCACAGTCTCCCTGTCTCCCCCTCAGCCTCCCTGTCTCCCCCACAGCCTCCCTGTCTCCCCCACAGTCTCCCTGTCTCCCCCTCATCCTCCCTGTCTCCCCCTCAGCCTCCCTGTCTCCCCCTCAGCCTCCAGCATAACTTACCATTGGATGGGAGCTGTGGATGCGGAGCAGGGGTGCCGGAGCCCGGAGGGCACATCTGCAAGACGCTGCCTGCGAGGAGTAGCTGCGGGCCTGCGGCAGCTAGCGGTGGGCGCCGCCATGTTCTTTGTGGCCGGCGCCCACTAACAGTACAGCCGGTCGGTGGAAGCTGAGACTTCAACAAAATGGCCGCGCCTAATTGGAGACCGCGGCCATTGTGTAGAGGTCTCAACCTCTATTGACCGGATGTACAGTACAGTTAGTGGGCGACAGCCACAAAGAACATGGCGGCACCCACCGCTCCCTGCCGCAGCTTCTCCCCGCAACTCCAGGGCCGGGCGGCGGTGACCGGACTCCGGTCAGGCGGGAATGCGCCCTGCACAAGATGGCGCCCTAGGCGATCGCCTAGTTTCGCCTAGCGGTTGTCCCGGCCCTGACTGTGAGCCCTCGTGGACAAGGTCCCTGCCCCTCCTGTACCTGTACGTCCTGATCGCCTAGATTTAGTGTACTTGTTCTTGTCTCCCTTATCGTCATGTAAAGCGCCATGGAACCTAATGGCGCTATATAAATAAATAATAATAATAATAATATATGTCATCATTTTTACTATAGATACAGCAGCTGATTAGGGAACATTCAACATTCTGATCTGAGATAGAGTTAAAAGAAATTAAAAACCAATGTACATCATATCCATCCACTTTGATGTTAAACAATTATAGTAAACAACCCTTCTGGTCATACTCAATATTCATACCCCTGGGGGTCAACGTGTCAAGTTAAAAAATCCAGCGTAATTCTTTCTTCTTTAATGCAGCCACACGGTCACCTCCCCGTCTCATCGGGGGTACACTATCGTTCACCCTGAATCGTAACTGGTTGACCATGTGTCCTGCACTCAAAAAGTGTCGCGGTACTGGTAATTCAATCATCCCCGTTCTGATGGTACTTTTATGCTTCTTTATTCTTTCTTTTACTTCCATAGTGGTCTCTCCCACAAAGAGGAGACCACATGAACATATGATTGCATACACTACATAATCACTATTGCAAGTGTACCTTCTTCTTATCTCGTACTTCTTCCCAGAACGGGGATGGTGGAAAAAGCGACCCTTCACCATATTACCACAACAGAAACAACCCATACAAGGAAAATTCCCAATACTGGGTTGGCTGAAGGTGGTTTGAATGTCACGTTTAGATCCCCCTATGTCTGATTGAACCAGATTGTCCTTCAAATTATGTCCCCTTCTAAAGGAGAACAAAGGTGGGCTGTTAAACTCCTCTACATCACCATGTCCTTTGCCCAGAAGGGGCCAATTTCTTCTTACCACATCTATCACCATCTTGCTACAACCATTGTAAGTTGTCACCAATGGGATCCTTGTATTTTGAACATTTCGTATTTTAGGTGTCAACAAATCCTGTTGTTTAAGTTTCAATGACCTGTTTTTCAACTCCATCAAATTTCGTTTAGGATATCCCCTCTTCAAGAATCTATCACCCTGGAGTCTCTCATCAATCCTAGAATCATCAGACACTATCCTCCGTACCCTTAACAGCTGACTCCATGGTAAAGAGTCAACCATTGGTTTGGGATGCTCACTGGAATAATGCAACGTACTATTCCTATCAGTTTCCTTGGTATACAGATCTGTTTTAAGAGTACTTCCATCCATGTATACCAGCGTGTCAAGGAATTGCATTTTCTCCTGTGAGCATGACATCGTAAACGCCAATTCAGGGTGAATGTTGTTCAAAGAATCAAAAGAGGTTCCAAGATCTTCTCTGTCACCATCCCAAATGAAGAAGATATTGTGGATGTAACACCACCACCCCCTGACATGCGACAAGATGTTGATGTGTACACGTGTTCACTCTCCAGGACAGCCATATACCGTATATACTCGTGTATAAGCCGACCAGTGTATAAGCCGACCCCCCCTACTTTTGCCCCCAAAACCTGGGAAAACCTATTCACTCGTGTATAAGCCGAGGGTGGACCCCAGCACAGGTATACAGCCCCCAGCAGTGTGGTATACAGGCCTCCCCAGTGGTATTATACAGCAGCCTCCCCAGTGGTAGTATACAGCAGCCTCCCCAGTGGTATATACAGGCCTCAGCAGTATATACAGCAGCCCCAGTGGTATACAGCATCCTCCCCAGTGGTATATACAGGCCCCAGCAGTATTACAGCAGCCTCCCCAGTGGTATATACAGGGCCCCAGCAGTATGTACAGCAGCCCCAGTGGTATACAGCAGCCTCCCCAGTGGTATATACAGGCCCCAGCAGTATTACAGCAGCCTACCCAGTGGTAAATGCAGGCCCCAGCAGTATGTACAGCAGCCCCAGTGGTATACAGCAGTGGTATACAGGCCCCAGTGGTATACAGGCCCCCTCAGCAGTGGTATATAGGGCCCCAGCAGTAATATACAGGCCCCCAGCAGTGGTATATAGGGCCCCAGAAGTGGTATACAGGGCCCCAGCAGTGGTATACAGGGCCCCAGCAGTGGTATATAGGGCCCCAACAGTGGTATATAGGGCCCCAGCAGTGGTATACAGGGCCCCAGCAGTGGTATACAGGGCCTCAGCAGTAATATACAGGCCCCCAGCAGTGGTATATAGGGCCCCAGCAGTGGTATATAGGGCCCCAGCAGTGGTATATAGAGCCCCAGCAGTGGTATATAGGGCCCCAGCAGTAATATACATGCTCCCAGCAGTGGTATATAGGGCCACAGCAGTGGTATACAGGGCCCCAGCAGTGGTATATAGGGCCTCAGTAGTAATATACAGGCCCCCAGCAGTGGTATATAGGGCCCCAGCAGCGGTATTCTGGCCCCCATCAGAGTTATCCTGCCCCCCTCCTTAGTATGTGTCCCCCAGGCTGCGGCACATATTAAAATAACAAACATTTCATATATCACCTATCTGGCGCCGCTCCTCCGGTCCCGGCTTCTTCCTGCTTGTGCCGGCTTCTATTCCTGTGGCCGACGCAGCAGATGACGTCACCGGCTGCGCCCGGTCACATGACACCGGCACAAGCAGGAAGAAGCCGGGAACAGAGGAGCAGCGCCGGATAGGTGATGTATGACATGTTTGTTATTTTAATATGTGCCGCAGCCTGGGGGACACATACTAAGGAGAGGGGCTGGATAACTCTGATGGGGGCCAGTGTAGTGCAATATGCACCGCTCCCCCCATCGTTGATGGACGGGGAGATGCCGTGCATATTCATTACACTAATGAGGCGGCCCCACGTGACCTCCTGCGGTCACTGCGGCCCCCTCCTGCCTCCTCCAGCCTCCGGTCACAGCCCCCCCCCACAGCATACCGATTGACTCGTGTATAAGCCGAGGGGGGGACTTTTCAGCACATTTTTTGTGCTGAAAAACTCGGCTTATACACGAGTATATCCGGTAGATGTTTGCATATGTAGGGGCCACATTGGACCCCATTGCTGTCCCGCGGCGCTGCAGGTAATATTCATTCCGAAGAGAAAGTAATTCCTCTCCAGGACAAAACCCAGCAGCGCCAGAGTGAACCGTGCACAGTTTGGCGCCATGTCAGAGGCAGCAAGCATTACATCGACGGCAGTCAAGCCCTTCTCATGTTCAATTGAAATGTACAGAGACACCACGTCGAATGAGACCAGCCATGTGGTGTCCTGTATCTGTACATCTGTCAAAGATTGAAAGAAATCACAAATGTCTCTGGTGTATGAGGGTGCTGACACCACAAATTTACGTAATAGGTGGTCTAGAAAGATGGATACCTTGTTACACAAGGACCCCCTCCCGAAACAATAGGTCTTCCTGGGGGGTTGGACAGGTCCTTGTGTATCTTAGGCAATGTGTATAGCACCGGTATAATAGGGTGCTCAACCGTCAGAAATTCCGAGAGGCTTTTATGTGGCACCCTGGCACCTGTTAGGCACCACAGAAATCCTTAGGGCACGACTGGAGTTAACAGCAAAGCAAAACTCACAAAACACCAAATTCCCCATCCACCCGACCTTAGCACCAGAAGTATAGAGAGAAGGAAGCCTACACAAACTGCTTGCTGTGAACCTCCAGAAGTGCCGACTTCACTATCCCGGTCCGAGTGTACCTGATTACCACCCAGTAAAGGTACCTAAAAGAGTCTTTGTGTGGTTGTGCGTTACTCCTGGATTTGGCGCGCAAGATCCCGCAGCTGCCTCACAACATCTTGCGCAGCTCCCGGCTCCGGGGACTCCCGCTCATCCTGTGGGGAGCGTCCCAACTTGCTGCCTACCATCCCCCGGAGACCTAGCAGCGCTGGTAAAGTTACCAGAACATCCGCAGGTGGCGTCACGAAGACAAATCATCCCTACTGTTCCGCCATTTCCCCTTTTGATCTGGACCACCGAGCCTACACCACCGCAGGCGCGGTTCCATGACTGGAGGAGAATCAACACCCGCTCCGTGTACCCCCAGCTACGGTGAGTCATTTATCAATTATACCATCTGCCAATGCTTCAGTAATCAATAGTCTCAGTTGCTTCTGGAACCTTATTGTGGGGTTGCCTTGAAGTTTCTCATATACATTGGTGTCACCGAGTTGTCTCATGATCTCCTGTCGGTATTGTCCCGTATCCATCACCACAATTGCCCCACCCTTATCTGCAGGCTTTATGGTGATGGAGCGGTCATTCCTCAGTTTTTGTCAAAGATTGAATGAAATCACAAGTGTCTCTGGTGTATGAGGGTGCTGACACCACAAATTTACGTAATAGGTGGTCTAGAAAGATGGATACCTTGTTACACAAGGACCCCCTCCCCGAAACAATAGGTCTTCCTGGGGGGTTGGACAGGTCCTTGTGTATCTTAGGCAATGTGTATAGCACCGGTATAATAGGGTGCTCAACCGTCAGAAATTCCGAGAGGCTTTTATGTGGCACCCTGGCACCTGTTAGGCACCACAGAAATCCTTAGGGCACGACTGGAGTTAACAGCAAAGCAAAACTCACAAAACACCAAACAACACAATAACACCTTAGAACACCTGGTTTCACCCCGAGCCTCTAGGGGGAGCTCCACTGGTCACTTTGAGCCAGTTCCCCCTATAAATAGAGTCTTGGAGGGAGAAACACCAGAGTGTGCAGACGCTACAAGAGCTGCAGGTTGTGGAAGATCTCAAGCTTATGAGACACACACCAGGCCTAGTCAGCCTAGCTACCAGTGAGGAAATCCCTGCAATTGGGATACTAGGAAAGGAGAAGCACCTCTCAAGGAATACCAGAGTTACACCAACTCTTCCCTCATCCTCCAGTTACTGGAACCGAAGCTGTGAGAGCTACCCAGCCATCACAGAGAACCAGCACCATTAACAGGAGGTTTAGCCACCTGTTCCACCTGATGCACCTACCCACGAGAGCCCAGGGAAGAGTACTGATCCTGCTCAGACCCTTTTACAGTGCCCTCAGTGCTGTTAACCAGGTGAAGCAAGTTCCATCGAACACACCGCCCGGTCCGGCTGGATTCCCCATCCACCCGACCTTAGCACCAGAAGTATAGAGAGAAGGAAGCCTACACAAACTGCTTGCTGTGAACCTCCAGAAGTGCCGACTTCACTATCCCGGTCCGAGTGTACCTGATTACCACCCAGTAAAGGTACCTAAAAGAGTCTTTGTGTGGTTGTGCGTTACTCCTGGATTTGGCGCGCAAGATCCCGCAGCTGCCTCACAACATCTTGCGCAGCTCCCGGCTCCGGGGACTCCCGCTCATCCTGTGGGGAGCGTCCCAACTTGCTGCCTACCATCCCCCGGAGACCTAGCAGCGCTGGTAAAGTTACCAGAACATCCGCAGGTGGCGTCACGAAGACAAATCATCCCTACTGTTCCGCCATTTCCCCTTTTGATCTGGACCACCGGGCCTACACCACCGCAGGCGCGGTTCCATGACTGGAGGAGAATCAACACCCGCTCCGTGTACCTCCAGCTACGGTGAGTCATTTATCAATTATACCATCTGCCAATGCTTCAGTAATCAATAGTCTCAGTTGCTTCTGGAACCTTATTGTGGGGTTGCCTTGAAGTTTCTCATATACATTGGTGTCACCGAGTTGTCTCATGATCTCCTGTCGGTATTGTCCCGTATCCATCACCACAATTGCCCCACCCTTATCTGCAGGCTTTATGGTGATGGAGCGGTCATTCCTCAGTTTTTGTCAAAGATTGAATGAAATCACAAGTGTCTCTGGTGTATGAGGGTGCTGACACCACAAATTTACGTAATAGGTGGTCTAGAAAGATGGATACCTTGTTACACAAGGACCCCCTCCCCGAAACAATAGGTCTTCCTGGGGGGTTGGACAGGTCCTTGTGTATCTTAGGCATTGTGTATAGCACCGGTATAATCAGGGCCGCAGCATCCATGAGGCGACATGAAGTGTCAGCCTCAGGCGGCGAGCCCTGCTGGTAGACATGGGGCGGCGTCTTCAGGAGCGCCTGGTGGTAGTGCGGCCCCCTGCAAATGCCGCTCCTACAGTCCTGGCCGCCGACGCTGCGACCAGGCTTGGCGTATCTGGGGCTGCTGGCGGGGCATCTGCCCCAGGCTCAGCAGACTCCTGCCGCAGCGGCAGCGGTCTCCAAACACCAAACACCCCCCCCTCCAGTGTGGCAGTGTGAGCTGTGTGAGCGGCCGCGGTCTCCAAACACCCCCCCCATCCCCCCCGTGCGGCTGTGTGAGCCGGCTTCATGCTTCACTGTGCCTCGCGCTGACAGGACCTGTGATGATGTCAAAGGAGGGGAGGAGTCAGGCGGGTCACATGATCAGCTCCTCAGTATGCAGCCAGGACTCCACCATGGTGCTGGATGAGGTGAAGTTTATGTGTGGGGCTGAGGCTTTACAGTGTAAATTAATGTAGCAGAGCTGTGTATGTATGAGGTATATGGAGTGGAGCTGAGTGTTCAAGGTGTACAGAGTGGAGGTGCGTGTGTATGAGGTGTATGGAGTGAAGCTGTGTATGTACGAGGTGTGCGGAGCGGAATCGTGTGTGTATGAGGTGTGCGGAGCGGAGCCGTGTGTGTATGAGGTGTACAGAGCGGAGCCCTGTGTGTACGAGGTGTACAGAGTGGAGCCGAGTGTGTACGAGGTGTACAGAGTGGAGCTGTGTGTGTACGAGGTGTACAGAGTGGAGCCGTGTGTGTACGAGGTGTACTGAGCAGAGCCGAGTGTGTATGAGGTGTACGGAGCAGAGCCGCGTGTGTACGAGGTGTACAGAGCGGAGGCGTGTGTGTACGAGGTGTACGGAGCAGAGCCGAGTGTGTACGAGGTGTACGGAGCAGAGCCGAGTGTGTATGAGGTGTACGGAGCAGAGCCGCGTGTGTACGAGGTGTACAGAGCGGAGGCGTGTGTGTACGAGGTGTATAGAGTGAAGCCACGTGTGTACATTGTGGAGCTGAGAGTGTACAAGGTGTACGGAGCGGAGCCGCGTGTGTACGAGATGTACGGAGCGAAGCCGAGTGTGTACAAGGTGTATGGAGCAGAGCCGAGAGTGTACAAGGTGTACGGAGCGGAGCCGTGTGTGTACGAGGCGTACGGAGCAGAGCCGTGTGTGCGAGGCTTTCGCAGCGGAGCCCAGTGTGTACGAGGTGTACGAAGCGGCGCCACGTGTGTACAAAACGGAGCCACGTGTGTACGGTGTGTACAGAGCGAAGTCATATGTGTACGAGGTGTACAGAGCAGAGCCACATGTGTACAACGTGAACGGAGCAGAGCCGCTTGTGTACGAGGTGTATGGAGCAGAGCCGCTTGTGTACGAGGTGTACGGAGCAGAGCCATGTGTGTACGAGGTGTACAGAGCGGAGGCGTGTGTGTACGAGGTGTATAGAGTGAAGCCACGTGTGTACATTGTGGAGCTGAGAGTGTACAAGGTGTACGGAGCGGAGCTGCGTGTGTACGAGACGTACGGAGCGAAGCCGAGTGTGTACAAGGTGTATGGAGCAGAGCCGAGAGTGTACAAGGTGTACGGAGCGGAGCCGTGTGTGCGAGGCTTTTGCAGCGGAGCCCAGTGTGTACGAGGTGTACGAAGCGGCGCCACGTGTGTACGAAACGGAGCCACGTGTGTACGGTGTGTACAGAGCGAAGTCATGTGTGTACGAGGTGTACAGAGCAGAGCCACATGTGTACAACGTGTACGGAGCAGAGCCACTTGTGTACGAGGTGTATGGAGCAGAGCCGTGTGTGTACGAGTTGTACGAAGCAGAGCCGCTTGTGTACGAGGCGTACGTGGTGTACGGAGCTGAGTGTGTACTAGGTGTACGGAGCGGAGCCATGTGTGTACCAGTGGTGGCCCCCCCGAGCATGCCGCTCCTATAGTCCCGGCCGCCTCTGCCGGCAGCATTCTTCTCCCAAGTCCTTGCCACCGCTGTCCACCCCTCTGCAGCTTAGCACGGCGGGGAACAATGATGTCATCACTTAGCGCCACTGTGCTGAGACGTGCAGAGCGGCAGAGGAGATGCTGAGGAGAAGAGGTATTTACTTTTTATTTTTTTAATAGTTTTTTTTAGTGAGTACACTGATGGGAAACTATGTAATGTATAATATAATATAGGACAATGGGGTGCAATATACTATATGGAGAACTATTGTGGCCCATTATATTATATGGAAGACTATGGGGGTGCATTATACTATAAGGAAGGCTATAGGGGATGCATTATACTATATGGAGGACTATGAGGGTGCATTATACTATATGGAGGACTATGGGGGTCCAATATGCTGTATGGAGAGCTATGGGGGTGCAGTATGCAATATAGGGGTGCATTATGCTATATGGAGGACTGTGGGGGTTCATTATGCTATATGGAGGACTGTGGGGTGCATTATACTATTTGGAGGACTGTGGAGGTGCATTAATCTATATGGTGGACTGTGGGGGTGATTATTCTATATGGAGGACTGTGGGGTGCATTATACTACATGGAGGAGTGTGGGTGTGCATTATTTTACATCAAGTACTGTGGGGGTGAATTGTTCTCTATGGAGTTCTGTGGGGGTGCAATATGCTATTTGGAGGACTACGGGGTGCAATATACTATATGGAGGACTGTGGGGGTGCGTTTTTCTATATCGAGTACTGTGGGGGGTGCATTCTATTTTATAGAAGACTATGGGGGTGCATAATATATGGAGGAATGCGGTATACTATGTGGAATACTATGGGGGTGTATTATATTATATGGAGCAAATTATACTATTTGGAAGCCATTATAATATTTGGAGGGCTCTGTGGGAGGCATGATAATACTTGGAGGCTACAAGGGAGCCTTTATACTTTATGAAGGGCTATTTGAGGGCTGTGTTGGGGGCCATTATACTGTACATAGGTGCATTTTACTACATGGAGGGCTGGGCGGCGGTCATAGTTGGGGATCATGCTGTACTGGGGTAGTTGCAGGAGGTGCAGTAGGGTCATCATACTGTGCATGTGGAGGAATGCACTGTGGAGGATCATACAGTGTTTGTGGGGCACTTTTGTTGGCATCACACTTTAGAGGGGCAATGAAAGGGGAATCTAGGGGCTTCAGTAGGAGGAAAATTACTTTGTAAAGGCTGACATATTGTGAGAGATGTACCTATGTGACCCAGCCAAATATTGCTTTTGTTGGGGGGTGCCCAATTAGAACTTCTGCTATGGGGCCCTATGATTTCTATGATGCAGGATGCATTGTCCCTCTGCTGCAGGACTGATTGGCCATAACTTAGGCTGGTTTCAGATTTGCATTTGTGTCTGCATGCGCAGGGCATGCAAACGCAGGGCAAACGCTGCCATACTGATGTGAACGCAGAGGAGATTCTCATCAGTATGGTGCTCGGCCAGCCAATCAGTGATCTCGACGGCGGCCGGGAGGCGGAGATCTGTGGCGGAGATCCTCCACCTCCCAGACGCCGCCGACGTAATTTCAATGTGATCCGCAGCGTTCTCCTGCGCCGCCATGCGGAGGACAGTGCGGATCCATTGAGATCCATGCATTGTTTGTGCACTCGCGGGCACTTGCTGATAAAACAAGCACCTGTGAACGCACAAAAAATGCAACATGTTGCATTTGGAGGGCGGAGGAGGGCGTCTAAATTATGCGCATCCAAACGGAATCGTTCCCATGTTTAACATAGGAACGCAGCGTTTGGCTGCGTTCTGTTACGCTTGCGTTCCGAATGCAAATGTGAAACCACCCTTACACACCAGGTCCAGTGCTGCCCCTTGGTACATTCAGGCATCCAGCCATGTTTCTCCTGAGCAGCGGTTGGTCGGTGGTGCTCTTCCCCCTTCCTGCTCCCATATCCTTTGCTCAACCCAATAGGAAGGACCCTGTTATTAATTACATAAAGACAGCCCCGTGTGTGGTGCTTGTGATTGGCTAAGCAATTCGGGACTAAGTGTGGTCTGTTGGATGGAGAAGAAGCGCCATTTTACCAACTTAGTGCAGTGGCGGCTTGTTGATGCTCAGACTGCAGATCTTTACCTGTGTTGTATGGAAGGTGCGGCATGGCGACTTGTCTGAATATTCAGTGCCAGGCAGCGGTCCAGAGTTTTGCAGGCGTGTGCCAGAGGTTGGCAATCAGTTCTGCCTGCAGGACCACGGCTCTGCCAGTCGTCATTATGTGTCTAAATGCTTGTGCCAAGCTGCCATTGCCATTAATGATCCTTGTTCTGGATTCTTCTGTGTGGTCTTGTATGTGCGTGTGATGGTGCAGACATCTTTGTGTGGACATCTTTTTTTTCTGTTTCAGTAAACTAAAATGTCCACTATTTTGCTCATTTTTACAGGATAAATATAAATCTGTAGGAACCAGATTTATTTTTATCAATTAAAATTTTTTTCTAGCGGGTGGGGGGGGGGGCGCCGTTTTGCAGTTCGCCTCAGGCAGCAGAGAGGCTAGGTTCACCCCTGGGTATAATAGGGTGCTCATGTGATCTTTGATGGACACTTCCATGATCCAATGATCCACCGCCTTTGGTGGATGTTGTCAGACATTGAAACCTTGATTGACAGGGCTTTTGCCCTATAACACACTGTGGGACTGAAAGATCGTGATGGACGTTTCTTAGAACCAATTGCAGGATACCTCTCGAGCATGCTCAGATGGATACCGGAAGTGACATGGATGAGAAGCAAAGACATTGGCTAGAACGGACTTATGACTCTGGAAGCCCAGTGGGTTACTATGGTGATAGAGGATGCGATAAGGTGATTGGATGTCGCTATTACCTTAGCCTGGAGACTCAATTATTGTTTTTTATGATGGGAAATATATCGATGGGTGATCTAATGGTATAATTCTGTTGGTACACAATGCAGGATTAGTGACAAATGATTTATTGAATGTATAACATTGCTGATCGGTTGATTTTAACTTTGTTTATATTTTGTTACAATGTGATTGGTGTACATTGAAGGTGGGAGGAGTTATGCACTATATAAAGGGATTAATTGGGTGTAGGGGATATGCACTTGAAAAAGGTCATCAGACCGAAACGTTGTGCACTGGACAGGAATGAAGCACTGAATAAAGATTGAAAATAATCCAGCTGGTGAGGCGCTGTTTCTTTCTATTATGTGAGTACTGCTAAGTGTCACACAAAGCGAGATCGCTGTAGAGGTCGCTGTTGCATCACAAAATTTGTCACTCAGCAGCGATCTCGCTAGCGATCTCATTTAGTGTGACGGGGGCTTTAAACCATTTTAAGGAGGATCACAAGGAAATGGACAGCATGTGACCTAAATATGAGTGTCTGAGCAAAGGGTATGAATTCTTATGACCATGTGATGTTCCAGTTTTTCTTTTTTAACAAATTTGCAAAAATGTCTACATTTTTGTTTTCTTTCAGTCATGATGGGGTGCAGAGTGTACATTAATGAGAAAAAAATGAACTTTCTTGAATTTACCAAATGGCTGCAATGAAACAAAAAATGAAAACTTTAAAGGGGTCTGAATACTTTCTGTACCCACTTTATTTGCCAGCCCTGTATTATAGAGACTTAACTAACTTGGTAGTGTATTATCCAATATAAAGAAGCAAAGCCTTGAGACACAAAATGCTACCAATAAGAAAACTCTCAGATAAATCTCACTAGTCACTGTATTGGCCACTTTACACGCAGCTACAGGTAACAGGTTTTCCACAGGTAACTTACTGGTTGCAGTGAAATCATGGAGACATAGTTCCATTTGTACACAGCAACAAGATAGAACTATGTCTCCATGATTTCACTGCAGCCAGTAAGTTACTTGTGGAAAACCTGTTACCTGTAACTGCGTGTAAAGTGGCCATAACAAATCAGCAGCATATGAGATAATGTTAAAACGTAACTTATACTTATGATAGAAATGGGGTATCACACACAATAAATAACCAAATTCATTCATAAAAACATTCCATAGTGATGGATACGTGCAGACAGCCTGGATACACTAACATTAAAGAAAACGCATCTATTATCAGTGGTCAACCATCTTTACTAGCCATGGCTGTAAAATGTTAGTGATAAGAAAATTGTGAGATGTGACAACCAAAATATGTAAACAAAGATGTTGAAATGGTCTCACCTAGGCCACAGATTTTTGGAATGTCCAATCCTAAAGCAAAAGTACAGTTGTCGGGAACCACCAATTTCCATCAGGAGCAGGAAATGGGTAAGCCTTATTAGGCCCTGCTCCTTACAATTTCCTATGTGTCCCAAACTTCTGGCCCGACAAGGTTGGTTGACAACTCTCCCTATGCCCTACATTTGCCCTGCTTGCGACACAGCCACACGCATTTCTCTTTCATAGCATCATCAGCGGTAGCTACGCAAACAAAAGCTGGTTGGCTAATAAATAAGCATCACAGTGGTAGATCTATGGAATGTTTTAATGAATCAATCCTGCCATTTATTGTGTGTGATACACCGTTGTTATCATAAGTGTAAGTAGAAGCTATGTTTTAATATTATCTCATATGCTGATGATTTGTTAGTGTATTATCCAGCTGAAAACCTTTCTGTTGATTGTGAATTATAGTTTGATACTTACGTAGTGCTGATCTTTTAATTTTCTCTTGATAACAATATGAAAGGATACAGAACAGGCGTTGAAATTGGACTCTTTAGAATACTGTTAATATTATTCAAAAATTCTTGGATTACAGCTTTCTTAGATGGCTCATTTGGAATATGCTTGTTCTGCAACTATAAAACACATGATAAAGCAAAATATATGCAACAATCTGTTGAATTAAATGTCCTTAAAATGTAGATTTAACCCTTTAACTATCAAGCCTGTAAGTAATATGTCATAACAACTTACTGCCAAATCGAACTAACAATTCTCTGTACTCCTCCATTTAGACCTGTCCCTTGCCTTCGACACAGTTGACCACTGCATCCTACTACAAATCCTCTCTTCCCTTGGCATCAAAGACCTTGCCCTCTCCTGGATCTCTTCATTTCTTTCTGACAGTATATTTAGCATCTCTTACTCCCACACTACCTCCTCATCCCGCCATCTTTCTGTTGGAGTACCACAGGGCTCTGTCCTAGGACCCCAACTCTTCTCAATCTATGCCTTTGGCCTGGGACCACTTAAAGGCCCATGGCTTCCAGTACCACCTGCATGCTTATCACACTCAGATCTACAGTCATGGCCAAAAGTTTTGAGAATGATACAAATATTAATTTTAACAAAGTCTACTGCTTCAGTTTTTCCAATGGCAATTTGCATATACTCCAGAATGTCATAAAGAGTGATCAGCTTAACAGCAATTACTTGCAAAGTCAATATTTGTCTAGAAAATGAACTTTAACCCCCAAAACACATTTCAATATCATTGCAGTCCTGCCTTAAAAGGAGCAGCTAACATCGTTTTAGGGATTGTTCCGTTAACACAGGTGTGGGTGTTGATGAGGACAGGGCTGGCGATCAATCAGTCATGATTAAGTAAGAATGACACCACTGGACACTTTAAAAGGAGGCTGGTGCTTGGTATCATTGTTTCTCTTTAGTTAACCATGGTTATCTCTAAAGAAAACATGTGCAGCCATCATTGCACTGCACAAAAATGGCCTAACAGGGAAGAGTATCACATCTAGAAAGATTGCACCTCAGTGAACAATCTATCGCATCATCAAGAACTTCAAGGAGAGAGCTTCCATTGTTGTCAAAAAGGCTCCAGGGCGCCCAAGAAAGACCAGCAAGCGCCAGGACCGTATCTTAAAACTGTTTCAGCTGCGAGATCGGACTAACAGCAGTGCCGAGCTTGCTCAGGAATGGCAGCAGGCTGGTGTGAGTGCTTCTGCACGCACTGTGAGGCGGAGACTCTTTGAGCAAGGCCTGGTTTCAAGGAGGGCAGCAAAGAAGCCACTTCTCTCCAGAAAAAAACATCAGGGACTGACTGATATTCTGCAAAAAGTACAGGGAGTGGACTGCTGAGGACTGGAGTAAAGTCATTTTCTCTGATGAATCCCCTTTTCGATTGTTTGGGACATCTGGAAAACAGCTTATTCAGAGAAGAGGTGAGCGCTACCACCAGTCTTGTCTCATGCCAACTGTAAAGCATCCTGAATCCATTCATGTGTGGGGCTGCTTCTCAGCCAAGGGAATCGGCTCACTCACAGTCTTGCCTAAAAACACAGCCATGAATAAAGAATGGTACCAGAATGTCCTCCAAGAGCAACTTCTCCCAACCGTCCAAGAGCAGTTTGGCGCCCAACAATGTCTTTTCCAGCATGATAGAGCACCTTGCCATAAAGTAAAGGTGATAACTAAATGGCTCAGGGAACAAAACATAGAGATTTTGGGTCCATGGCCTGGAAACTCCCCAGATCTTAATCCCATTAAGAACGTGTGGTCAATCATCAAGAGACGGGTGGACAAACAAAAATCAACAAATTCTGGCAAAATGCAAGCATTGATTATGGAAGAATGGACTGCTATCAGTCAGGATTTGGTCCAGAAGTTGATTGAGAGCATGCCAGGGAGAATTGCAAAGGTCCTGAAGAAGAAGGGTCAACACTGCAAATATTGACTTCCTGCATTAACTCATTCTAACTGTCAATATAACCTTTTGGTACTCATAATATGATTGCAATTATATTTCTGTATGTGATATAAACATCAGACAAACAACAAATAAAAACCAGAGGGCAGAAGATCATGTGAAAATATAATTTTGGTGTCATTCTCAAACATTTTGCCCATTACTGTACCTCTCTAGCCCTGACGTCACCTCTCTGCTGTCTAGAATCTCAGTGTAGCAGCCATATCTTCATTCTCCTCAGCTTGCTTTGAGCAGGACTGGACTTAGCTCTAATACCCTGCAATGCAAAAGCATTACAGATTAGATCAGCAATCAGAGCATGGAAAGTTGATGTCCCATCGAATGACTAGGTAAAAAAGTTGTAAAAACATTTTTAAAAAAATCACAAAATAAAGAAGAAAGAAAAAATAAAGAAAGACCAATAAATATATACTGTATATTAAGTAAAAACAAAATGAAACAAAAAAGTACACATATTTGGTCATATTCAGAAAGACCCATCTATAAAATGTTCATGCCAATTAACCCCTTCAGTGAATATTGTAAAAAAATAAAAAACGTGGCTAAGAACTATGGTTTTTCATCATACCACCAAAAAAATTAGAACAAAATGAGATAGTCGACTGTAAATAAAAATACAGTGGAACCTTGGATTAAGAGCATAATTAGTGCGGAGAATGTGATTGTAATCCAAATCACTTGTATATCAAAGCAAATTTTCGCATAAGAAATAATTGAAAGGCAGACGATTCGTTACACAACCCAAAATATTTACTGTATTCATATAAAATGATTACAGTTTTGCAATTAATTGCAGTTCTATGGTGTATACAGTGTACATATGTACAGGAAGTTAAAAGTTAGCGTACCTAAAGTTGGTTTAAAAGCAGAGTCACGCATGTACAGTACAGTGTAAATTATGGAGGGCTCCATATTCAGAATGCGGTGGACACGCAAAGCCCGGAACACGAAAGTGAGAAAAAGACCACAATTGATGGCTTATATGCATGTGCTAAAAGCAGTGAGTATTACTAGTACTGTACTGTATCTGTGCAGGGAGGTAAGTACAGTACTGTAGAGGGGTGGGAAGAGTTCACATAATGTTCTAATTGCAAGTTACAATTTATTAAAAATGTTAGTGTGTCTTGCAAAACACTCTTAAAGCAAGTTATTTGTAATTCAAGGTTCACTGTAGTATCCCTGTAAACATAATCTTGTTCTGCAAAAAACAAGACTCCACTCGGCTCCATCAGTAGAAAAATAAAAAATCTATAGTTCTAAGAATATAGCAATGCAAAAACAATTCTTTTTACTATAAAATTGGTTTTACTGCATAAAAGCGGCAAACCATAAAATAACAACATAAGGGTATGTGCACATCAGTAGTTTTCTGGGCTGTTTTTGGGCGTTTTCCGTCGGCGGTTTCCGCTGAGTTTTATGTTAATTTATGTTAATCCTAGCCTCCGGTTGGATTAACATGCTAGTCAATGGAGTTTAGAAAACGCTGTCTTCATTAGAACGTTTTTATTCTTGTCGTTTTCAGTTTCTTCAGCGTTTTTCCACCGGTTTTCAAAGATAGAACACGAGACTTCTTTTGAGCGTTTTTCCAGCGGTTCCAGCTTACAAGTGCACAAAAAACTCAGTTTTAAAAACGCTCAGAAAAACCGCCGACAAAACGCTGTATAAAACGAGCAAAAAACGAGCAAAAAACGAGCAAAAAACGAGGGACACTGCTGAGCACAGAAAACTCAGTTTCTGCCAGTGTCCGCAGGTTCCCGGTCGGTCTGCAGAGATGCAGAAACGTCAGATGTGCACATACCCTACATGTGATATTGCTGTAACCATGTTGACCCAAAGAATAAAGCTGAAAGAAGCAATGCCTGAATTGCCTGAATTGCAATTTTATATTCATTCAGCCTCCTAAAAATTGGAATAGAAAGCAATAAAAAATGGAATGTGGCCAAAAATGGTAAAAAAAAACTTCAACTTATCCTGCAAAAATGACTTTGTTGGAAAAGAATAGAAAATTATAGCTTTCAAAATATAGGGATGTGAAGGTTTTGTTTTTTGTAAAGAAAGTGTTTTTTACTGTATGATGGTAGCCGAACATAAAAAGACACTATATAACTATGGTATTGCTGTAATTGTACTGACCCAAGGAATAAATCCATCTAATCATTTATACTGACGTAAAAAATAAAATAAAAGCTTCCTCCTAAAGATTACATTAAGGCTCACATTTATTCTGCCCTGAGCGTTTACATTAGCGTTTCCATGCAAATTTCTGAAAAACATAATTCACACAGAGCCTTCAATCGAAAATTCCCAATAATGAGGCAAATGGAGTCATCTTTGGACTCAGTCTGGCCTATGATCCAGTGATGTCCATATTTTTAAGAGTAAATAAAAGCACAATCAACCACAGATTTATGCACCTCTGAAAAGAAGGACAATGCTGAATAGAGGTCAAACAGAGTCAGAGTAAGTGTGCTGCCTCATTATAATGAATTTATCCTTTGGGGTTTCATCTGAATTACATCATTTGTAGATTTAAATGGAAACCCCCTATGTAAATGATCAGCTTAGAGCACAGGATAAATGCAATATTACGGTATATGTGCAAAATGTTCCCAATGAAAAAGCTCAATACACAAATAAAAACCTTCACTCAGGTACATCATTTGTCAATAGAAATATGGGGGGTTCTTATATTACTACTGCTCCTGTCAGATGACAGCTCTCGCAATCCTGGTCCACCCTGTACCTACTTTACCCTCTTCCTGACCTCACATAGAAACCCTACTAACCTTATCAACATAATTTGCACACCTTCATCTCCCTCTTTTAACCCCTTCATCACCCAGCCTATTTTGACCTGACTAACCTTGCCATTTCTTGCAATTGTGACCATTGTCCCTTTATGAGGTAATAACTCAGGAACGCTTCAATAGATTCTAGTGATTTTCAGATTGTTTTATTGTGACATATTGGGCTTCATGTTAGTGGTACATTTAGGTCAATCATTTTTGTGTTTATTTGTGAAAAAATCAGAAATTTGGTGAAAATTTTTAAAATTTTTGCAATTTTGCAATTTTGAATTTTTATTCTGTTAAACCAGAGAGTTATGTGACACAAAATAGTTAATAAATACCATTTCCCACATGTCTACTTTATATCAGCACAATTTTGGAAAAAAAACATTTTGTTAGGAAGTTAGAAGGGTTCAAAGTTCATCAGCAATTTCTCATTTTTCAAGCAAAATTTACAAAACCATTTTTTAGGGACCACATCACATTTAAAAGTCCATTTGAGGGGCCTATATGACAGAAAACACCCAAATGTGACACCATTCCAAAAACTGCACCCCTCAAGCTACTCAAAACTAGATTAGAGAAGATTATTAACCCTTCAGGTGCTTTACCGGAACTAAAGCAATGTGGAAGGAAAAAATGAACATTTTAATTTTTTCAACAAAAATTTTATTTTAGCCTCAACTATTGCATTCTCACAAAGGTAAAAGCAAAAAAAAGGATTCTAAAATGTGTTGATAAAATTCTCCTAATTACACTGATACCTCATATGTGGTGGAAAATCAATGTTTGGGCGCATGGCAAGGCACAGAAGGGAAGGAGCGCCATTTGACTTTTTGAATGGAAAATTACCAGCAATTGTTATCGGACACAATGTCGTATATGGAATGCCCCTGTGTGCCTAAACATTGGAGCCCCCCACAAGTGACCCCATTTTGGAAACTAGACCTCCCAAGGAACCTATCTAGATACATAGTGAGCACTTTGAACCCCAAGGTGCTTCACACATTGATCCCTAAAAATGAAAAAGTTATTTTTTTTTAACAAAAATGTTCTTTTAGCCTCAATTTTTTCATTTTCACATGGGCAACAGGATAAAATGAATCCTAAAATGTGTTGAGCAATTTCTTCTGAGTACACTGATACCTCATATGTGGTCATAAACCACTGTTTGGGCACACGGTAGGACTCGGAAGGGAAGGAGTGCCATTTGACTTTTTGAATGGAAAATTAGCTGCAATTGTTAGTGGACACCATGTCACTTATGGCGAGCCCCTGTGTGGCTAACCATTGGAGCTCCCCACAAGTGACCCCATTTTGGAAACTAGACCCCTTAAGGAACTTATCTAGATGCATAGTGATGTTTCACACATTGATCCATAATAATAAAAATGTACTTTTTTTTTCACAAAAATGTTGTTTTAGCTTCAATTTTTTCATTTTCATATGGGCAACTGGATAAAATGGATAATAAAACTTGTTAGGGGGGGCGTGTCCTGGACACAGATGGCGCCGGACGCTTGAAGGAGGTGCTCCAGATCGGGACCGCACATAACGGCAACCACCGGCTCTCTAACGGCCTGTAATCACCGCTGAGTCCTGTGCTGTGACCGGGGAACCTCCGGAGATGCCGCGGGCCACACCGAGACGCAGGGGAGAGGAGCAGAAGGTAACAGACTTCTTCCAAAGAGACCAGCAGCGCGCTACCTCCCCCAAAATGGCGCCGGCTGCGTCGGCAGCTTCTTCTTCCCGCGGCTCCCGCAGCCCTAGGGACTGGGGGGACTCAGATGAGAGGGAAGCCCCTATTACACACAGCGGAATGAGGGACATGTTAAACACAACCCTGAAGAAGTCACTGGGCGCCCTGAGGAGTTCCCTCCAAGATGACCTTAAGCAGCTCATGGGGGAGATGAAGGAAGAGCTGATAACATTGGGACGCCGCACAAAACATATTGAGCACAAGATGGAAGAATATGCAGATGCACACAACACGCTGGTCACAGACCATAAAGCCCTGGAGAAGGATGTCTTCTCTATGCAAGACCACATGTGTGCTATGGAAGACAAACTACGTCATAACAACATAAAGATCAGGGGAATAGCGGACTCTGTGGAGGAAGATGACCTCACAAAGATGGCCACTGACTTTTTACTTCACCTCCTGCCTCAAGTCCCCCCGTCTGAGCTCGCTATGGAAAAGCTCTACAGACTCCCCAGACCTGCGCAACTACCTAAAGATCTGTCCAGAGATGTCCTGGTGACTCTTGTTAAAGGATCAACTAGAGACCTTGTGCTGCAAACTATGCGGAGATCCCCTCCGACTGACTCTCCTTACTCTGGGCTCAAAGTATTCCCCGACCTGTCCCCAGGGACGATGTCAAGACGCCGTGACTTTGCACCGATGTGCGCGATTCTTCGTGAGAAAGGTCTTCAGTACAATTGGGGTACACCGGTCTCGGTTAATTTCAGGTATAAGGGGACACGTCAGATGTTTGCTTCTCCCTCCCAGTTGAGACGCGCCCTGAAACAATGGAACTTGTGCCCCCCGAGTGCTTCAACGTCTCCCCGCACTAAAGACTCCCATGCATCGGCTCCAGGAGGGGACCAATGAGCTCCTCGTGATTGCAGGCCCTGTATTGAGCATCCCACATCCTAACTACTCTGTTGGTCTCGCCTGGAGACTTTCCTGGACTCTGTTTGTACGCAGAGAAAGGGGGGTTCCCCGCCTGACTAACACCCCTCGCTACACCAGGGTGTCCTGTTGGAGTTGGCGGGTCGGTACCGGAAAGTGCCTTCTACCCCCCTTCACCCCCCCACACCAATTTCAGGCCGGAGCCTGATCATCCAGGCACATAAGTGTATATAACTTTTTTCTTCTTGTTTTTTTCTGTTTATTTCCTTTGTGTTACGTCACCCCTTCCTTTTCCTCTCCCTCTTATTACCGTCCTTCCTCCTCTCCCTTTCCCCTCCCCCCTATTGGCTACCCAAACTACTTGCTTGCTATGTCCCTCAAGATCGTTACCCTAAATGTAAAGGATCTCAACTCGCCAGCAAAACGCTCATTTCTGTGGGGGGAGGCTCGCAGATCTAAGGCGGATGTCTTGTGCCTCCAAGAGACGCACCTCTTACAGGAGGACAACCACAGGCTCGCTCATAGAGACTTCACAAGATATTTCTGTGCCAACGCGCCTAACAAAAAGGCGGGGGTCTGTGTCTTGGTCCGCAACTCTGTGCAGTTCCAACTGGAGGAGGTACACGTGGATCCCGAAGGCAGGTATCTTATCTTGGTATGTGTAATCTCGGGGGTCTTGGTGACGCTGGCTACGGTATATGCTCCTAACTTAGCTCAAATTAAATACCTCCGCCAATTTCTTGGGAAAGTAAGGAACCTTTCACGAGGCCTTTGCGTTGTCTGTGGGGATTTCAATGTGGTCCCCCATCTGGCGCCTGGACTGCTCGTCCTCCGGGAGTCGAGAGAGGAGAGACCTTGACCTGGTATATAGAGAACTCCATTTACGTGACGTCTGGAGGTATCTTCATGCATCTGAAGGGGACTACTCCTTTTTCTCGCACAGGCACAGGTCATATTCTAGAATATACTACTTCTTGGTTAACGATGACACCCTATCGGCCTGTGTCTGTGCGGAAATCGGAGATATCACATGGTCTGACCATGCCCCGGTCTCCTTGAATCTCTCATTGGGGACTCGCCCATTGGTCTCACGTAAATGGAGACTCAACGTTGACCTGTTATCAGATAAGGGGCTGGTGGGTGACTTTGAACGATATTTAGACAGTTATTTTGCGGAAAATGACAATGGGGAGGTAACGGAGGAGACATTGTGGGCCTCTCATAAGGCGGTGCTTCGCGGGTTGTTCTTGCAGAGGGCGGCCAGGCATAGGAGGTCCGGGGCCCTAACGAGATCGGGCCTCTTGGCAGAACTCAGGAGATTGGAAGAGAGAAATAAAGGGGCATCCTCCCCCTCTCTCTCCTCTCAAATTTTTTCCGTTGGGACACAACTGCGGGCATCTCTGCTGGAACAACACGAAAAGGCACTAAGGAGGACTAAATTGGCATACTATGAGACGGGAGATAGGGCTGGGGCTTTGTTGGCCGGGAGAATCAGGAAGAGGGTAGCCGGTGCGGCCATTGGTAGCCTGAGGAGTAAAGATGGAGTGGAGGTACGAAACCCACAGGACATAGCGAATGAATTCGCAACTTATTATGAACGCCTCTATAATTTAATTGGAGACGGGGGGGCGCCATTGCCCCACGCCAGAACTCATCGAGGGGTTCCTGGCCTCTCTGGATCTTCCGTCTCTTACGGCAGAGCAGGGAGATCAGTTGAACTCCCCATTTACTGTGGGGGAGATTCTGGGGGTGATCAAAACACTGAAAACCTCCTCGACCCCGGGCCCGGATGGGTTCCCAAATGAGTACTATAAGTCCTTTGGGCCCATCCTAGCCCCCTTTCTACTTAGACTATTTACTTTCTGGCGGGGGTGTGGTGTTATCTCTCCCGATTTTCTTGAAGCTACCATTGTAACCATTCCCAAACCTGGGAAGCCCCCAGACCTCCCGGCGAATTATCGCCCTATCTCACTTCTAAATTGCGATACTAAGATCTTCGCTAAGCTTCTGGCGAACAGGCTTTCGGAGGTGGTCCCTACGCTGGTCAACCCGGATCAGGTCGGATTTGTTGCTGGCAGACAAGCGAAAGATGGAACCCGGAGGATGATTGACCTTATCCAAGTGGCGGAGCAGGGGGGGTCCCCCAGTGCATTCCTGTCACTTGACGCTGAGAAGGCGTTTGACAGGGTGCACTGGGGGTACTTGGAGTCGACTCTGCAGAAATTTGGTCTGTCTGGTCCATTCCTCAAGGCGGTAATGTCGTTGTACTCTAACCTCAATGCTCGGGTCTTGTCCTCAGGCTTCCAATCTAGTAGCTTTAAAATCACTAATGGTACACGCCAGGACTGTCCACTGTCTCCGGTGATTTTTGCCCTGGTAGTGGAACCACTGGCAGCTGCTCTCCGAACACATCCGCGGATCCGAGGCATCACGGCTGGACGGGGAGTCCATGTTGTGGGCCTATACGCGGATGATATCATTATCTCCTGCACGGAGCTTGAATCATCCTTCCCGGCTGTTATGGAACTCCTTCGATCCTATGCTGAAGTTTCCTTGTATAAATTAAACGCCTCTAAGTCAGTGATATTGCCGATTAATGTTTCCCCCCAAGAAATTCATCATTGGGAGGCCACATTCCCCTTCAAATGGCATCAGGAGGGCATTCCCTATTTGGGTATCACCCTCTGCAGATCCGATGACCTAGTGGCAAGAAACTACACCACATTGAAAGCGGCTATCTCCGGGGCTATTGCGTCACACCCTCTGAGGGCCTTGTCGTGGGTTGCGAGGATCCAAGCATTTAAAATGCTATTACTACCTAAACTACTATACACGTTTCGATGTGTTCCTCTGCTTTTTCCTCAACGGTTGCTGGCTGAGCTTCAACGACTAACCAACGCTTATGTCTGGGCCACTAAACGACCTAGAGTGGCTAGAGGGATACTATATCTCCCCTTTTCTCGGGGGGGCATGGGAATCCCCTCCATCAGAGAGTATCAGAGGGCTTGCCTTCTGGAGGAGGCAAGGAACTGGTGGCGCATGCCTCCTAATCAAAGGTGGTTGGAGATAGAGGAGGTCTCCTCTGCCGACAATTCACTGCAGCTTCTTCTTGCTGCAGAGTCCCTGGCGCATGTCTGTGACAGGCCTAGGCTGGCAGCGGTCCGTTCGTTGCTTGCCTGTTGGAGAGGGACCCCGGCTGGCTGGACCTCTCTCCCCCTGTCTGAGGTTCCCCTGAGAGCACTCCTCACTCATTTGCCGGAGTTGGGGGTTCGGATGTGGGAGAGAGACTGTACATGCTGGGGGATCTCATGGCTGGGGACTCCTTGGTCTCCCTCTCAGATCTAACCGCGAGGTTCCCCTCGCTGACACCCAGTTTTTTGCATCACTTGAGGCTCCACCACTGTATAACGGAGGGGAACAGACGTCGCCCTCTAGGGGGCACCCTGGCGCCGTCGCCCCTCAGGAGATTCCTTCTTTCTGACTCTGAGAGACCCAAAGGTCTGTCTCTGATTTATCAGGGCTTGGTTACAGCTGGCTTGGGTTCCAAACTGAGCTATATGATTAGGTGGGAAGAAGAACTGGGCTTCTCGGGATCCTTGGAGGACTGGGAGGACGCATCCAAACTTGCTTACAAACTGACCAGATGCATTAATCATCTGGAGATACTTAAAAAGATCCATCTTCGGTGGTACCTCCCTCCCTCCAGGATCTCCAGATTCTCTGCAGATGTATCCCCCCTGTGCTGGCGGCACTGTGGCCTTAAAGGCACACTGACGCATATGTGGTGGAAGTGTCCAAAACTGGCTCCATTTTGGAAGCTAGGGGAAAGCCTGATTGGCTCCATCACGGGAATGAAGGTCCCTTTGGAACCCCAGCTGGCTGTTCTCAACATTGGTCTGTACTTGTACCCCACTCGTTACAGATCGGTGGTCTCCTACATTCTCACTGCAGCCAGACAATCTCTGGCTGCGAGTTGGAAGTCGCAAGAACCTCCTACATTCAGTGCAGTGGTGAATCGCACAAATTACATATTCCACCAGAGTACTATTTGGCACTTGATGCTACAAATAGAAGTCGCACACATGATGCATGGATCTTGTGGGCCTCCCACCCCCTGGCGACCCCTGTCCCAGCTGGATATACCAACGTTCCCCAATAACTCGATCAGAGCTGGGCACCTTTATATTTTTACAACCACCACCCTCCCCCCCCGCCCTTTCACATCTCCCACCCTTTCCCCCTTTTTGATTTTCAAATGTATTGTTCCAATTTTTATCTATGTATGCAAGTCTAATTTTAAGCCTTAGGGCTTTGTCTGTACCAATTTCAGTTATGTTAAAATTCAATAAACATTTATTGAGTTAAAAAAAAAAAACTTGTTAGGCAATTTCTCCTGATTATGCCAATACCCCATATGTGGTGGAAAATCACTGTTTGGGCGCACAGCAGGGCTCAGAAGGGAAGGAGCGCCATTTAACTCTTTGAATCTAAAATTACCTGCAATTGTTAGTGGACACCACGTCACATGTGGAGAGCCCCTGTAACCCTAAACCCTAGAGCTCCCCCACAAGTGACCCCATTTTGGAAACTAGTCCCCCTAAGGAACTTATCTAGATGCATAGTGAGCACTTTAAACCCCCAGGTGCTTCACACATTGATCTATAATAATGAAAAAGTACTTTTTTTTCTCACACAAATGTTATTTTAGCCTCAATTTTTTCATTTTCACAAGGGCAACAAGATAAAATGGATCGTAAAACTTGTTTGGCAATTTCTCCTGATTACACGGATACCCCATATGTGGTGAAAATCACTGTTTGGGTGCATGGCAGGGCTCGGAAGGCAAGGAGCGTCATTTGACTTTTTGAATTTTTGAATCTAAAATTAGCTGCAATTGTTAGTAAACACCATGTTGCGTATGGAGAGCTCCTGTGTGCCTAAACATTGGAGTTCCCCCACAAGTGACCCCATTTTGGAAACTAGTACCCTCAAGGAACTTTTCTAGATGCATAGTGAGCACTTTGAACCCACTGGTGCTTAACACATTGATCTGTAAAAATAAAAAAGTACTTTTTTTCACAAAAATGTTCTTTTAGCCTCAAGTTTTTCATTTTCACGTGGGCAACAGGATAAAATTGATCCTAAAATTTGTTGGGCAATTTCTCCTGAGTACACCGATACCTTATATGTGGCATAAAACCACTGTTTGGGCGCAGGGCTCTGAATGAGGGAGTGACATTTTGGAACACAGATTTTGATGGCATGGTCTCTGGGTGTCATGTTCTGTTTGGATGTGCCTAGTTGTCAGATTGCTTCCCTGCAGCCCAATCTGCATGCAGAAAGATCGGGCTGCAGAGAAGGATCTGACAGTGGGGCATAGCGATCACATAGCGCATCGCTGTCCCCGCTGTTAGATTCTTCTCTGCAGTCTGATCTCCATGCAGGGAAAGAAGTTGCAGAGAAGTCGCAGGCGCAAGCAGGCGGCGGCTGGGCACATGTGCTTTCAGATGATGGGGAGTGATCACCAGATCACTCCCCAAGAGAGTGGAGGGGGTGATACTCATCCCTTATAGCGCTCCAGCCTATGGTAGGGGCTATGACAGCTCCTTACATAGCTTTAGAGAGAGGATCACTGTGGTTGGCAGTTCAATCTTTGAACAGCAAATCACAGTGATAGTAGGGACGGGGTGGGGAATCCACTCCCCCTGACCTCAAGCCCCAGTGTTCAGTAATAAGAATCACTAAACTCCCAAGTCCAATAGCAGTTACTGTGGCAACGGTGCCGTGGTAACCGCCATGACGTTGTACAACGTCAACGGTCGGGAAGGCACAGAAAGCCATGACGATTGTGTAACGTCAAGGGTCGGGAAGGGGTTAACTGCGCTCTCTGGAATCCACAGTCCGTATGCAAAAAGCTTCCCTGCATCCACAACTACTTTCTCACTAAGGGCTGCTTTACACACACCAACTTCTGTGACCAACGTCTGAACAGATCTCTGGTTGCAGTAAAATCATGGACACATTGTTCCATTTTGTGGCTGTGTACAAATGGAACAATGTGTCCATGATTTCACTGCAACCAGAGATCTGTTCAGAAGTTGGTCACAGAAGTTGGTGTGTGTAAAACGGCCCTTACTCTTTTAATCTGCTGGCCTTCACAAAAACCTGGATTCAGGATTCAGACATGGTTTCCCCTATTTCTCATGGTGGCCTACATTTTTCCCATTCCCCGAGACTTGGGAGCAGACATGGTGGTGGAGTCGGCCTACTCCTGACCCCACAATGTACTTTTCAGGTCATCCCCCCAGCTCTATCACTCTCATTCCCTTCTTTTGAGGTCCCCACCATTAAGCTCTTCCATCCCCTCCCCCTCAGAATAGCGGTGGTATACCGCCCACCACCGTCACCAACCCAGTTCCTCAACCATTTTTCCATGTGGCTGACACACTTCATGTGCTCAGAATTACCAACCCTTATCCTGGGAGACTTTAACATACCCATAAACAGCCCCATCTCCCCATCTGCATCCAAGCTCCTATCTCTAACCACTTCTCTTGGCCTCTCACAGCTCTCAACCTCTGAGACACACAAAGGTGGTAACACCCATGACCTAGTCTTTGTCTGGCTTTGTTCAACCTCCTCCTTAGATAACTCTCCTCTTCCTCTCTCTGACCACAACATTCTCTACTTCATGCTCACAAATTCTCGCCCATCACAGCACACTCCTACCTAACACACATTCAGAAATTTACAGGCCATTAACCATCATACACTCACAGACTCTCTACACTCATCACTGACCCTGATCTCCTCCTTCTCCTGTCCTGATCTGGCTGTGAATCACTACAATGACTTTCTCAGAAGCACCCTGGACCAAGTAGCGCCCCTCACCATCAAAACATCCAAGCACAGATTAAAACAGCCCTGGCTCACATCACAAACTCGATTCCTACAGTGATGCTGTAGGAGTGCTGAATGTCTATGGAGGAAAACCTGTACACCAGAAAACTTCATTCACTATAAATTTATACTGAGAACTTACAATTCTGCCCTTCACCTCACCAAACAGACCTACTTCACCCACCTGATCTCCTCACTATTCAACAATCCAAAAAAACTCTTTGACACCTTTCACTCTCTCCTCAAACCTAAAGTGCAGGCCCCCATCACTGACCCCTGTGCTGATGATCTGGTCTCCTACTTCACTAAGAAAATAGAAAACATCCATCAGGAAATCAACTCTCAACCTCAAAGTGTTGTTACTCCCATCCCTCCTCACATCTCCTCTGGCTCACTCTCCACAAATCACGCAGTCACAGAAGAAGAAGTCTCCAGGCTCCTCTCTTCCTCTCATCCTACTACATGCACCACTGACCCCATTCCCTCACACCTACTCCAGTGTCTCTTTCAAGTGGTCACTGCTCACCTAACTAAAATCTTCAATCTCTCCCTCTCTTCTGGCATCTTCCCCTCCTCCTTCAAACATTCCATCATTACTCCATTATTAAAGAAACCTTCTCTTGACCCATCCTGCACAAATAACTACAGACCAGTCTCCAACCTCCCCTTTATATTATTATTATTATTATTATTATTATTATTATTTATTTATTTATTTTTTTATTATAGTGCCATTTATTCCATGGCACCTTACATGTGGAAAGGGCATACATAGACAAGTACAAATACATGAACAATATAAGGCACACAAGGTATAGAAGGAGAGAGGACCCTGTCTACGAGGGCTCACAGTCTACAAGGGATGGGTGAGGATACAGTAGGAGAGGGTAGAGCTGATCATGCGGTGGTTTGGTGGACTGAGGCTCACTGTAGGTTGTAGGCTTGTCGGGAAAGGTGGGTCTTCAGGTTCCTTTTGAAGGTTTCCATGGTGAGCGAGAGTCTGATGTGTTCATCTCTAAAATCTTTGACCGCCTGGTCTACTCCCGCCTTACCCCTTACTTCTCCACTCACTCTCTTCTAGATCCATTACAGTCTTGATTCCGCCCCCTACATTCTACAGAAACTGCCCTCATCAAAGTGACCAATGACCTTCTGATGGCAAAACGTAATGGTGAACACTCTCTGCTTATTTTTCTTAATCTCTCTGAAGCCTTTGACACTGTCGACCACCATCTCCTACTCTATGCTGCACTCCATCAGCATAAAGGACACCACTCTCTCCTGGTTCTCTTTCTATCTTTCCAACCGTTCTTTCAGTGTATCATTTGCTGATTCCACTTCCTCTCCCCTTCCTCTCACTATTGGGGTCCCTTAAGGTTCGTTCCTTGGCCCTCTTCTATTCACTCTCTACACAGCCCCTATTGGACAGAACAACAGTAGATTTGGCTTCAAGTACCACCTTTATGCTGATGACACACAACTGTACACTTCATCCTCTAACCTTACCCTCACTGTATTACACAACACCAATGACTGTCTAACCACAGTTTCCAATATCATGTCCACTCTATACCTGAAACTCAATCTTTCCAAAACTGAACTTTTTATGATCCCGCCCTCCAATAACCGCCCTAAATCTGACATTTCCCTCTCATTGTGCGGCACCACAATAACACCAAGGCAGCAGGTTCGGTGTCTGGGTGTTACGTTTGATGCTGATCTTTCATTCACTTCCTATATAAAATCTCTCACCCACTCTTGTCACCTGCAACGGAAGAACATCTAGAATACACTCCTTTCGCCACTGTGTAGCAGCTTTGTCAGGGAGGTCTCCTGTGTTTACTTTCCTTTTTTTACTGCAGTGAGTGCCAGGCACTGGTGTAGCAATGTTGTGAAGAAAGTTACATCTCCTGTGTTTACTAGCCTTTTCTTACTGCATCTAGCCAAGCAAATCCTTTTTGGCTAGTAGCAGTGTGTGCCAGGCACTGGTGTAGCAATGTTGTGGAGAAAGCTACACCTCCTGTGTTTACTAGCCTTTTTTTTTTACTGCATCTAGCCAAGCAAATCCTTTTTGGCTAGTAGCAGTGTTTGGATAGGTAGCTGTGGTCCAGTGTTCTGTTGAAATCTACCGCCACAGAGTGCAGAAAAAACTTTTGTATTGCATCTGCCCAAACCTTCTGACCAAAACCAATTTAGGGTAGTACCACTGATTGACTAGGTAGCTGTGGTGCAGTATTCTGTTGAAATCCACCGTCACACAGCGCAGAAAACACGTTTGTATTGCATCTGTCCAAACCTACTCACCAAAAACTATTTAGGGTAGTACCACTGTTTGGCCACTCAGCTCTGCTAGTTTTACATCCATAGTTTTTTGTGCTAATAACAACAGAGTTGCCAATTAGTTACCCTCAAATATGAGTGGTAAAAGGTCTGCTGATGGTGGAAAGGGGAATAGGCGTGTTGGAAAGGGTAAAAATCTTTGTGTCCGTGGGATAGGTGCTAAAGTAACAGAAACATCTGATGAGCAAATACCATCTTCAAGCCAAACTAAAATGTCTACTTCTTTTCGTGGACGATCTGCTATCATCCCTTTCTTACACAGCAGAGCATTGCTAAAACTTGTAGCTAGTGATCGTAGTGGTGTATGTGATAGATATTCTTCGATTGAGAGCCAAAGTTTGTTTGGTGATTGCCGGATCCATTCTAATATTCTAGTTAACATGGCCGCTTTATAGTATTTGCGTATGTCCGGTGCTCCCATGCCGCCCTGTTCCCTTGGTAGTGTAAGGGTCCGGAAACTTATTCTAGGTTGTCTGTTATTCCATATGTAGTTGATAAAAAAACAGTGAATTTTATTCAGAATTCGTTCTGGGGTATGAATTGGAAGCATCTGGAATAAATATAAAAATTTTGGTAATATTACACTTTTGAGTAAATTTTTCCTCCCTATCCATGACAAAGAAGGGAGCCCTCCACGAACCAACTGTTTCCCTTGCTCTTTCTAATTCTGGTAGTATATTAAGGTCTAGAAGGTCCTTAGCTGTATGTCCAATTTTAATACCCAAGTACGTAATGTGTCTGGGTGGCCATTTGAATGGATAATCTCATTTGTATCTGTGTATAGAGGATTTGGCAATGTTTACGCTTAAAGCTTCTGATTTTGATAAGTTTATTTTATAGTTTGAAAGGTGCCCGTATTGTTCCAGTGTTTGCACGAAGGCGGGGATGCCTCTATCTGGTTCGGATAGTATTACCAGCAGGTCGTCTGTGAATGCAGCTGACTTATGTTGGGTTTTGCGGATTTGGACTCCGCTAATCTCTTAGTTTTTTTTCATGCTTCGTAATAATGGTTCCATGACCAATACAAATAGAAGTGGGGACAGAGGGCACCCCTGCCTCATACCGTTCTGGATCAAAAAGGGGTCTGAGAGCATATTCTTAATTCTCAATTTTGCTGATGGTAAGGTGTACATCTTGAATATTGCTTCTACTATAAGGGGTGGAATGTGAAGGGCTAATAAAGTGCTACGAAGAAATGTCCAGTCCACCCTGTCGAAGGTTTTCTCAGCATCTGTGTTCAGGAGAACCAGGGGTTTATTGTGTGTCTTAACGTATTGTATTAAGTGTAAGATCCTGCTTGTGTTGTCTCTCCCTCTCTCCCCCGAACAAACCCTGTCTGTTCCGGGGTGACCAGTTGGGGAATCAGGCCCGTCAAATGACTTGCTAATAGGCTAGCGTAAATTTTCAAATCGACATTAAGCAAGGAGATGGACCTATAACTTCCACATAGCGTAGGGTCTTTGCCCTCTTTACGCATGAGAGATTTGTGCTTCAAGAGATTTAGGAGGGAGAGAGCTCCCGTTTAATACTGCATTACACATTATTAGTAAATGGGGGCTTAGATCAGTGTTGAATGTTGTGTAATAAAGAATTGGGAAGCTGTCTGGTCCAGGTGATTTCCCGCTAGGGCTCTTTGACAGGATGGACTGGAGTTCTGCAGGCTCAAAGGGTATGGTCAACCAAGATTGTTGGTTTTTGATCACTTGTGGTAAAGATAGTGAAGAAAGGAAGGATTCAATATTATGTTTCCGTTGGGACAATATCGCCTCCGAGTCATGGAGCCGTATCTGATAGACGTTTTTAAAGAAAGCCAAGAATTCCTTAGCTATTTGATCATAGTTTTGCGTCAAGTGGCCCGAATCAGCCCTAACTTTGTGTATAAACGTACGAGATTGTCGCCGTTTGATCAATGAGATCATAAGTTTAGATGCCTTGTCTCCATGAACCAGGAGGCGATTCCTCCAGTTTGTGAAATATTTTGCTGCTTGTTTATTGAGTAGTTCTTTTAGGTTCTGTGTATATTCAGTTAGTTTGATTAAGGTATCTTGGGTAAGAGTTCGTTGGTGTTGTGTTTCCAGATCAGCTATATCTTTATATAGGGTCTCTAATTCGGCTCTCCTCTGTTTATTAAGGTATGATGCTATGGAGATCATTGTGTCCCTAAGCGTGACCTTATGAGCTTCCCATTCTATAGTGAGGTCTACATCTGGGGTGGTGTTAGACAAGAAATAATCTTTAATGGCCGTGCGGATTTTAGTTTTAACACTATTTGAGCATAAGAGAGATTCATTGAGTCTCCAAGTTCTAGCAGTGGGGAAGGATTTTCCGAAGGTTAATGTCATGGACACTATAGCATGGTCTGAGTACAATGCTGGGAGGACACCTACATTAGAAACAGTGGGAAGGGAATTCCTAGAAATAAACAAATAGTCTATGTGATGATAACACTGGTCAACAGCATTTTTGGTGCCAAAGATATTTCATTGAATTTAGGGTAACTTTGGGGTGCTGATTCTGAATATGTCATCAGTTTTGCCAGATTGGCTCAAGTTTTTGAGATTTTTCGTAAAATGTGTAACAAAAAAGACGTTTTTTGCTACTTTTTTAACGAAGTCTGTTATGTTTCTTCTATGTTTTGTCAGTGTATATTCACCACAAATGTAACAGAATGAGTCTGGATCGTTAAGACAACTTCTTCTTGATGAGTTCATGCTTTTCACTGGACAACAGACAACAACATAAAGTTAGTGCCAAAAACCAAGCTATGAACAAACTTTTAGAACACTAATTAACACAAAACTATATTGAGAACTGCTCAGTTCAAGTACTAATCCAAAGAAATTAATGAGATGATGCGTCGCATTTATGAACAAGTGCTATAAATAAGATACCAAAAATCTCAAAAACTTGAGCCAATCTGGCAAAACTGATAGCATATTCAGAATCAGCACCCCAAAAATACCCCAAATTCATTAAAATATTTTGGGCACCAGAAAAAAAAATTTTTTTTGTTGACCTGTGTAATTATTGTGTGGATGGGAGTAGTAAGTATAGGTCCTATCTCGGGGGTGGAAATATCTCCATGCATCTATTAATTCCATAGAATGGAGAGCGGATTGAATTTGAATTAGATCACGTGAGGAGATATTACTTTCTCTAGAAGAGGTATCTATTAATGGTTCTAAAGCCATATTTAAGTCTCCGCCTATTAAGATGGACCCTTCTACAAACAAGGAGAGTCTATTTTGAATTTTTCGCACCCATTTTAAGTGTTTTTATTAGGTGCGTATAAACTTCTAAGTGTGACTAGGTTACCCCCAAGTAGGCCTTTTAGAAATATGAATCGGCCTTCTGGGTCAGCCAGGCTGTCCTGTAAGAGGAAGGGTGTGTTTTTTGCTAAGGCAATTACTACTCCTCCCCCTCCCTTTTGAGGTGTGAAGGTAAGAAACCAGGTATTATAGAAGCTTTTCTCGAAGCTAGGCGTTTTCTCTTTTATAAAGTGCGTTTCCTGCAAAAGTAAGATGTCAAAGCTTGATTTCTTGAAGAAATGCAGTGTTTGCGACCTAGGAACCGGTGAATTAAAACCATGTAAATTATGCGAGACCACATGATATACCGTATTTTTCGCTTTATAAGACGCTCCGGATTATAAGACGCACTCAGATTTTAGAGGTGGAAAATAGGGAAAAAAATATTTGTAGCAAAAATGACTTTGATATGACACTCAGGCCCTGCGACCAGTCAGCGCTGGTGTCTGTTTCCTTAGGATGCAGGTGCAGCATGTGAGCAACACCAATGACTTCTGCTCCAGTGTCTGATGGCGGGGAGACAGACGCCAGCACTGATTTGTCGGAGGGCTGAGTCTCATATTCATGGGACATGAATATGCAACTTCTGACAATGTTGGAACTGCTGCAGCATGGGGGAAGGGTGCGTGCACACGATCAGTATACGCAGCGTTTTGGACGCAACGTCTTGCTGCTGTGTCCAAAATGCTGCGTAGTACAGTACAAGCATAGTGGATGGGATATGTAGAAATCCCATCCTCACTATGCTTAACCCGCCCGCAGTGATCTGACAGCTGGGGTGCGGGTTGCCGGTTCCCCCTCCGCATGTTTATTTCATGCTGCGGAGTCGGAAGCGGCTTCCATCGGGTGACTGCAGGGAGAAGCCGCCCTGCACCCGCTGCACATGGTGAGTACAGGACGGCTGCGGTCTCCCTGCGGCCACCCGTGGCTTCACTCAGGTCCGGAGGAGCCGCGTCCAATATGCAGCTCCTCCCGACCATGAGCACACAGCCTTAGTATGGTCCTTATTACTTTTACAAGGGCCAACAAGGTGAATGAGAAGGGATTTGTTCATGTAGTAGCAATCCCTTTAAGAACTATAACTCCCAGCATGTACTGTAGATCCTATAGCATGCTTGGAGTTCTAGTTAAGCACAGTATTGTTGTGTTAACTTTACTTTATTAGTGGTTATGTTACACATCCATGTGCACTCACTTTAATGTGTCCTGCTTTGTGGCCAGTCTGCATATAAAGTTCTGATGTGATGTACTGTAAAGAGGGAGGGCCAGGGAGGGGGTCTGAACACTGTGCTGAAATACGATGCTCCAGCCTCTGTCTCCTAATTACAAGTCACCACAACAAAGCTTGACCTATAGATGCAGGATGTAGATACAGGAGCTGTACACTGGTGTTGTGCAGGCTCCAGCCCTGCTCTAAAGGTACCGTCACACAGGGACATATCGCCGGCGATGTTGCCGGGGATCGCGGGAGCGCGCATCCCTGACAACATCGCCGGTGAGATGTCACAATGAGCAACTTACCGGCGATGTCGCCGGCTAGTTGCCGCGGCTATCGCTCGCTGGGTTGCCCAGCAACCCAGCAAGCGATCACTCGCAATGTTGGATATAGGCGGAATCGCCCGCAACATTGCAGGTTGCCGCGTTACACAGGGCGATCAGGCAGGATCGCCTGAGCAACATCGCCAGGTTTCCCAACATTGTTGGGAAACCTGGCAATGTTGCTCAGGCGATTCATCGCCTGATTATCGCCCTGTCACACGAGGCAACTCGCCGGCGATGTCGCCGCAACCTGGCCACGCCCCTCAGTTGCCGGCAACATCGCCGGCGATATGTCCCTGTGTGACGGTACCTTAATAGACTGAAGCTCCTGAACTGCAGACCTGACCGACCTTCCTGGATTTCTGCACAGGGCAGGGCTCAGCAGGAGGACACATTACAGAGAGCAGAGGGAGTGAGGCCAGGACACTGTGACAAGGTACCTGTGATAAGGTGCCTGTGATAAGGTGCGGATCTGCTCTACCCCTGTCTCCATCGCAGCACAAAGCACAAAGCTCAGTGATCCTTCACTTGCTGCAGCTGCACCCCCGTCACCTGCATTCTCACTTTCTCCAGCACACAATATCCCCAGCCACTGCAAGAAGCTGGGGAGTGACCATGTGTGCAGTAAACAGCTTCTCCTGCTCCCCCTGCTCTCACCTCTCATGCTGTCTTCAGTGCAGAGAGGTGGGTGGAGACTGGGAGCAAGTGAAGTGAATATCTAAGTAGTTAATGAGTCGGGGACACGTGGTGCTCCTGCAGCCCCGGATTCTTCAGCAGGGACCATTCCCTGCTACTTCTGTCCCCACTTCACTGCTGTCTCCCCCTCCCCAGCAACTGAGGATGCTAGAATGTTATATTCCTTTTATAAGCCGCACCCCCACTTTCCTCCAAAACTTGGAGGAAAAAAAGTGCGTCTTATAAAAGGAAAAATACGGTAATTAATGAACTGAAGACATGGCCGATGATGTGGTGTAGTCGACCGTAATAACTCTAATCTTCCCACGGGATTCTGGGATGAGGAAGGTAGAGTGTAGGTAGGAAGAGAAGAAAGAGATGGTGAAATCAAAGTTTTTGAGGAGAGAGAACAAAGTATAATTAGAGAGTAAATTAGCATTGTAAAATTTAACAGTTGTAAGATATATTGAAAAATAATATTCGGACCTAACATTGTCCGACACATTCTAATTTATCAATTTTGAACATCGGAACTGAGAGACTGACGGAATGGTCTCTATAGCTCATGTTAAAGAAGGTATCATGTACTACTCACTGTCAGCCATCTTGTTCTCTATTTTGCTTCTTGTGAACCATTCCTAGTTTATCATATCTATTCACTCAGAACTTTGAATAGACTGAAGCCCTAGAGCTGAATCTTATGTGAACATTAGTGATGAGCGAGTATGCTCTGTGCGACTCGGTACTCGCACGAGTATCTCGGTACTCGGGGTGCTCGACGAGCACCGAGTACTGCAGAGATGCTCGGACTGCTCGGTAATAAATAGCGATCTGAGACACATACACTGCTCCCTTCAGTGCACACAGTGAGTTGGCACCTCACAGAGAGCAGATTCATTGTTAGGATACCTCTGGGGGCCACAGCAAGGTGTTGTATGTTGCAGCGATTTCAAAAAGCCCACCCTCCCGCCCTTTCCCAGAAACACTCGTTTTATAACCGGAAGTCTGTGGGCGGAGCCTGTCACTCATTGACTTACATTGGGCTCGGTGCTCGGCCGAGTACACGAGTATCTTGAGATGCTCGGCCAGAGCACCGAGCACCCGAGCATTTTAGTGCTCGCTCATCACTAGTGAACATAGTTGAAGGTTAGAAGAATGATAACAACGTCTTCGTCCTTGTCTTTGTCATACAAATGGTCCTAATGTCAGTAGGACCACAGACAGGTGGATGTCTGGCAGACATCCCTACTGTTAGTCACACTAATTAATTTAGTATTGTTTATTATATAGATTAGATTAGCAACATCATTGGATGATTTTACACTGATTATGGAGCATATTTCACATATTTCATTTCTGTACCATGTTGCCATGTATTACCTTTTGTTACGTATTAAGAACCTTGAAAATTATATAAAAACTGTACCCTTGAATAAATGATTATGATCTCTCTGAAAGACACTGGGTGCTGTGTCTTTCTTGAGTATCCTCAGGACATGGTATACCAGTGTCAATCCTTTTTATTTCTTTTATTAATCAGTCTACTCTGGTTAGAGTGAATTTCTCTGCTTTCACATTCTTTTATCAACCAAAATATACGTTTACTATGTAATATATGTTTTCAAAGGCAGAAACTTTTTAATATAAACCATCACAGTAAACTGAGGGGGATCTGCGAGGACATACGGGTAAGTGGGGAGGGGGAAAGTTATCATTAACTTGCATAAGATATTATGACAGTACAATTTCTGTGCATACTGAAGTGTTCTCATGGACTCAGTTCGGTGTTGTAGTTGACTGAATTTTTCCAGTTTTCCTTCAGTAGGGGTGGGGGTGTTGGGAATGTGGGAAGGGGGGAGAGAGGGTAAGGGTTGCTGAATGCATGGTGATCAACAAGAAAATGCAATTATCGTTGGCATTAGAGTCTATATAGCTAGCAAGAGGTTATCAATGGAGCCAAGCTAAAAAGGATATGGTTGATAATATTCCATGAGGACCTTCATTCAGCTGAAGTGTCTCTATTGCAGATCCCTGCCACCTTAGTCGACCTGCGTTTGGCTCTCTGTGGCTTAGGTGTCAGATCCGTTGACCAAGGCGGGGGATGCTGAAGCGATTTCATCAGATAGGCTGAACTGACTGCTTCTAGGTTGGGATATTGATCCAGCATTATACTGAGTTCCATACAAATCTTTTTAATGTCCACAGAGGTTCTTCCTTGGAGTCTTTTATCATTGGCTGTAACAGAAATGCCAAACGGGAAAAGCCATCGGTATGGATAGTATTTTTGTTGGAAGGTGGAGGTGAGGGTTTTAGGAGCCTTCTTTTAGCCAGGGTGATCAACGAAAGGTCTTGATGAATGTGGATCGTTGAATCTTTGCACGATATGCCAGTCGCTTCCCTGGCTCTGCGCAGGACGAGGTCTTTGGTCCTATAATCTAGGAACCGACATATGACGTGTCTTGGAGGCTCTTCCGTTAGTGGTTTTGAGCGTAATTCCCTATGGACTCTTACTAGTTCCATGTCTGTAGGGTCTTCTGATGACAATAGTGAGCGAAATACTTCAATAACAGTCGGGATCAGAGCGTCTTGGTTGATCTGTTCAGGAATGCCTTTCAAGCGCAGATTATTGTGTCTATCCCTGTTCTCATGATCTTCTAGTATCGTGTAGATCTTGTTGAGGTGGTCTTCGTGTTGTTGAAGGCCTGATAGGGTGGAGTTGGATTCTTTCACCACCTCTGTGTGGGATGTTTCCAGTGTTTCAACTCTATGACTCAACTGTGCCAGATCTTGCTTAATGTCGGACAGTTCTTTAACCACCATTTCAAGGGCTTTGTTTAGTATTAGTAAGGATCTGGTGACCTGAGGATTTTTGGTCTCTTCATCTTCCTCAGGCTCACTATCAAGTTCTGACTCTGTATGGTCTTCCACAATCAGTTGTCTAGATGTTTTAGATAGGGTTGACATGCATGCTTGTTTTTTAAAAAAATGTATCTAAATCTATTTGGGTGGTGGCAGTGCTGGTTTTAGTAGACGATTTAACAGACTTTGTAGAAGATTTCACCATTTTAACGGGAATAAAGGGATCAGATAGTACCACTTCTCCTGTCCTGTATACTGGGTGTAATCCTCAGTATCTGTATTATTCTCTATATATATACACTGCACAGTACCATTTCTCCTGTCCTGTATACTGGGTGTAATCCTCAGGAAAAAACAGAAAACGCCAGCACTGCCAGAAAATATAAAAATTGTGCAAAAACACATATTGTTTCCAAACTGCAAAAATTTTTTAGTTGAGACATTTAGCAAAAGATTAAATAATCTTTTGAGCCACCCCGGCAAACGTCAAGGCATTCTCAGATAGGGTGGTCCTACTCTACAATTTTTAATTTACACTGTGTCAAGAGACCTCAATAATATATATAAAGTGGACCATACAAAACCATCACTCACCTTCACATATTAGACCTGCTTCCAAGGTGCCAGATCAGTGCAAGTGATATAAGGCAACCTAGGCCCTCACACCTGCAGCTTCCACCACAAATGTCAGGGCTTTTCAAAGTTAACCCCACCGCACTGGCCCAGCCTTTATGGATAACAGTAGGTTAGGTTCAGGTGAATGAAGCAAAAACTGAGCCTGTGTACTGGGTGTGATAACCATGTGTGAACAGTTACCAAAAATACAAATGTCAGTACAGATGGAAACGGACAAAATCTAGCGTGCACGGCGAAGTGGTGGTCAGCCACTAAACCATACCCAGGAAAAAACAGAAAACGCCAGCACTGCCAGAAAATATAAAAATTGTGCAAAAACACATATTGTTTCCAAACTGCAAAACATTTTTTAGTTGAGACATTTAGCAAAAGATTAAATAATCTTTTGAGCCACCCCGCCAAACGTCAAGGCATTCTCAGATAGGGTAGTCCTACTCTACAATTTTTAATTTACACTGTGTCAAGAGACCTCAATAATATATATAAAGTGGACCATCCCTCACCTTCACATATCACATATTTGCACTGATCTGGCACCTTGGAAGCAGGTCTGATATGTGACGGTGAGTGATGTTTTTGTATAGTCCACTTTATATATATTATTGAGGTCTTTTGACACAGTGTATATTAAAAATTGTAGAGTAGGACCACCCTGTCTGAAAATGCCTTGCGTTTGGCGGGGTGGCTCAAAAGATTATTTAATCTTTTGCTAAATGTCTCAACTAAATTATTTGCAGTTTGGAAACAATATGTGTTTTTGCACAATTTTTATATTTTCTGGCAGTGCTGGCGTTTTCTGTTTTTTCTTGGTATGGTTTAGTGGCTGACCACCACTTCGCCGTACACGCTAGAATTTGTCCGTTTCCATCTGTACTGACATTTGTATTTTTGGTAACTGTTCACACACGGTTATCACACCCAGCACACAGGCTCAGTTTTTGCTTCATTCACCTGAACCTAACCTGCTGTTATCCATAAAGGCTGGGTCGGTGCGGTGGGGGTTAACTTTGAAAAGCCCTGACATTTGTGGTGGAAGCTGCAGGTGTGGGGGCCTAGGTTGCCTTATATCATTTGCACTGATCTGGCATCTTGGAAGCAGGTCTAATATGTGAAGGTGAGTGATATTTTTGTATGGTCCACTTTATATATATTATTGAGGTCTTTTGACACAGTGTATATTAAAAATTGTAGAGTAGGACCACTCTATCTGAGAATGCCTTGCATTTGGCGGGGTGGCTCAAAAGATTATTTAATCTTTTGCTAAATGTCTCAACTAAACTATTTGCAGTTTGGAAACAATATGTGTTTTTGCACAATTTTTATATTTTCTGGCAGTGCTGGCGTTTTCTGTTTTTTCCTGGGTGTAATCCTCAGTATCTGTATTATTCTATATATATACACTGCACAGTACCAATTCTCCTGTCCTGTATACTGGGTGAAATCCTCAGTATCTGTATTATTCTCTCTCTATATATATACACTGCACAATACCACTTCTCCTGTCCTGTATACTGGGTGTAATCCTCAGTATCTGTATTATTCTGTGTATATACACTGCACAATACCACTTCTCCTGTCCTGTATACTGGGTGTAATCCCCAGTATCTGTATTATTCTGTATATATACACTGCACAGTACCACTATTCCTGTCCTGTATACTGGGTGTAATCCTCAGTATCTGCATTATTCTCTATATATATATAGACTGCACAGTACCACTTCTCCTGTCCTGTACTGTATACTGGGTGTAATCCTCAGTATCTGTATTATTCTGTATATATACACTGCACGTATCACTATTCCTGTCCTGTATACTGGATGTAATCCGCAGTATCCGTATTATTCTGTATATATACACTGCACAGTATCACTATTCCTGTCCTGTATACTGGATGTAATCCTCAGTATCTCTATTATTCTCCATATATATACACTGCACAGTACCACTTCTCCTGTCCTGTATACTGGGTGTAATTCTAAGTATTACCTTACCCCTAAAGTAAGACCTAGAAAGCCCATGTAAATAGTAGTTAGCATGTTGAAGTGTGTAAATATTGTGTGCAACTGGTTAGTTAGGTACGGGGAAGTTGTAAAAATGCAAAGTCTGTATATAGTTAACTCGTTATGATCACCGTATAGTCTGGCGGAGGACTTGTGACAAAGAACTGTTTTTGAGCCCCGGTAGGGGATGCTGCTCACGAGACTGTGGACTTCATATTTTGTTTTAAATGAGCACTTTTTCATGACTCTGTTTTACGCACATTTTATTTTTGATTTTTACTTTAAAGGACTGGACTATTTGTTATCGTAACGTTCAAGTATAAGTGCCTCCCGAAAGGGAAGAAAAATGCTGAGTTGTTTATAAAAAGAAATTTTTTGTGAGTGTCTGTGTACCGCGTTGCTTGGAGAGTGGAGTGTGGCATCCCACCGGGTAGGCTGCCACCAGAGGTACTGCACTCCTGCGGCTGGAGAGCGTTGTGCCTCTGATCTCCAGGTGATGGGATGGTGCAGTTGATCCAAAAACACACACACACACAAACACACAACCCGTAGGCCCCTCAGATGGTTGGTGGACGCAGAGGAGCACCAAGGCTCCAAAATGGTTACAGGGAAGTGTAGTCAGTCAGTAGAATTAGAGAAGACAGACCATCGAGAAATGAGTGGAGTGGAAGTCGGGAGTGTAGGGTCGGTGTGGTGCCAACTCCCTTGGGTTGGAGCACGACCCCGCTCACTCCTGGAGGGAAAGACCGAGAGGTGTGGAGGAAGAAGGGAGCCCTTGGGGTATAGAACGAGACATAGATCCCTGTACGCCCGTATCTGGCGAGACAGAGGGGCTGGTGGATGACACAGGAACCCGGCCCTGAACACGGCGCGGATGCTTCATGCCGGAGGCCCAAGGCTTCTAACGGGAGCTGTGGCCGAACACCTGACACAACTTGGGGAAGACGGCTGAACTAGAGAGCAGTGCCCCGGGAGGGGGTACAAATAGGCATTCATGGATGTCAGTACTTGAGCTCAGTGCTGCGAAGGCTCTAATTAAGGAATGGCAAGATGAGCTTTTAGCGTGAGGGGACCACCAGAGACGGAAACACCAAGTGAGAAGGAAAGAGGCACCAACCGAGGCTCGACTGCACTAACCCGGTTTTGGAGACAATGCTGAACTTGAGGTTGGCAAGGGACGCACCTGGTGGCCATGCTGAAACCACCAAGTAAAAATAACAGAACTTCAGCTGTGGTGTGTGAGTCTTTCTTTATCGGCGACCACCGGCAGCGGAGGCCGCATGAGACAATGGGGTATTGACAACTCAATGAACATCTGCCAAGGTACGAACTGACTCCTCCATCCTGCTGCCCTAGGGACTGGTCACTGTCACCAGGGGTTCTGAAGCAGCGGTGGTCGCCCTGACCGCTGTTGTGAATTCATTGGAGCTCCCTCCGGTGGTTGTTGCTGGTATTGCAGCTGACTGTGTGGGCTTCACAGGTGATGGTGATGATTGGCAATCTGGTTCTTGGAGCATATAATGGTTTGAAGTGGATCAATCCTTGCCAGTTGTCTTTGGTTCCTGGAGGAGTTCACTTCTCTCTGGTTTCTTCTGCTTATTTTGTGGCACACTTTTGTGTGCTTAAGGTTCTGCTTATGTTTTGTTTCATTCTGAGTTGTGGGTTTGCAATTTAATCTGTATATTTGTTTATCTGCTCTCAGTTAGGAAGTTTTCTTCCTAGGAATTTTACCATTCACTATTATCTGTTATTTCCAGTTCTGCTGGCATTTGATTTATAGAAGTCTGCAGATATAGAGGGCGCCGAGTCTTAGTGACTCAGGGTTATTTTTGTACTATCTGCTGTTGGTGTTTTTTTGATAGTGTTTTATACTGACCGCAATAGTATTCTATCCTGTCTTTCCTATATAGCTAGTTTGGCCTCTTTTGCTAAACCTTTTACTCTGCCTGTGTTTGTTTTTCTTTCTCTTGTTTCCCAGTTAATATCTGTGGGGGCTTGCTATTCTTTTGGGGTTCTGCTCTGAGGCAAGATAGCTTTTCCTACATCCATCTTTAGGAGCAGTTAGTTCTCTGGCTGTGCAGAGGTGTCTAGGTCTGGTTATTTACATCCCACGGCTACTTCAAGTTGCGGTGTGTAGTCAGGGATTGCGGTCAGTACAGTTACCAATGACTTCTATGGAATCTGAATGTTGCTTCTGAGTCATCAGTTCGTAACAGGCCGCATACCGCAGGTGGCGTCACGAATACTCCTTTCCCTAGTCATCCCCTTTAATCTTCCCCCATTTATTAAAATGAAACCACCAGGGTCATGGGACCGAGTCTAGGCCCTCATCTGTCCCCGTGAAAAGAACCGGAAAGTGAAGAAGAACAACTGTTGCCTCGTTCCCGAGTCTTCCCCGGCACTGGAGTGGGCGTGTCAGATACAAAGGATTTTCGAGACCTTATGGCCGTTGCAGTGCCCCAGTACCAGATGCCCAGTCACCACTTCTCGAAGAAAGCTGTGCCTGTGCTACACCAGCATATTGCACACAACATCACCACTTCCTTGAGAACCTCTGTGTGTGATAGGGTGCATTTCACCGCAGACACCTGGATGAGTAAGCATGGACAGGGGCGTTACATGTCGTTGACTGGGCACTGGGTGACTGTTGTGACAGCAGAAGGGGCTGCTGTACAAGTCTTGCCATCCCCATGGGTTGTACATCAAACCTCTGTATGTAGAAGTTCCTCTCCTGGTTTTGCCTCCTCCATCTCTTCTAGGTCCTCCACCTGCGCCCAAAGCCTGTCTGGTAATGTGACACACGTTCAAATCAAACTACGCAGAATAAATACAGCACACCTCCTTACAACGCTGGCAGTAGGACTCAATGCCATTAGGCGGTATTTATGTTAAAATGTCTGGGAAATGTGAGTCACATAGCTGAGGAGTTGTGGTCAGTTCTGGAGATCAAGTTTAATCAATGGTTGTCTCCACTGAACTTGCAGCCAGAGAGTCCGTGTGCGACAATGCTGCAAACTTGGGTGTGGCCCTTCGCCAGGGCAAGGTGACATATGTGTCTTGTATGGCTTACGTCTTGAACCTGGTCATCCAGCAATTTCTAGCCCACTATCCCGGCCTAGATGCGCTTCTGCAGAGGGCACGGTCGCTGTGTGCTCACTTCCGCCATTCGCATCCCGCAGCTCAATGACTTGCATCACTACAGAAGTCTTTCACCGCCTGAAATGCGATGTGCCGACACGATGGAATTCCACTCTACACATGTGGCAGCAGCGAAGAGACCTGGTCATTATGTTATGACATATAGCCTGGCCAACGCAATCCAGAGGTGGGGCAAATCACGCTGCTGGAGTGGTCTCAGATCAAGGACCTCTGCACCCTTCTGCAGAGCTTTGAAATGGCTTCTAAGATGTTTAGCGCTGACGATGCCATTATCAGCATGACTGTTCCGGTTATCTACATGCTGGAGCACACTTTAACCAGTATTCAGAGTCAGGTGGTGGGCCAAGAGGAAGGGGAGGAATTAGAGGAGGAGGCGTATGGGAAGGGATAACAAGATCTCAAAGGTCCAGACAGTCAGCAGCACAAAGGCGGCTGCCATGGGAGGGTGGGGAGGGGAACATCGAGGGCGCATGATGTGAGCCAAACTGTTGATGAAGGTGCAGAAGCCAAGGAAGAAATGGAGGATGAACAGGCGATGGGCATGGAAGACTCAGCAGATGAGGGAGATCTTGATCACATTTCTGTTGTGCAAGGTTGAGGGGAGAGGGCAGAGGAAGTAAGCATGAATGTTACCCCACCGCCACCATCACAACAAGGACTTGGACCTCCTGGTTGTGCAAGACACATGAGTGCCTTCTTGCTGCACTACCTGCAACATGATCCTCGGATTGTTAGAAAAGTAATGCCGACTACTGGGTTGCCACACTGTTAGATCCCCGGTACAAGAGTAAATTTGGCCAAATGCTTCCTGCTCTGGAAAGGGATGCACACATGCAGGAGTATCAACAGAAGCTTTTACACAATCTTAATACTGCTTTTCCCCAAAACACCAGTGGTGCACATAGTGAATATCTCAGTTCTACTTTTTCAACCCGGGGAACGTCGAGTCGTCATCACTCATACGTTAACAGTAACAGTGTATGTGGTAACAGCAATTTTGTATAATCGTTTCACCTTTTCTTTAGACCATCCTTTGCAATGTCAGAAGAGAGAACAAGTCTGACACCTAGTGAACACCTAGAGAAGATGGTACAGGAGTATCTACAGCTGAATATCGATGCCATGACTGTGGAACTGGACCCTTGTGCATTTTGGGCTTTAAAACTGGGAAAATGGCCTGAGCTCACCACTTATGCCTTGGAGATTTTGTGGTGCCCTGCAGTCAGCATTTTCTCTCAACGTGTCTTCAGCGCTGCTGGTAGTGTGCTGACGGATAAGCACACGCAGTTGTCCAGTGACAGTGCAAAGGGGAAGACAGTGTAGACAGACTAACGTTTATCAAGATGAACAAGTTATGGATTTGCAAGGACTTCTCTACCCCTGTGTCAGCCTGGGGAGACTAATCGCTTGTGTACTTTTCAATGTGCTGCACTAAAGGGAACCTGTCAGCTAGTTTATGCCTCCCCAGCTATCACTGTCTGTAGCTGCAGCTTTATAATATCAGTCTAATCATCCCTGTCTGAACTCAGATTGTAATGTGAAAAGTGAAAAAAGAGCATTTATACACTTACATTGTCTCATGTAAATGAGGCACAGTCTTGGAGACTGTAGACTGTCTGGCAGGTTAATAGTTAACATTTCAGCCTTATGTTAGAATATGTTGGGAGACCTGATGTGATGTCATAACCATGTGGCCACAATAGGCGGAGCTAAGTCCCCATTCCCCATAGGACATAATAAGTTTGCTCGCTTAGCTTTGCCCACTATGGTCACATGATCATTACATCACATAGGTCCTTTAGCCATGCAAGTTAATAGTGAGTTAACTATTATCCTGCTAGACAGTTTCTCTGCTCCAAGGTGTAGACTGAAATGTAAGGGTATAAATGATTTTTTTCACCTTTCACATTACACTAATGGCCACTTTACACGCAGCTACAGGTGACAGGTTTTCCACAGGTAACTTGCTGGTTGCAGTGAAATCATGGAGACATGGTTCTATCTTGTTGCTGTGTACAAATGGAACTATGTCTCCATTATTTCACTGCAACCAGCAAGTTACCTGTGGACAACCTGTTACCTGTAGCTGCGTGTAAAGTGGCCATAAGAGCTCAGACAGGGATGATTAGAATAGTATTATAAAGCTACAGGTACAGACAGTGATAGCTGTGGGGGGGCATATACCAGCTGACAGGTTCCCTTTAAACTCTTATTGTCAATATTTCAACTCAGGGGCAATTGATGTCACTTAAGTGGTGGATGTGCCTAAGTTTTCTTGAAAAATGGAGACTGTTATTGGGTTCTCCTTGCTGTTTGTTGCTTGACTTGAGTAGGGCCCTCTGAGCTCAATACCTATCCCTGACATTCCTGCCTCTGTTTCTGAATAGTCAACCTTTTTGTCCATCGATACCAGTGGTTAACAAATTTGCTTTATTCACATCCAGCATTTTTGGGTGCTTAACAGCAGTGATTACTACATCTCTCTTAGTGTTTGCGTAAACTGGTTTTGAGCATCAAACCATGTTTTGGCAAATGTGCTGTATACACATGAGCAGTTTTTGGGCCCTTAAAAACATTGTTTGTTCAATCTCTCCTGTCCACTAGGCCTATACAGGTCACTGACCTACCTGACTAGTTTTTCCTGTAATACTCCACAAAACCTATAGTTGTCCCACCTGTGTGTGGCAGGGCATAACATTGATGGGAGCACTTGCATGAGCTTTGAGTTTATCCGGCCCACTAGGCCTAAACAGGTCACTGACCTACCGACTAGTTTTTTCTGTAATATTCCACAAAACAAATAGTTGTCCCACCAGTGAGTGGCAGGGCATAACATTGATGGGAGCGATTGCATGAACTTTGAGCTTATCCGGCCTACTGAGCCTAAACAGGTCACTGACCTACCTGACTATTTTTTTCGGTAATATTCCGCAAAACGTATAGTTGTCCCACCTCTGTGTGTTAAGGGAATAACATTGATGGGAACAATTGCATGAGCTTTGAGATTATCCGGCCTACTAGGCCTAAACAGGTCACTGACCTACCTCTCTATTATTTCCTGTAATACTCCATGAAACATATAGTTGTCCCACCTGTGTGTGGCAGGGCATAACATTGATGGGAGCACTTGCATGAGCTTTGAGTTTATCTGGCCCACTAGGCCTAAACAGATCACTGACCTACATGACTAGTCTTTTGGTAATATTCCACAAAACTTATAGTTGTCCCTCCTGTGTGTGGCAGGGCATAACATTGATGGGAGCGCTTGCATGAGCTTGAGTTTATCCGGCCCACTAGGCCTAAACAGGTCACAGAAGTGCCTCTCTGTTTTTCTTGTAATACTCCACAAAACTTACAGTTGCTGAGCAATGTTTAACCTTGAAATGCTAGTCCAGGACCTGTTCCAGAACCTGTACCATGCAGGTAGGCCATTTTGCTGTGGTCTGACCCTTTGGGAAGAGTGAGGACACTTGTTGGGGTCCCCTTGCTGTTTGGTACATGATTTGAGCAGTGCGTGACATGCCTACACCTGTGTCTCATCCTCCTTTTACTCCACCTCTTTTTACTTAATGTAGAAAACTACTGACACTTTTCCCCTGTAACTCATCCATTTGTCAATTCAAAGTCAGTTTCACTCACCTCTGAAATGTTAGGTGAATGTTAACCACCTTCTATTTTGAAGTGCTTTGGAAGAGTGTGCAGGCTGGCACAGACCGTGTCTCGTGCACCCATGCTATGCCATGAGACTATTTGTACTGTGGGTAGCTTCTTGTCACTTTTCCTAGTGTTTGTTATCTATTCTGAGTAGTTTGGCAGCTTTTGGACACCTTTGAAGTGTTTTTTATGTGTTTGATGTAGCCTGCCATTGATTCCAATGGGGTTAAACGGTGTTCGACGAAGATTCGACGAACAATTTATCGAATACACCCCAATTCGGCGAATCGAACCAAATTCGAACACTTAGGTATTGGCTCATCACTACTCATCTATTCCACACTTCCTCAAAATGGCTGGATCATGATTGTAAATAAGCTCCTCTACTTTGTGTCACCCTCACCTTATTGTAGATTGTAAAACACTTGCGAGCAGGGTCGTCATTATATTTTGCTTTTGAATTATTGTGTCTTCCAAAACTGTTTCTTATGACCATTTGTATATGTAATAGGGATGGGCGAATCTACTCGTTACTACTTGGTACTCGCCGAGTAGTAAGGTATTCACCCGACTCGTTACTGTGCGAGTAATCGCAGGGATTACTCGCACAGTAACGAGTCCGGTCCCCCCCCCCCCCGTCCTAAGTTAGGACTGGGCTGGGGGGAGCGAGCAGGGAGCGAAGGAAGGGAGGGGGGAGAAATTCTCCTTACCTCTCTTCCGGCTGTCTGCTCTCTGCTGGGCTCCGGGTCCTGCGGGCTGCGGCAGCTCCGGGGTCCTAGAGCCCACCTGCTCTCCCTGTGTACAGACATCTACACAGAGATGTAGTAGAGCTGAGATTGTTCTCAGTCTGCTCACTCCCTGTGCATAGACATGTAGATCTATGCACAGGGATGTAGCAGAGTGGACATCGCGTTTTGGACTACGTCGGACGGAAGAGGATTTTTTTAATTAAAGATGGAGTCCCTAATGGCTTTTTTTTTTATTTCTAATAAAAAATTTTTTCTCTGTGTTGTGTTTTTTTTTAAAACAATTTAATAGAAATTCATGGCGGTCATGTCTAATATTGGCGTCACCGCCATACATTTCGGGCTTAGGGCCAGCTGATAATACAAAGCTGGCCCTAACCTCTTTATTACCCAGTGAGCCACCGCACCAGGGCCACTGGTGCAGCGGGGTTCAGCGCCAGAGGATGGAGCTTCAATGAACGCGCCATTTCTGGGGCGGCTGCGGGCTGCAATTTGCAGCGGGGGTGCCCAGAAAGCTTGGGCCTCCCTGCGCTGCGGATTCCAGCCCCCAGCTGCCTAGCTGTACCTGGCTAGACATAGAAATTGCGCGGAGCCCCACGCATTTTTTTTTTATTATTTCATGAAATTCATGAAATAATAAAAAAAGGGCTCCCCTATATTCTTGTGTCTGGCCAGGTACAAATAGGCACCTGGGGGTTGGGGGCATCCCGTCGCTGCCTGCTGGATTCGGCTGGTTACAGAAATATGGTGAAGCCCATGTCAAATTTTTTTCTGACAAATCCATAAAACAATATAAATAAAAGGGACTGCATCTTTATTAACCCCTGGACCATGGGCGAGGGGTTAATAAAGATGCAGTCCCTTTTTTAGGATTGTTTTATTGATTTTTCAGAAAAAAAAATGATGTGGGCTTCGCCGTATTTCTGGAACCAGCCGGATCCAGCAGGCAGTGACGGACTGCCCTCAACCCCCAGGTGTCTATTTGTACCTGGCCAGACACAAGAATATAGGGGAGCCCTTTTTTTTTTATTATTTCATGAATTTCATGAAATAATAAAAAAAAATGCGTGGGGCTCCACGCAATTTCTATGTTAGGTTATTTAGCGCATATGCAGCATCTGTGCTCATATGCTGCACAGATGCTGCATATGCAATTTAACCCCTCAAAATATACAAAAGTGCCCATCAGCTGGGTGCTCAGTAATCATCTGGCACCGCTGACACAGCGGTGCAAGATGATTCATTACTGTACAGGCAAAGTGGGAAATTTAAACTCTGTGGCTTTGACAGCCGCAGAGCTTTAATTTCCCGACAAATGCTGCCTGCGGTCCTTCAGGACCGTGGACAGCATCACAAACACAATCACAATCATGCACCACACACGCACTCACACCTAACAGTCACAGCACACTAACATACATACAGCCAGCCACACTCACCATACGCACCATACTCGCACCATACACACCCACAAACACGCACAGCACTCGCATCACTGTCATGCATCAAAAACGCTGCATTTTTGATGCATGATAGTGTGCCTCCACCCTCACACTGATTCTAATGCACTGTTATCTTGTGTACATACATATTTTTATTAGTGCTCATATAATGTATATAATATATATTGGATGTTTCCTATCTTGTAGTCTCTCCTGTTGCTTATGTTGCCTCTCTCTGCTATGGCCTCACTGTCGAACTGCATGTGATTTTAATAATAAAGTTTACATATATTTCTAAGGTATATCAGCATTCACTTGTGTCCTGTTTTGTTTGATTATTATTAGTTCTATGCTGCCTCCTTTTCAGTTAATTCTACTTCTGTGCACTTATTTCGGGTCACATGACCTGCAAATTCCATCATATACACTTTTGCATGTTCAGGTCTTTTCTCAGTGTGTTACTTTTGATGTACCAATGTGGCTAAGCAGTATTATATAGCCACATGTTAGGTATTGATTGGCCTGTTTACCAGAAATTGTGTGACAAATTTTGCACCAGCTTTGCCCATTTCCATGTGAAAATCTTAAATGTGGGTCTAAAATAGGATTTTTGTGGTAAAAATTCAATTATTTTTTCTTCAACGTCCAGTAGTTTAAAACTCCGTGACTCACCTGTGGTGCATTATTCATTGAGAGGTATAGTTTATAAAATGTGATCACTTATGGGGAGGTGTTCCTCTCTGTCACCTCAGTGTCTCTGCCAATGTGACATGGTACTTACAAACCAGAACAGCAAAATCTTGACTATAATATGATGCTCCTTAATTTCTGAACTTTGCACTGTGCCTCATAAGTAGTGTTTGACCACATATGGGTTATGTGTTTATCCCGATTGCACAGGGAACGTCGCCTGCAACATTTCCTGTGTGCTCGGGATAAACACATGCGTTAAAATGGAACCACATTTTGCATTGAGTTTGCAATGCGTTTCACTGCATTTACCAATAGAAGTCTATTAATGCAAATGCTTGTGTTTCATTGTGTTAATGCAGCTGCAAAACTCATTGCGTTCAAACGAAATGCTAAACGTTATCTAAACCTAGCCTCACTCGGAATAAATTGTGTAACAAATTGTATTGTCCATTTTCTCCATTTGAAATATTTGAAAATGAAAAACTTTGGGAAAAAGGAACATTTGATTGGAAAAAATGGTAAATTTTAATTTGTAATTTGCTCATCCTAATGTTATACAATTCAAAGGGTTAACAAATGCTCACTATACCCCTAGATGAATACCTCAAGAGGTGTAGTTTCAAAATGGAGTCACTTGTGGGGGTTTCTGCTGTTTTGGCATGTTAAGGGCTTTACAAATGTGACATGGTATCCACAATCTATTGCAGGCAAAACGGCGCACCAAAATTCAAATAGCAATCTGTTCCTTCCGAGCCCTGCCATGTGCCCAAACAGTAGTTTTTCCACAAATACAAGGCACTGTTATACTCAGGAGTAATTTTCGGGTCCATTTTCTCCTTTTAGGCTAGTTCACATAGTTTGTTTTTGCATCATTTTTTCTGCAACAAAACTGCAACAAAAACTGGTGTGAGATGACTTTAAACAAAATCTCTGGCAGACGTATTCCTGTAGTTTTGTGTAAGCTTTTGCTCCAGCTTTATATTCGGTTTTCTAGTTTGGATTTACAATTGAAAATATATATTATGTCTTCTTTGGCCTCATAAATGCAAAACCACTGCAAAAAATTGACATGCTCATTCTTTCAAAAACGCAGAAAAAAACATGCAGGTTTCAATTTCTGCCAGGAAATAAAACCAATGTGTGTATACAACATCTCCTAAATCACATTGGTTATGCTGGGAATGACAAATGCAGGTTTTGATTAGCATGAATTTGCATAAAACCTAGGTAAAAATGCACCAAAAAATGCACCAAAACCGCAAGAAAAACGTCCTGTGTGATCTACGTCCTGTGTGATCTTAGCTTTACCGTTGTGAAAATGAAAAATGTGGGCTAAAGCAACATTTTCTTGGGCAAAATGTATTTTTTCGTTTACTATGCTCAACGTTCTAAAATTCTGTGAAGCGCCTAACCACACCTCTAAATATATTCCATGAAAGGTGTAGTTTCTAAAACTGGGTCACTTAGTGTGGCATATTAGGGGAATTACAAATGTGACATGGTGTCTGCTATTTCAACTAATTTTGCGCTCCAAAGTCAATTGGTGCTTCCCTTCCAAGCACTGCTGTGCACCCAAACAGTAGTTTTCCACTACATGTGGGGTATTGATGTACTCATGAGAAAATGGACCATAGAATTTTCTCCTATTACCCTTGTGAAAATGAAAAATTTGGGGCAAAAGCAACATTTTTGTGGGAAATTACAATTTTCATTTTTAACTTCCACATTTCTTTAATTGCTGTGATGCACCTAAAGGGTTAATAAACTTCTTGAGTGTGGTTTTGAGCAGCTTGAGTGGTGCAGTTTTTAAAATGGTGTCACTTTTGGGTATTTTCTGTAACATAGGCCTCTAAGGCTACGTTCACACGGTGCGTATTTGCGGCGTATTCTTGCATTTTCCTTCATTTACGCACCTTTTTTTATGTGTGCGTAAATGCAGTGAAACGCAATTGTGGATACGCAGTCCAGCAAAACCTATGGGTTTTGCCAAAATGCAATGAGATGTTGCGCTTTTGTGCATTTTTTTACGCACGTGCTTTCATTGCAAAAGCGCGTGCGTAAAAAGAATAGACGTGAATTCTTTGCGCATTTCTCTGTGCACTTTTCCCATTGCCCACATGATAAAATGGGCTTCAGAAAAGCGCACAAAAAAAAGGGCACACAAGTGCACTGTGTGAACACAGATGCGCTTTTTGCCGCATACGCACATTAAAAAGTGCAATTACAAAAAAAGTGCAAAAAATGTGCGCCGTGTGAACGTAGCCTCAAAGTAATTGCAAATGAGATGTGAGGTTGCTAACAAAATTGTAAATTTTGATGGAAAAATGAAAAATAAAACATTTTTTCTTAGGAAGTTATAAGGGTTAAAAGTTGATGGGTTGAGGGTAAAAATGATGCTGATGTAAAGTAGACATGTAGTAAATGTAATTTATTAACTGTGGTATAATTATTTGGTGTAAAGGCATATAAATTGAAAGTTTGAAAACTTGAGTTTTCTCATTTTTGTCAAATTTTTTGATAAATTCATAAATAAATGCTAAGCATATCGACCTAAATTTACCACTAATATGAAACACAATGTGTCACAAAGAAACTTTCTTGGAAAACACTGGGATCTGTTGAAGCGTTCAAGTTATTTCCACATAAAATTACACTGGTCAGAATGGTAAAATTTAGTTTGGTCAGGAAGTTGAAAACAGGCTTTGTTGTGAAGGGGTTAACCATATTTGCCATCTGGCATAGCAGGATACATTGTTACTATATTTAATGATTTTTTAATTTTATTTCTTTATTTTCGCTGTGTGTGAACTGTTGACTTATCATCTATTTTAATAAATGAAAACTGAAACAAGAAAAAATATGCCAGAATATATATAGGTAAAGATATAAAAGAATATTTTAGTTGCATTACTTTTAATAAAAAGGTTAACATCTAAGGCTACTTTCACACTACGATTTTTGTAAAATCCGATGCTGTCCGATATAAATCGGACAGCATCGGCTCTCCTTCTGATGTGTGGAATTGGATGCCAAATAGGCGTCCGATTCCTACATTATATTTGATGCCCGCCCTCCTGTCACCTCGCTCCCTGTCAGCTGTCTCTCCCCCGGTACTCCCGCTTCTCCCCTCTACTGCCCGGTCCTCTCCTCTTCTCCCCTGTGTCTCCTCTCTTCTCCACTGTCCTCTCCTCTTCTCCCCTGGTTCTCAGCTCTGCTCCCCCGTCCTCCCCTCTTCTCCCCCGGTCCTCCAATCTGCTCCCCCATCCTCTCTTCTTCTCCCCCGGTCCTCCCATCTGCACCCCTCTTCCTCCAATCTTTTCTCACCTGTCCACGACTCCTGCACGGTCCCACACGCTCCGTGTCTCCCGGTGTCTTGCTATTCTGTGCTGACAGGACCTCGCGTGACGCTACACTCACATGACAGCCGGTTACCTAGTAACCGGTAGTAATGTGACTGCCGGTTACTGGTTACTGGCGGTCATGTGATTGTGACATCACGGTAGGTCCTGTCAGCAGAGAACAGCAAGACACCGGGAGACACAGGAGACGCACGGGAGACGCCGGGGGCCTCATGGACAGGTGAGCATAGATTTCTATTTCTTTTTAACCCCTTACTTTACTGTTAGGAGCTATTTTAGTGTACTGAGCATGCTCAGTACACTAAAATCGGCTCTGAGAAACCTTAGATGTTTCCTCAGATCCCGCTCCATAGGACCCCATGTTAAATTGATCAGGTCGGATCGGATGTGCATTAAATGGCATCCGATTTGGTCCTATCCGAGTTTGTCCAATTTTATTTTCGGTGCAAAAATTGGAGCATGCTCCGATTTTTGCACCGAAAAAAAATAGGACAAAATCGGACAGAATCGGATCGGATGGAAATCGGATGCCATTTAGTGCACATCCGATTCTGTCCAATCTCCTTAGGGATGCATAGGGCTAAAATTCAGTCCAATGCTATCCGATTTTTATCGGACAGCATCGGAAATGCAAAATTCGTAGTGTGAAACCAGCCTAACATAATAAACCTGATCGAAATCGTAAGTAAGCCACAAAAATTGGGGAATAACCAGACGTAAAAAGATGAGGACGGCATTATAAAGTCATATCAATATTCAAACAATACGTGCATGTTAATGTATGTCATAGCGTTCATGGGTAAAATAATGGTTTAATTCAAGTATAAAGGTGACATACTGTACATGAAGATGTTGCATTTAACACCTTCACCCCCGGCGATTTTCCGTTTTTCATTTCTCCCTCCCCTTCTTCCGAGAGCCATAACTTTATTTTTCTGTTAATATAGACATATGAGGGCTTGTGTTTTGCAGAACGAATTGTACTTTCAGATGGAATAATTTATTTTACCATGTAGAGTACAGGAAAATGGGGAAAAAAATTCCGGGTGTGTTGAAATTGCAAAATAAGTTCAATTAAACGTTTTTTTTGTTTTTTTATTCACCATGTTCACTAATTGGTAAAACTGACACGACGGTATGATGCCTCGGGTCAGTACGAGTTTGTAGATACCAAACATGTATACTATTACTGTTATCTAAGTGGTGAGATGAAAATTCAGATGTTTTTAAAGAAAAATAACTGCGCTTTTGCGCCATTTTCCGTGATCTGTAGCATTCTCATTTTTCTGGATCTGGGGCTGTGTGACGGCTTATTTTTTGCGTCTTGAGCTGACTTTTCTAATGATACCATATTTAGACAGATGCAATGTTTTCATCGCCCATTATTGCATTTTATTGCAATGTTGTGCCAACCAAAAATACGTAATTTTGGTGTTTGGATTTTTTTTTTCCATTATACAGTTTGCATAACTAATTAATTGATTTTATATTTTGATAGATCGGTCATTTCTGAATGCGGTGATACCAAATGTGTGTATTTTTTTTTTTACTTTTTAATAGTTTTATAATCAAAGGTCCAATCACTGGGCACTACTAAGCTGGGAGAAGTGCTTACTTTTCCAATTTATGGGTATGTTCGAGGTGGAGCACTGCTGCACGCCTCTGGGTGCCAGCTGTATAACACATTACTTACAGCAAAAAGGTAAAAAAAAAAAAAAGAAAACATTGAGAGACATTGAGGTCCGTGGAAGGGGTAGGAGCCCCGAAACGGAGATCCGTCATCTCTGCTGTCTCTGCACCCCCTCCCTTCGGTGTGGGACCCTGGAATGAGGGTACCCAAATAAAGGAACTTTGAAACACACCCGGTGAGTGCCGCTACTATTTTTTTCCTTTTTGCTGTTTTTAATAGTTTTATTTTCAATGGCACAAAAGGGAGGTGATTTGAACTTCTAGGTTTTTTTTCTTTCACACTTTAACTTTTTTTTAATACTTTACTTTAACCACTGGAGGGCATCAGTGCTTCACTGTCTGACCGCATATGTTTCAATGGGTTATTGCCCATCCAAACATAGGAGAAATAATCACTACCTGCTTGTGATGTCACTGGGGACATTAAGGCAGGAAGTGAATCAGGATAGCTTCCGGGGTCATTATAAGACCCCGGCTATCAAGGTAACAGCACAGGTCCTGTGATTTGCTTCAAATGACCTGTGATCCCGGCAGAGAACAGTGCGATCCCCGCTGGGTGTTTTGGATCAAAGGGTTAACATCGCTGATCAGATCGCTGATCCAATCAGTGGTGTTAGCTACACATCTCAGCTGATGAGATAAGTTGACATGTGCAGGAAATGATGTGGGCTCTTAGCGTGAGCTCCTATGAGAGGGAGGGACATGACCTATGACAGACTTGTGCGTCATAGGTCATGAAGGGATTAAAGTGGATCATTTTTTTTAAACCTTCATTTTTATTAGAAAATTTTTAACAGTCTTTATACAAAACAACAATACATTGTTACATAAGTCACTTTCAAGAGTAAGAAATCAAAAGTCTCCAGTAGTAGTTAGACAACCCATGTAAATATACATATAACAACAAGAATCAACAAAGATTAGATTGCTTATAATCAAGCATAGCAATAAAAAAAATTTCAACAACTGTTCCCCATTGCCTTTCTTTTTCCCTTACTTTCTCTTCTAATCTTGACTCACTTCAATTTAAGATGTTATAGAGAATTATTGATCACGATATGGAGTAAAAAGGTATGATAAAATGAGCGCTAGGGACAGAAACAGGCACTGGGCTCTTATCGAATATTACCTTTCAAATTTATTGTGAACAGTAGATGTTATAGGTCTCCTCGCCACAACATGTTTCGACACTAAAGGTGTCTTTCTCAAGTGGTTTGAGAGCAGCTCTGGGACAGGATTTGGTCAACACAGAGGAGCTGCCCTTCCCTGGGCTCATGATCTCTGGGAGAGACATTGAAGTTCCATAAGGAAAAGCTTCTCTACACGTAGCAACGGATTTATGCCTGCGGTTAATTCTCACCTCAAATCATCAACCTAGTTGTGCAGGGGGCACAACTAGAAAAGGTGAGTGACATATTAATATAACCCCTTGCTTCGGCTAATTTGCACAGTGTGGCGCAACAAATTTTTGGTTTTTCTTTTCCATATAGAGAATTATTGATGTCAGCATTATCACCTAATCATTACATTTTAATTTACCCAGAGTACCTCCCAAATCCTCCAGCAAATACCATTCTGTTTGTTTATAGGGTAACATAAACCTTGCTATTTCGGTAACCGAGAAAGTTTTCAAAATATATGGTCTCCATTTATTAAAGAATTTTTTTGTCAATTTGGAAGGGTTTTTAAGTGTTTCAATGGAATCGAGATCTAGTGTTTTTCTGAGGGTGTTATGTACCATCTCCATTGAAAGAACGGAGTCTTTAATCCAATGTTGCAGCAGTAATCTTTTTGCCACTAGGGAGACTGTATGAAACAACACATGTAAACGGTTGTTATTGACACTATTGGGTAATGAAACAACCATAACATTGGATCCCTTTTGTTAAAGTGGATCATTTTAAAGTAAATTTTAATCAATAGATCTTGGAATACTAATAATTTCCACAATTGGATGTGTTTAAAAAAAATATTTCTGTGATAAATTAATCTTATATATGTATCCCTGTAGTTAAAATTAACTTTGTTCGTGGAATAACCCCTTCAATGAACAGAAAAAATGATTAATCCAAGCATAAAGAGGATATAATGATGTGGATTGAGGTGCAACAATAGTAAAGTTCCTACATTAAATAATAAAGTGCAAACAAGGACATGATAGGACTCGCCATCCAAAATACGCGACGTGCATTTCACCTTGCTTCATCAGAGAATAATTATATGAAAGTAAAGTAAAATTCTAACCTGGCGTAAGAAAATCTGTAAATCCTGTAAAACAGGTTGTGGAAGGTCCATGTGTTTTAATTCCGCTATCTCATCAAGAATTTGATCTATTTCATTTAGAGTAAGAGTGTTCAAGCTCTCATATTTCACGAACTAACAAAAAAAAAATTAACATTATCAAATGGCAGTTCGAGTTTCATATTATGTTGTATTTGGCTACAATAGGTCTATCTATTTATCCATATACACATGTATCTATAGATACAATGCCTTGAAAAAGTATTCATACCCCATGAACGTTTCCAAATTTCTTCACATGGTATCCAAAAAATTAAATGTACTTTATTGGCATTTCATTCATTGTAGTTCTGGCAGTATGTTTAGGGTCATTGCCCTGCTGAAAGGTAAATTATGTCCCAGTTAGTTATGTCCCCTACATGGTTTAGATGAAAGCTTATTGTGTAAATCGCCCAGTCACAGTCCAGACCTAAATCCCATTGAGAATCTGTGACAACACTTGAAATTTGCTGATCACAGACGTTTCTATCAAATCTCACTGAGCTAGAGTGATGTGCAAAGAAGAATGGGGAAAAAGTTCAGAAGGGCAAAAATGGTAGAGTCACACCCTATCAAGACTTGTAGCAGTAATTACAGTTGTGGCCAAAAGTATTGACACCCCTGCAATTCTGTCAGATAATACTCCGTTTCTCCCTGAAAATGATTGCAATCACAAATTCTTTGTTATTATTATCTTCATTTAATTTGTCTTCAATGAAAAAACACAAAAGAGAATGAAGCAAAAAGCAAAACATTGATCATTTCACACAAAACTCCAAAAATGGGCCAGACAAAAGTATTGGCACCCTCAGCCTAATACTTGCTTGCACAACCTTTAGCCAAAATAACTGCGATCCACCTTCTTTACTTAAATTACACACCTGTGCTGTTTAAAGCATGGCAATCTAAATGCACCACTGAATGCAGCATGTCTGCTGCACTCAGGGAAGGGGTCACCTAAGGCTCTAGCTCCCCTGTACCGACAGATATAGACTTTAGAAATCTTACATATATTGAGTCCGGAGGGCCTTCCTGAGTGATGAGTCATCGCTGGCACGGAGGTTCTCCCCGCCTCCAGCCTTCTGTGTGCCACCTCCAGCCCCCTCAGTTACGCCTCCTGCCCTCCCTTGTTCATCCTGCTTTATTGTGTCTCCCCTCCTCCCTGCTCATGCAGAGCATTGTGTGGCGCCCCACTACGTAGGTGCCACAAAAGGGGTACTGCACCAAGAAAAGCGATGCAGTACTCCACTGCAATTGGGACAATGGTCACTAGATGGAACCCTAGAGTCAACACCCACACACTAGAGTAGTGGGTGGGAGGGACCCCAGGAGGGTCTTAGCGACCTCTAGAGGGAACCAGAGAGCTCAGTCTGGGCAGAGAGTCGGAGGAGGAGGGAGTGTGGAAGGAGCCAGGCAGCCAGCCTGAAGGAAACAGGAGGGCCGTCTTGGCTGAGAGGCCCAAGAAAGCAAAGATCCCAAAGAAAGAGAAAGAAAGCAAGGAAACTCATAGTCGCAGAGTTAACTTGAGTGGGGAAGTGAGTAACGGAAAGAGTTTGCCCCATAGAAAGCAACCCGGGTACCAGAGCCCGCACCTGTGAGATCCTTCAAGGCTCATAGAAAATCCGTTAAACAGGGATATTGTAAATACGGCCCTAACTCCCAAAGTTCCCACAAGAGGGAAGCCAGAATCACATTAGGTGGCTGCGGCATTCAGCAAAAGGTTAACCCGACGGGTACAAAAAGGAGCGGAGACAGAATAAGAAGCAGCAGGAGGCCAGATCATCTGTAGGAGATCCGGCTTCATAACACTGGGAACAGAAAATAAGGAAAGGGAAGGAACATAAAGGAGGGTTCCATCTTCAGCCAGAAACCCTAATTGCAGCCTGGAGCATTTGCCAGTATTCTATCTATCTGACTTAGGGTATGTGCACATCTGACGTTTGTGCATCTCTGCAGACCGTCCAAAAACCTGGGTTTTTTTAGCAGAAACTGAGTTTTCTGTGCTCAGCAGTGTCCCTCGTTTTTTGCTCGTTTTCCGCCCGGTTTTACAGCGTTTTTCTCGGCGGTTTTCTCGGCGGTTTTGAAAACTGAGTTTTTTGTGCACTTGATCAGCTGAAACCGCTTGAAAAACGGTGGAAAGAAGTCACTTGCTCTATTTTTGGAAAACCGGTGGAAAAACTCAGTTTTGACTGAGAAAACTCAGTTTTGACTGAAAACGACCAGCAGAAAACCGTTCTAGTGAAGACAGAGTTTTCTAAAATCCATTGACTAGCATGTTAATCCAACCGCTGGTTAGGATTAACATAAATTAACATAAAACGGCGCGGAAAACGCCGACGGAAACCGGGACAAAGCAGCCCAGAAAACGTCTAATGTGCACATACCCTAACTGTGAACTGTAAAGCTGAATGAAGGTGTTCAAGTAAAAGTTCCCGGTGAAGTGAAATTCTGACTCTACTGCATCCTTTCTAATATAAACTGTTTGCTTTACAGCATCACTGCCCCGGTGATCCAGTCCCGCCTGTGGGGACTATTCCATCCAAGCCGCAATACCACCGACCACTGGAGGACTGTGGCAGTGCTGGTGAGCATCACCAGACTGAGCAGGTGGCGTCATGAAGACAACTTGTAAATAATCCCCTGTAAATAATTCCTCCCACCAATTTTCAGTTGACCCCCAGGAGCTTCGGGATGGCCACCCGTGATTTCCCGGACTGAAAGAGAGAGAGAGCCCGAGAGCCGAGTACCCGAGCCCCGGGTGCGCGTCAATTGCACCCCAGGACTGAAGAGCTGCAGAGCATTGCACCCCAGGACTCCAGAGCTACAGGGCATTGCACCCAGGACTGTAGAGCTGCAAAGCATTGCACCGCAGGACAGCAGAGCTGCTGAGCATTGCACCCCAGGACTGCAGAGCTACAGGGCATTGCACTGAGGACTGTAGATCTGCAGAGCATTGCACCCCAGGACTAAAGAGCTGCAGAGCATTGCAAACCAGGATTGAAGAGCTGCAGAGCATTGCACACCAGGACTGCAGAGCTACAGGGCATTGCACCCAGGACTGTAGAGCTGCAGAGCATTGAACACGAGGACAGCAGAGCTGCAGAGCATTGAACACGAGGACAGCAGAGCTGCAGAGCATTGCACCCCAGGAGAGCAGAGCTTTCAGAGCATTGCACCCCAGGACAGCAGAGCTACAGAGCATTGCACCGCAGGACAGCAGAGCTGCAGAGCATTGCACCCCAGGACTGCATTTATTCTGCTGATGCTTATGTCCACATTCTAAAAAGGCGGTTTGCCCAAAGCAAAACAGCAGAACTCCAAAAGTTGTTACTGCCTGCTACAAATCGAGAGATTTGTAGATTGCCTGAACATCAATAGGATTGGCCTGCACTTTACATCAGAGAGCAATGAGAAGGAATTACTTTTCTTGCATGTCCTGATTAGGAGGGAGGCTGGTGGTCTACTATCAACATGCACCTATCGCAAACCCACATCTAGAAACAGTCTATTGCAATGGGAGAGTCACCATCCGGCCCCCTGAAGAGGGGCAAACCAAAGAGCCAATTCTTATATCTCAGGAGGAACTGCTCAAAACATTCCGACTTTGAGACACAGTCGGCTGATCTGACGAAATAATTTCTCGAACGGGGCTACCCACGGAGGGTCATTCAGACCGCACGCAACCATGCAAGGGAACAGGACAGGAGTGAGCTACTACACAGATTTGGAAAAGGCCGAAAGCAGCTTGAAGAAAAAACTAGACTTATTGGTACATATGATTGCCAGAGTGAGAGGTTCTTAAGGCTGTGTTCACACTGGGCGTTTTTGGGCTGTTTTTGCTCAACAGTTTTTGTAGCCAAAACCAGCAGTGGGTGATTAAATCCAGAAGTGGTGACGTGTTTCTATTAGACTTTTCCTCTGATTGCTCTACTCCTGGTTTTGGCTACAAAAACTGATGAGCAAAAACAGCCCAAAAACGCCCAGTGTGAACACAGCCTTAATGTGTTGCGAAGACACTGGGGACATCCTCCTAGCGGATCCAGACATTAGGGATGAGAACACCCCAAAACCAAGTATTACCTATAGACGAGGTAGGTCGCTAAAAGACTGCCTTGTGCATAGTTACTACAAGACACTTGGAACGCCCGATAATTGGCTATCCAGGAGACCGATAGGTTCATTCAGATGTGGGGATTGTCACTTTTGTGACAGTATGAAACAATGCAAATCAATCAAAAGTGCTGCAAATGGAAAGACTTTTTACATCAGGGACTTCTGTAACTGTAAATCAACAGGTGTGGTGTATGTGGGTGACTTGCCCATGTCCAATGGATTATGTGGGTAAGACTTGGAGAGAACTAAGATGGAGGGTGGGGGAACACCTAGCTGATGTCCAAACTGGGAGAGATACCCCACTGGCAAGACACATGAATGATGTCCATGATGGTGACATAGGCAACCTGATGTTCAGTGTGATCGAGTTGGTAAAGAAGACAAATTTCCCAATGGGTGATACTACCCAGCCCAGCCAATATTCTCAGGCAACATTCCGTGATGCGGAGGAAGAGGACTTATTTTACTGCGGTAACGAGGGGCCTCCTAATGCTACTGAGGTTACACCCAACACAAGTTTCATGTCTGTTCAGGCTGGATGAGCTGGAGAGGAGATGGACAAGGAGAGTCAGCATGAGGAAAGGATAGGTACTGGTCCTACTGTTGGGGACACTGAAAATTTGCCTTTTGCCAGCTTGGCCAACAAGGCACAGTTCATGTGTAACTGTCTGTGGCAAGACCCTTGCGTGATACACATTTTATCCAACAATCTATATTGTTTGGCCACCTTTCTCGATCCATGTTACAAGGAGAAATTTGCAGCTCTCCTTTTCGAACTACACAACAATCCAATCTACAATGGAATCCTTCAAGAGGGTCGTTGTAGATCAGTTGCTGTATACATCACCCTCAGACAATGTGTGTGGGGGGTGTATTATACACAGGGGAAATGTGTGTATTATATAGCGGCGCAATGTGTGTGTGTGAGGGATATTTATACAGTAGAGCATAATATTTGTGCTTTGGGGGTGTATTATACAGAGGGGTAATGTGTGTGATGGGATGTATTATACAGAGGGGCAGTGTGTCAAGGGTGTATTATACAATGGTGCACTGTGTGTGTGTGTTTGTGTGAGTGTGGTGTATTATACGGATGGGCAGTGTGTGTGTGGGGGGTGGTGTATTACACAGAGGGGCAGCGTGTGAGGGGTGTTATACAGAGGGACAATGTGTGTGTTTGGGGGGTGTATTATACAGTGGGGCAGTGTGTTTGAGGGGTGTATTATACAGATGGGCAGTGTGTGTGAGGGGGTGTATCATACATAGGGGCAATGTATGGGAGTTGTACTATACAGAGGAGCATTGTGTGAGAGCTGTATATTATACGGTGGGGTAGTGTGTGGGTGAGGTGAAATATACAGAAGGGCAGTGGGTGTGGGGGATGAATTATACAGTGGGACAGTATGTGTATGGGGGTGATTTATACAGAGGGAGAGTGTGTGTCTGTGGTGAATTGTACAGAGGGAAAGTGTGCGTGAGGGGTGAATTATACATAGGGACAGTGTGTGTGGGGGGTGAATTATACAGAGAGACAGTGTGTGTGTATGCTGAATTATACAGAGGGGCAATGTGTGTGGAGGATGGGTGAATTGTGTTGGGGGCAATGTGTGGAATTTTTTTTTTAACATAGGGGCAGTGAGTGTGGGGAGTTGAATTATACAGAGGGGCAGTGTGTGTGTGCTGGGGTATATTATACAGAGGAGCAGTGTTTGTGGGTAGGTGAATTATACAGAAAGGAAGTGTGTTTGTTTGTTAGGGGTGTATTATACAGAGGAACTGTGTGTGTGGTGTATTACATAGAGTGATAGTGTATGTGTGGGTGCTGTATTATACATAGGGGCAGTGTTTGCATGTATGTGTGTGTAATATACCTAGGGACAGTTTATGCATGTGTGTGTGTGGGGGCCAATGTGTAAGTGGGGTTATATTATAAAGAGGGGCAGTGTGTGTGTGGGATATGTATATTTCTGGTGCAGTATAGTGATACTTTTATTTTTAAGGGCATCCTGTCGGGAAGTGCTGCTGAAGATGGAGAAGAGGGAGGTCTGGAAAGTCAAGCTGTGGATGTAAGATGTAGAGCCTTGTGATACTGACTACATCTCATCTATACTATATATGGTCCTCAGTCTGATGATGACTGGTAACAACAACTCTTACCATAGTTACCATTTTTAAAGACATACCAGGAGGTATAGGTTCATGTGACATAAGTGTATCATGGGGCTAATCTCATACTGAATTTAATCACTGTACTAAGCTTGGCACTGCATTCATGCCCTGACGGTTGTTCTGGCACTGTATTCATGTACTGACCGGGGTTTTAGCTCTGCATTCATGTATACAGTGGTTTTGAGTTGCTTTAATTTATTGACTGTGATTCTGTCCCTGCATTCATCTACTGATTATGGTTCTGGCCCTGCATTCATCTACTGATGTTGTTTCAGGCCCTACATTCCTCTACTGAAGATGGTTCTGGCCCTGCATTCATCTACTGATGGTGGTTCTGACCCTGAATTCATCTACTGATGGTGGTTCTAATCTTGCATTCATCTACTGACAGTAGTTCTGGCACTGCATTCATCTACTGACAGTTGTTCTAACCCTGCATTCATCTACTGTCATACCCACGGGCCTGATGAAGAGTAGTGGACTCACTAGACCTCGATACTCAAGAGACAGGAGAATAAGCTTCATAATACCAAAGTTATTTATTAAATAAAGTTTAACAAAGGGGAAAGGTATCTGAGGGGAGGACTCTCTGGATCATGACACTGTACCGTGTAGTGGACCATCTGGCAAGGTTAACCCCTGTACAGGGATTCCCCCCCTCACAACAAGGTGGCCTGAAAGCTGCAAATCTCGGAACAGAGGGGCTTGACCCGTTCTTGCCGGATAGGATAGACTGTAGAATACTGGCTCAGTTGGTGAAGAGCATCCAGGAGGCTCCGTGTAATCCTGGAAAGGTGGAGCCGGTACTTGTGTTGGAAAGGCTTGGCCAACCTGGAGTGGGATCTTGAGTGTCCTGAGGGATCCGGGGTAGAGAACAACCAACAGAGGATTCCGTGGAGACAGAGGTGTTAGTATAAAGCAAAGCAACAGACTTCCAATTGCACAGTGCAACAGTGTGTGGCCTGAGCAGGAGGCAAGATCATACAGAATGACGTTGTTGTCCAGGCACCTCCCTAAAGGGGAGGGTGCCTTTTAAGCACACAGCATCACAGCAGAAACAGCCTTAATAGTGAACAGGTGCTCTGCTGCTTTCAGTATGTGCAGGAAGTGGGGTGCTGTTATGATCCAATGAGTTTGGAGTAACATGAAGATTCCACAGAGGTTGTTGGCAACTATACTGACCGCAACACCTGACTCAATATCACAACTAGCAGTAGCCGTGGGATGTAACTAACCATGCCCTAAACACCTCAACATGGCTGGAGAACTAGCTACCCTTAGATATGAAAATAGGAAAAGCTATCTTGCCTCAGAGCAGAACCCCAAAAGAGCAGCAAGCTCCCCACAGATATTAACTGTGAAACAGGAGAGGAAAAGACACACACAGGCAGAATATAGAGTTCAGCAAAAGAGGCCACACTAGCTAGATAGTCAAGATAGGATAGAATACTATTGCGGTCAGTATTAAAATACTATCAAAAAAATCTCCAACAGCAGATAGTGTCAAAAATGACCCTGAGTCCACTAAGACTCACCGCCCTCTATATCTGTAGAACTTCTGTGAATCAAACAAGAATAAACAAGTACCAATACCAACAATACTGGAAATAGCAGATAACAGTGAATAATAATAATAATTTATTCATTTAGATAGCGCCATTAATTCCATAGCACTTTACATTTACTTTAATGCTGTCTCTCTTGGAGCTCACAATCTAAACATCCTATCAGTATGTCTTTGCAATGTGGGAGGAAACCGGAGTGCCGGAGGAAACCCACGCAAACACCTTGCAGATGTTGTCCTTAGTGTCCTTGGTGGGAATTGAACCCAGGACCTCAGGACCACAGTGCTGCAAAGGCTGCAGTGCTAACCACTTGAGCCACCGTGTCGCCCTACAGTGAATAGCAATTACTGTCCAGGAAGACAACTTCCTAACTGAGAGCAGGTAAACAAATATGCAGACTAAATTTCAAACCCACAACTCAGAACAAGACAAACTGAAAACAGATCCACAAGCTCACAACATGTGCGCCGGCTGCATAGGGAAGCTACAATGCCTGGCAAACTCGAAATCTATCAAATTTAAAGCGGCACCTGAATCCACAAATGCCATGACAGAAAACGACGACAAGGAACAAATCAGTGACACCGATAATAAGAACTTAGGTTGTATAGTACTGGCGGTAAAGAAACCAGCAATCCTCTGTGCCCGCTTGGGACAAACAGAGATGACATGAGAAACGTCACCACAATAAAAACACAACTTATTCCGGCATCTAAATCCTTGTCGTTCAGTTCGAGATAAGAATCCTATCACACTGCAACGGCTCAGGAATCTGCTCTGAGGATAACAATCCCGAGTGGACAGTTCTGTGTTCCCGCAGACGCCGATCAATCTGAATGGTCAGAGACATAGAATCATTCAAACCCGCAGGCATGGAAAACCCCACCATAACATCTTTAACAGAGTCAGAAAGACCCTTTCTGAAAAGCTCCACCAAAGCGTCATCATTCCATTTAGTCAGCACTGACCATTTTCTGAATTTCTGAAAATACAATTCCGGTGCATCCTGACCCTGAGAAAGAGCCAACAGGGTCTTTTCAGCTTGATCCATAGAGTTTGGTTCATCATAAAGTAAACCCAAGGCCTTAAAAAAGGAGTCCATATTAAGTAAAACCGGATTCTCAGAGGCGAGAGAAAATGCCCAATCCTGCGGGTCACCACGCAGCAGGGAGATAACTATTTTAACCTGCTGAACTGAATCACCAGAGGACCGAGGTCTCAGAGCAAAAAACTATTTACAACTATATTTGAAACTCAAAAATTTGGACCTGTCACCAAATAACAAATCCGGAGTAGGAATTTTTAGTTCCAAAGCTGGAGTCTGAACAATATAATCAGAAATTCTCTGTACCCTTGCAGCAAGCTGGTCTAAACGAGAAGCTAGTTCCTGGACACTCATACTGGCACCAGACTCCACAGTCATCCAAAGAAAAAGAGGGAAGAAAGAGAAAAAAAACAACAGCCTCAACACTTCTCTTCCCTTCTTCTAAGATGCATGTAACTTGATTTTAACTCTTTGGGCCAGTTGTACTGTTATGATCCTATGACTTAGTAGTAACATGAAGATTCCACAGAAGTCGTTGGTAACTATACTGACTGCGACACCTGACTCAATATCGCAACTATAAGTAGCCGTGGGATGTAACTAACCATGCCCTAGACACCTCAACACGGCCGGAGAACTAGCTACCCCTAGAGATGAAAATAGGAAAAGCTATCTTGCCTCAGAGCAGAACCCCAAAAGAGCAGCAAGCTCCCCACATATATTAACTGTGAAACAGGAGAGGAAAAGACACACGCAGGCAGAATATAGAGTTCAGCAAAAGAGGCTACACTAGCTAGATAGTCAAGATAGGATAGAATACTATTGCGGTCAGTATTAAAATACTATCAAAAAATCTCCAACAGCAGACAGTGTCCAAAATTACCCTGAGTCCACTAAGACTCGCCGCCCTCTATATCTGCAGAACTTCTGTGAATCAAACAAGAATAAACAAGTACCAATACCAACAATACTGGAAATAGCAGATAACAGTGAATAGCAATTACTGTCCATGAAGACCACTTCCTAACTGAGAGCAGGTAAACAAATATGCAGACTAAATTTCAAACCCACAACTCAGAACAAGACAAACTGAAAACAGATCCACAAGCACACAACATGTGCGCCACAAAGTAACAAAAAACATTCACTTAGCTTGCAAGGATTTCAGCAGACCAGGATAAACCAGGAAAAGGTGTGGACACCTCCAGGAACATTTACAACAGGCAAGAACTGATCAGCTTCAAACGACTATATACTCTAATCTGAACCTGACTGCCAATCATTAAGATCAGCTGTGGAACTGTCCAACACACAGCCAGCAGCATTACCAGCAACACCCACCGGAGGGAGCTCACAACCAGAATTCCTCCTTAATGAATTCCCAACCGGGCGCATTTCCAGGAGACCTGCCAGGTTCCCAGTAGAGAAAGGAGCCGCAGATCGTCTGGAGCCATTGACAGGTTGAGCAGTACTATTAGACCTGTGTGATAGGTGCCCAAACCTGCTAGGAACTTTCTAAGGAGGACCGAGGCATCAGTGTTCCCCTCAGGCTCCGAGAATCTCTCTTCAGGACCGTATCCCTTCCAGTCAACCAGAAAGAGGATCCTGCCACCTCTTTTCTTCATGGCCAGGATGTCCTTGATTTCATAGACATCCCCGGTACTGACGGGAGAAGGAAAATACCTGAATCTTGGACGTAGCGAACAAGGACAACCAGCTTCAGCAGGGAGACATGGAAGGAGTTATGGAACCATAAGGAGGCAGGCAACTTCAAACGATAGCACACATTGTTGATCCGGTGGAGCACTTCAAAGGGACCGATGTAACGAGAAGCCAGCTTGTAAGAAGGAACCTTAAGATGGATGTGCCTGGAAGACAGCCATACCTTATCTCCAGGTTGGAAAGGTGGCGGATCCAGACGTTCCTTATCCGCATGCTTCTTGGTTCGAACTGATGTCTGCTTCAGTGAGGTCATGGTCTCTGTCCAGACCTTCGGGAAGTCCTTGCCCAGGAACTCAGCTGCAGGATTGCAGGAAGCAAGACGCAATGGAGTTGGGATCCTGGAATGCTGTCCATAAACAATGAAAAACAGGGTGTTAGAGGAGGACTCACCGATATGGTTGTTGTAGGAAAACTCTGCCCAGGGCAGCAGTTCGGCCCAGTCGCTGTGGTGACCATTCACGAAGTGTCGCAGATAGTTGCTAAGGACTTGATTCACTCGCGTCACTTAGCTGTTAGATTGTGGGTCATAGGCCGAGGAGACGTCCAGGGTGACATCCAACAGCTTACAGAATGACTGCTAGAATCGGGAAATGAATTGAACTCCTCTGTCGGAGAAAGTGTGAAAAAGAAGACCATGAAGCTGGAGGACATGCAGGATGAAGAGCTCTGCGAGTTTAGGAGCGGAAAGGAGACCAGACATAGGAGTGAAGGGTCCCATTTTGGAGAACCGGTCAACCACAACCCAGATTACTGTGCAACCGGACGATCCTGGCAGATCCGTGACGAAGTCCATGGAGCAGATGGAATTGGGAGTGGGAGGAGGCGACCGGTTGGCAGTTTCTTGGGTGTTTTATTACGAGCACAAGAGGGACAGGCTGCAACAAAGTTCAGAACATCTTGGTGCAAGGTTAGCCACCAATAGCGTCAAGAAATCAGATGTAACGTCTTCTTTTGACCGGTGTGGCCGGCAAGCTTAGAAGGATCACCACAGCAAAGAGCCAGCTTCTTGTCTCTTTCAGTTACAAGGGTCTTACCAGGGGGAAGCTGCGACAGCTTGACTGGAGCCACTGTGATCATCTTAGACAGTTCATTGATATGCTGAGGCTCCTCTTCAAGGTCTTTTGACAAGAAGGACCTGGATAGCACATCAGCTTTGATATTCGTCTCTGCAGAATGGAAATGGAGAGAGAAATTGAACCGAGCAAAGGATAGAGACCAACGAGCCTGGTGAGGGTTGAGTCTTTGAGAAGACTGAAGATAGGACAGATTCTTATGATCAGTGTAAATGATGACGGGATGAATTGTGCCTCCAAGCAGATATCGCCATTCTTCTAATTCTAGCTTAACTGCCAGTAACTCTCTATCCCCAATTAAGTAGTTACATTTACAAAGAATGCCTTGGAGAAGAAGCCACAGGTCACCATCTTACCGGTAGGCCGTTTTTGTGTGAGAACTACTCCGGCTCTGGATGACTAAGAGTCCACTTCAAGGAAAAACTTCTTGTTGATCATTGCTCTGTGAAGACCCGGGTTGGTTGAGAAGGTTTGTTTGAGGGAGGCAAAAGTTGACTCAGCCTCAGGAGTCCAATCATTAAGTTTGAAACCTTTACAAGTCAGGGCGGTGATTGGTCTAACCAGAGAGGAGAAGTGGGGGAAAAATTGCTGATAGTAGTTGGTGAGTCCCAGGAATCGCTGAATGGCCTTGATTCCCTCAGCTCGGGGCCACTTAAGCACGGTGGAGACTTTCTCTGCATCCATCTTGAGACCTGTATAGGAAATTATATTATAAAGAAAGGGTAAAGACTTCTGCTCAAACAGACGTTTCTCAAACTTGGCGTGGAGACAATTCTCCCTTAATCTTTAAAAAATGAGATGAATATACTTCCTGGGAGTTGGTAAGTCGGGAGAAAACACCAGGATTTCGTCCAGATACACCACCACACAGACATAGAGCAGGTCACGGAATACATGATTGACAAACTCTTGAAAGACGGCAGATGCATTGCTTAACCTGAAGGGCATCACCTGATATTTGTAGTGACCATCTCGCGTGTTGAAGGCGGTTTTCCTCTCATCTTCAGATCATATCCTGACAAGGTTGTAAGCCCCCCTGGAGATCCAACTTGGTGAAAATCCTGGAACCTCGAAGACAATCAAAGAGCCCTGGAATTAAGGGAAGAGGGTATTTGTTCTCTACCATTATTAGGTTGAGACCACGGTAGTTGATGCACAGGTGAAGAGACCCATCTTTCTTTTTGACGAAGAAAAATCCAGCTCCAGCCAGACTTCTAAATAAACCCTTGAGCCAAATTCTCCTTCATGCAATCAGACATGGCTTGAGTCTCTGTGGGAGAAAGAGGGTAGATCCTACCTCAAGGCGAAGTAGATCCAGAGATTAGATGGATAAGACAATTGTAAGGCCTGTGAGGGGGAAGAGTCTCAGCTTCCTTCTTCTTAAATACATCTGCAAAGGACCAGTAGATAGAAAGTAACCCGGGTAAAGCTGCAGGGGGCCGCGGGGCAGAACCAGGCCATACTGGTTTGAGGCAGTGATCATGACAGGACTGACCCCATCGAAGGACATATTCAGACAGCTAATCCAGGACAGGTTCATGGAGGTGCAGTCACGGAAGACCTATTCGAAATGATAAATAAAGATTCAGTAACACATAGAAGGTTATTTTCTCCATGTGGAGTGTTCCGATTTGAAGCTCCACCTCTTCGGTGATACCAAGAACGGGATCTTTCAAGGGTCTTCTGCCTACGGAGACAATGCGCTGGGTCCGCTGCAGGGGAACGATTCTGATGCCGAACCGCCTGGCCACAGCTTGCTGAATGAACCAGGCCCAGAGTCCAGATAGGCCGTCGCAGAGTATCACACCTCTCCGAAGATCACCTGTATGGATATAGTTAGTGGGTGAGAGCAATCATTCTCACCTAGGGAGGCCTCTCATACTTCTCCTAGGTGGAAGAGTTTTTCCAACCTCTTAGTTCCACTGCGTTGACTGGAAGAGGAGTGTTTACCATAACGATGCGGATTCCTAGCGACACTGTCCTCCTGTTGATTCCTCTTCACCTTTAGGCAGTCGAGCTCCATGGCTTCATCAACAGAGACCGAAGCAGGGCAAAGCAGAAACCAAGGTTTTAGTGAAGAAGATGCTGGACGAGGAAATTGCTTCTCGAGAATCCTCTCTCTGCAGTGCTCCTGAATATTCAGGTCAATCCTGATGGCGACGGATATGAAATCATCCAGGGTCTCGGGTAGGTCCCTGACTGCCAACTCATCCTTGATTGTTCCAGATAATCCTCACCGAAAGGCTCCGACCAGAGGTCCATTGGTTCACAGGAGCTCCGAAGCCAGGGTGCGGAAACAGATGGCATGCTGACTTACAGTGGGAGAGCCCTGTTGCAAGTTGATGAGAGACTCCATGGCAGACGTGGCGCAACCAGGCTTATCAAATATCTTGCAGAACATGTCCATGAAGTCATGCAGATCAGACACAATGGGATCATTCCACTCCATTATGGGGTCGAACCAGGCTAAAGCCTCTTCCTCCAGGTGAGAGGCAAGGAAAACCACCTTGGCCATGTCAGTCGGATAATGCTGAGACAGTAAATGAAAATGCAGCATGCATTGGTTGAGAAATCCTCTGCACAACTTGGGGTCACCATCGTAACGATGGTTCAGCACTGCAGCCTCACATGTAGCCAGGAGAGGACAAGCACATGACTTCCTCCTCCTTCCCAGGCTGAGTATTTGTTTTGTGGGATCTGAAGGAGTTGTGAGAAGGTATGTACAGTGCCTACAAGTAGTGATGGGCGAGTCCTAAATTACTCGGAATCGCTTGACTCTAGCGAGTCCGAGCCCGGGACTCGCTACTCTATGCGAGTCTAGCGAGTCCAATGTTAATGAATGGGGAAGCGAGTAATAGCGAGTAATGTGCGATTTACAAATTGCAGATGTGTCTCGGAAGCTTCAGGCTCTATCTGCTAGGACTCGGTACTCTGCGAGTTTCCCAACGTTTACTCGCACGAGTCCAATGCAAATCAATGGCAATCCTAGTTTTGTCAGAGACACTGACAAAACTAGGATTGCCATTGTCTTGCATTAGACTCGGCTACTGTGCCAGTGATAGCAGGGAAACTCGCAGAGTAAGAGCTGTCTGCTCTGTGCAGCTCCAGGGTCCTAGAGCCCGCCTGCTGCCTGGTGTAGCAGAGCTAATAATAATAATAATAATAATAATTTATTCATTTATATATTAATTCCATAGCAGAGCTGAGATTGTTCTCAGTCTGCTCATTCCCTGTACATAGACATCTATATCTATGCACAGGGGATGTAGCAGAGAGGACATCGCATTTTGGACTACGTCGGACGGAAGATGATTTTTTTAATTAAAGATGGAGTCCCTAATGGCTTTTTTTTTTTATTTCTAATAAAAAATTTTCTCTGTGTTGTGTTTTTTTTAACCCTTTATTGGAGATTCTTAGTGACCGGGTCAAACCTGGCCTGACATTAAGAATCTCGGGCTTAATACCAGCTTGTATAACAAAGCTGGTATTAACCCCTTTTTTACCCAGCGTGCCACCGCCACCAGGGCCGCTGGAAGAGCGGGGTTCAGCGCCAGAGAATGGCGCTTCAATGAACGCGCCATCTTCTGGGGCGGCTGCGGGCTGCAATTTGCAGCGGGGGGTGCCCAGAAAGCTTGGGCCTCCCTGCGCTGCGGATTCCAGCCCCCAGGTGCTTAGCTGTACCTGGCTAGACATAGAAATTGCGCGGAGCCCCACGCATTTTTTTTTAATTATTTCATGAAATTCATGAAATAATAAAAAAAGAGGGCTCGCCTATATTCTTGTGTCCGGCCAGGTACAAATAGGCACCTGGGGGTTGGGGGCAGCCCGTCGCTGCCTGCTGGATCCGGCTAGTTCCAGAAATACGGCGATGCCTACGTCATTTTTTGAAAAATCAATACAACAATCCTAAAAAAGGGACTGCATCTTTATTAACCCCTCGCCCATGGTCCAGGGGTTAATAAAGATGCAGTCCCTTTTATTTACATTGTTTTATGGATTTGTCAGAAAAAAATTTGACGTGGGCTTCGCCGTATTTCTGGAACCAGCCGGATCCAGCAGGCAGCGACGGGCTGCCCCAACCCCCAGGTGCCTATTTGTACCTGGCCAGACACAAGAATATATGGGAGCCCTTTTTTTTTATTATTTCATGAAATAATAAAAAAAAAATGCGTGGGGCTCCGCGCAATTTCTATGTCTAGCCAGGTACAGCTAAGCAGCTGGGGGCTGGAATCCGCAGCACAGGGAGGCCCAAGCTTTCTGGGCACCCCCCGCTGCAAATTGCAGCCCGCAGCCGCCCCAGAAGATGGTGCGTTCATTGAAGCGCCATCCTCTGGCGCTGAACCCCGCTCTTCCAGCGGCCCTGGTGGCGGTGGCACGCTGGGTAATAAAGGGGTTAATACCACCTTTGTTATACAAGCTGGTATTAAGCCCGGGATTCTTAGGGTACCTTTACACACCGCTACGGCAGGATGGATGCATCCCGCTACAGGCTACAATTGTAGCTTGTAGCGCCAATATAGCCCGTCGTAGCGGCGTCTGAAGACGTGACGATACAGCCGGCAACAGATACATCTGTTTACGACCTCTGCTCAAAAACAGAGAGCTATAAAGCCGATGGTAGCAAGATGCATCGGCGTGTAAAGACGTTACGGAAGGGAACTTTGGACACCCTGCGATGTAGCTGCAATGTAGCTAAGGCGTGACCCTGGCTCCGTGTTACCGCGCCCCATGTGCGATCATTGGTGGAAGCTGCTGCATGACGATTGGTAGTCGCTGCATAGGGAGGCATATTTAAGGAGCTGACCAGTCACACTACACAATCGCTCGAGCGTCATGTATTAATCAGCCTCCTGCGATGCCTGCCCAATCATGATGTTCTTGCGTTGTCCTATCAGCGTACGGACATCTCGTAATCCACAATTGTGGCACGCCTATGTGCTGTCCCTGCTGCACCAGGTACGCCCATAGTAGCTGGTTATAGCGGTGTGTAAATGAGCTACAGATGGCTACTTGAGACAACCGGCGATGTATCTAGCTATAGATGTCACGTAGCGTAGGGCACCTTATGGCGGCGTGTAAAGGTGATGCGTGGAGCGTTTGTAACCGTTTGAGCGTGCTCGTGCACGTGAAGTAGCGGGATGCATCCATCCTGCCGTAGTGGCGTGTAAAGGTACCCTTAATGTCAGGCCAGGTTTGACCTGGCCACTAAGAATCTCCAATAAAGGGTTAAAAAAAACACCACACAGAGAAAATTTTTTATTAGAAATAAAAAAAAAAGCCATTAGGGACTCCATCTTTAATTAAAAAAATCCTCTTCCGTCCGACGTAGTCCAAAACGCGATGTCCTCTCTGCTACATCCCCTGTGCATAGATATAGATGTCTATGCACAGGGAATGAGCAGACTGAGAACAATCTCAGCTCTGCTACATCAGGAAGCAGGCGGGCTCTAGGACCCTGGAGCTGCACAGAGCAGACAGCTCTTACTCTGCGAGTTTCCCTGCTATCACTGGCACAGTAGCCGAGTCTAATGCAAGACAATGGCAATCCTAGTTTTGTCAGCGTCTCTGACAAAACTAGGATTGCCATTGATTTGCATTGGACTCGTGCGAGTAAACGCTGGGAAACTCGCAGAGTACCGAGTCCTGCGAGTCCCTTACTACTCGCAGAGTAACGAGTCCTAGCGAGTAGATTCGCCCATCCCTACCTACAAGTAGTCTTCAACCCCCTGCAGATTTAGCGGGTTGACACATGCAGAATTAACTTGGCATTGTGACATTTCGACTGTAGATCAGCCTGGAAGTGGGAAATGCACTGCAGCCAAAAATATTTTTTTTTTTTTTTTAAAGCGTTAAAAGTTAATTCAGAGGGTCATTTATTATTCAACTCCTCAAACCACCAGCATTCTGTTTGGTCCCCCTAAAGTATTAAGAAGTAGTTTCGGCACAAAGAACAATGAGCTTCACATGTGTGGATTAATTATCTCTTTTGCCAGCCTTTTTTGACTATTTAAGACCCTCCCCAAACTTGTGAACAGCACTCATACATGGTCAACATGGGAAAGACAAAGGAGCATTCCAAGGCCATCAGAGACAAGATCGTGGAGGGTCACAAGGCTGGCAAGGGGTACAAAACCCTTTCCAAGGAGTCGGGCCTACCTGTCTCCACTGTTGGGAGCATCATCCGGAAGTGGAAGGCTTATGGAACTACTGTTAGCCTTCCACGGCCTGGACAGCCTTTGAAAGTTTCCTCCCGTGCCGAGGCCAGGCTTGTCCGAAGAGTCAAGGCTAACCCAAGGACAACAAGGAAGGAGCTCCGGGAAGATCTCATGGCAGTGGGGACATTGGTTTCAGTCAATACCATAAGTAACGTACTCCACCGCAATGGTCTCCGTTCCAGATGAGCCCGTAAGGTACCTTTACTTTCAAAGCGTCATGTCAAGGCTCGTCTACAGTTTGCTCATGATCACTTGGAGGACTCTGAGACAGACTGGTTCAAGGTTCTATGGTCTGATGAGACCAAGATCGAGATCTTTGGTGCCAACCACACACGTGACGTTTGGAGACTGAATGGCACTGCATACGACCCCAAGAATACCATCCCTACAGTCAAGCATGGTGGTGGCAGCATCATGCTGTGGGGATGTTTCTCAGCCAAGGGGCCTGGCCATCTGGTCCGCATCCATGGGAAGATGGATAGCACGGCCTACCTGGAGATTTTGGCCAAGAACCTCCGCTCCTCCATCAAGGATCTTAAGATGGGTCGTAATTTCATTTTCCAACAAGACAACGACCCAAAGCACACAGCCAAGAAAACCAAGGCCTAGTTCAAGAGGGAAAAAATCAAGGTGTTGGAGTGGCCTAGTCAGTCTCCTGACCTTAACCCAATTGAAAACTTGTGGAAGGAGCTCAAGATTAAAGTCCACATGAGACACCCAAAGAACCTAGATAACTTGGAGAAGATCTACATGGAAGAGTGGGCCAAGATAACTCCAGAGACCTGTGCCGGCCTGATCAGGTCTTATAAAAGACGATTATTAGCTGTAATTGCAAACAAGGGTTATTCCACAAAATATTAAACCTAGGGGTTGAATAATAATTGACCCACACTTTTATGTTTAAAATTTATTAAAATTCAACTGAGCAACATAACATTTTGGTTTGTAAGATTTATGCTTCTGTTAATAAATCCTACTCTCGTTTGCAGTTTGAAGGCTCTAACTTATTTGCATCTTATCAAACCACCTAAATCAGCAGGGGGTTGAAGACTACTTGTAGGCACTGTACATGTGACTGCCTGAAATGTGACTACTGCTGGGATCTCTACTGTGCTCCACACATTGTGAGGCAGCACCTTCTCTCTGTCCCCTGCCCCAGGTCTAGAAGACAGCAAGGGCTGTTGAAGCATGTTTTGGCACTTAAAGAAATCCAATAAAAGGTTTGTGCTATAAAACTGAACCTACTTACCCTATATTTCTTGCCTTAATGCTCCCTTAAAAAACAGCACTCTTTTTTATTCTGTACATGAAATTCCCTCTTTGTGGGTGAGTGGTTTGGAGCTGCTTCCGGCCCCAGCGATCAATCCCCTCTGCTGAAGGACATGTTGTGACGTGGATGAATTACGCCCATCGGAGTCTTGTGACCAGACCTCGTGACCACTGGCTGGATCCTCTGGATACCACGACACTCATGGAATCTTTCCCAGATGCCGGGTCTCACCTACACGCCTGAGCCGGGGTTGTGCAGGGGTGCACAACCACTGTATTTAAGTGGCCCATCTGGCAGCATTGTTGTCCCCTTTTTTTCCGGTCCTATTCATTGCGCTCCCTGCCTTTTTGCTTACTGCATTGCCTGGGTCTGCACTTTGCTGCAGATCACTTCGATCTGTCAGTGCCAACACATCGTTTCCAGCATAGCCCGATCTGCAGATAATTCAGACTCCTGTTGAATCACACTGACCCCTGCAGAGCTCACTGACATCACTATACAGAATCCTGCCCTGCCTGGTCAATCCTGAACTTACAGGACACCACCGATTTTATTATGTGGCTCCATATGTAATACCTGAGGTTCTGTAGGCAGTTCAAGGTGTGACTAGAATAAAGCCTTGTATATCTGTGTTCATAACATCTAGTGTACAGATTATGAAATATCTGTACCCTGAGTATGATATATTGTGTACAGACAACAGATGTTATTCAATATATCCATTGTCATGTACAGATATCAGTATCACAGTAAATCAAAAACTAGTCATGTATTCTCCTGTATACTGTATGTAAAACACTATTTATTATACACAGGTATTGTGTTACTGGTATAATAACTGGTGTCTGTAGTCACAGTGTGTATTTGTATGTATGTGTGTATATAAATGTATATGTGATCACCTTTATTTTGGGGATATGTTTTTAAGTGTGTAGAAAAGCCCAGTTTACTTTGCTTTACTACATACTGTATCTAAAAACGTATATCCAGTTTAAAAATAGTGGTACTTGAGCATAGTGTGTATTACTCGTCCATCAGGGTCGTGTGGTACTCGGAACCGTGCGACAGTTCTTCCGGGGGAGTCACGGGGGTCGAGAGCCGGCTCTATGGCTCTGGGCGGTCAATAAAATAGGAGGGATGCAGTTTTTAGGAACAAACATAATGCCACCCGAGGTGTGTGGCTATGGGTAGCCGCCGCTGCAGTCGGGCCCTCCGGGGATGATGAGAGTAACAGCGATGATGTTAAGCCCTCCACGGGAAGAGCTGTTCCTCAGGGCAACCGTGAAGTTTATGATTATGCAGGCTCGTCGGGGGTGCGGAGCTCACAGCCACGGGCATATCTCCCCTCAGGCACAATAATCACAGTCGCAGACTACATCGAGCTTTAACCAGGCTTTTCTCTTTCTCAGCGTTGGTAAAGTTCACAGACAGTACATTAGCAGCTCCGGTGTGGTCTAAGCAACTGGTATGGTTCATCTGCGTCACCCCCTTTCGTGTCTCTTTCGGGCCTTTTCGGTCTGTCGGCATGCTAGCTATGATCCAGCGGTCACGGGCTTTCAGTGGGTGACATACCGGGTCCCCAGTACGACGGCCTTCTTTTCGCTGCACCAGAGGTTGGGTCTCGGGACATAAACAGCCTGCAACTCACCAGGGTTTGTGGTTGGAGCATACAGCGTCCTGGTCACTTCAGCAGAGCCGGCACTCTGGTCCGGCCCAGTCCCACAGTGTCCTCGCTAATTCAAGCACACCTGGACCCCTTTCTTTCTCTCACCACGGTCTACAACCTTGGACCCGGGCTAGCCTCATAGTGGCACAGGATGCCAGGTCTGTCTTCTCCCAGTCCTGTCTGGTGGTGTTCTCGCCTCTCCTTCTACTGGCTGGACTTCCCTTGGCTGACTTCTTCTCACCAACTTCCCTCACTTCTTTGGTGTTGTGTCATTTTAGTTCTGTTGTTACCTCCCCTAATCGGGTCCTTCTCTAACTTTCCACTGACCACCTGGCTCCTCCCACTATCCCGTTGCTGGGCATAGAGTGCCTAGACTTAGGATCGAGAGTGTGTTGGGTGTGTGTGTGGGGAGACCGACTTACCAATCCCGGCTGCTGCGCCATCTAGTGGCGACCGGTCCACAGGGGCGCCACATGTACTATGTCTGAGCATTTCAAACACTCATCTAAAGTGGTCCCAGTGCTGTTAGTTTTTTCCACAGGCCGCACTCATAATACAATTCAGTAGTATGAATATAGCCTATGAAGGTAAACATGTTAAAGGGGTTCGCCAGTATTACGCTACATCTCTGCAGTCACTTTGAGTCATTCAATGTGACTGCAGACTTGTGAATCCTCACAGTTCTGTGATGATTTGGCAGGCGTATGACAGCAAGCATGTGATTTCAATACATGCTGTCACATGCTGACTAGACTTGCACGCACGGCCTAATGCAACTGTATCGGGCAAGGCCGGAGACAGTTGACTCTAGTTGGAATGTGGCTCGGAATATACATATCACATGCTTGCAGTCACATGATTGCCTGTTCTTGGTGCCGCATCAAATAATTCTTACAATGCATATTGCGCATGATGTGAGGATTCACAAGTCTTCAGTCACATATAGTGACTGTAGACGTGTAGTTTAAGATTGGACAACCCCTTTAAGATGGGCCACTACTCATGGGCCACTGTTGTGTGCTTGCCCCATGGATAAAATATGCCAGCCAGCCTCTGCTTAGAAGGATTCATCTAGTTTGTTTTTAATCATTTGATATCATTTGGTTTATAAGGCAGTATCATATATCAGCCATTTGTCTAAAGTTTTTTGACTACCATGCCCACAGAGTGCACGTTCATAAAGAATATGATGATGCCATGAAGAAATCTGTAAGTGTTTTGCTATGTAAAACGACCATCGCCTGTAAGGCTGGTTTCACATTGCCGTTTTTCAGCATCAGTGTAGATCCATCACAAACTTCATGCACCCTCATCAGTTGTCAGCCCCATTGACTTTTGAATGGGGCCGGAGACATTTGCAGGTGTATCCAGTTGTTTCCATTTCCCCCTGATCCAGGTGTCACCAGATTTTTCACAAAGACCAAAACTGCATTTCATTGCAGTTTTGGTCTCTGCGACAAAACACGTGTGCACCCGAATCAGGGGCACTCTCGGTGGATTTACAATGGGGCCAAAGGTAACCCGGATCCGTGGGACTCTAGATCCCACTGGATCTGGACTGCTGATCTGGGTTTTAGAACTGCGCATGCTCAGAACGCAGTTCTAAATGGCACAACCACTAGGGGGTGTGTCATTTGTCTCTGCATCCAGCAGAAGTAGGTAAGCACCTGGAAGTAACAGTCTGCTTCCACACTGGTATTATTACTGATCTGGGAGTTTGTGTACTTGCAGGGGGGATCTGGAGAAACCCGGGGGGATGCAGGCTTTACCTGCATCGACCACGGATCAAAAAAAAACAAGTGTGAAACCAGCCTAACTTAGCCCCACTGTCTCCTCAAGTTTTCTTCAGCTAGAGAGTGCCTTATTTTTTTAGTTCTTCTGGAAGGCTTTTTGTGACTCACTAAACTTTGCCAAAAATAATGTCTCAGTAAGGTCTCCATCCCTTAGCCACACATGAGTGTTTATTATTTTTCAGTGCTGTTTGCTGAGATTCATTATTATCATTATTATTGGAGTTAACAGAATTGTATTAATCTAGAATATTTGTTGGAGTTTTACTTTGAGATATTTCTATTATCTAGACAAATAATTTAAGTATAAATATTGTAGTTAATAACCAAATATTACTTATTGAATTATCTAAATGTTAATTTTATTGATATTCTGAACACTTTTATGTAGACTAAGGAATTAAAGGTCAGGCACATAAAATGTCCTTCCTAAATATCTTCCTTTACAGAGTAATCACTTTTGTAATTGCCTTTACTATACCATACCCTACACTTCTCCCTAATTAACTAATCCATGAATGTGTTGCTTTTTTTTTCTACTGAGAAGTATCAAACATGACATGACAGTAGACAGGAACTGCTCTCACTTCTCTGCAGCATCTTATCGCCTCTCCTGGAAACAGGACGTCATCAGGGAGTTGTTACTCACAGTGCTTCAGTTGTCATAACTCCCAGTTTTAGCACTGCTCTCAAACAAATTGTCCTAAAGGGGTGGTGATATAAGTAGTGAGTGACACCACTGCCAACGCCCCCCCCTCCCCTCCCCGATGACTATTCATTTGAGAGTGGTGCGGTGCTAGAACGTGTGGGGCGGCTCTGGTGTCTACTTCTATCTCTGCCTCCTGACAACATCTTCATTCAGAGTTAGAAATAGCAGCGGCTAAGAGAGAAGCAGAGTTCCGATGCTGCACTTAGGCTGGTTTCACACTGGCGTTTGTGTCTGCATGCGTATGGCTGATTGCTGTTTCAAATCTCCCGCGCCGACATCACCTATTCGGTGTCGGCGTGGGAGATTTAAACAACTGTCAGATCAGCTGTTTCTTCAAATCTCCCGTGCCGACACCAGCGGGAGATCAGTGGAGGCTCTGGCTGATCTCCCGGTGGCCGCCGCTAATTAGCGTCGGCCACCGGGAGAGACTTCATTGTGATCCGCAGTGTTCTCCTGCGCTGTCATGCGGAGGACACTGCGGATCTATTGACTTCAATGCGTGGTTTGTGCGCTTGCGGGCGCTTGCAGATAAAACAAGCACTGGCGAACGCACAAAAAATGCAACAAGCTGTGTTCGGAGTGCGCTCAGAAAGCGCACAAATTATGCGCATCCGAACGCAGACGCAACTGAACGCAGCCAAACGCAGGCACATGCGTTCCCATGTTAAACATAGGAACGCATGTGCGCAAGCGTTTGGCTGCATTTGGTGCGCTGCGTTTGCATACGCCAATGTGAAACCACCCTTGTATCTATCATCTATTACCTTGGATCCAGGACATCTTTAGAGTTCTTCTATGCAAGAAACTGTCATAAGTCCCTGCAGTGCTGCTCTGTGACAGGAGGGGCGATAGATGATGCAGGGAAGTGAGTGCAGCCCCAGTCTCCTATGACTTTATGTTAGATAGGAGTCTCAAACTAACATCACAGAAAGTGCAGTGGAAAAAAACACATTTCGGGATTAGATTGATAGGGAGAAGTGTAGGGCATTGAATAATAAAGCTAATTACAATAAAAGTAAAGGCGTGAAGAGAGACATTTAGGCCGGCTTCACACTGTGTGTGTGATCCGATCCGTGGCTGTCCGCTTGAGGCAGACAGCCGCGGACCGGATCTGCACACAGGACTGGGGGGCTATTATGCCCTCCGGTCCTGTGTGCAGCGCACGCAGCTGCAGCCGCTGACACGTCAGGACCGCGGCGCCCGCGGTCCTCACCTATCAGCAGTGGGAACTGCGTGCGGCTGCACACAGGATCGGAGGGCATATTAGCCCCCAGTCCTGTGTGCAGATCCGGTCCGTGGCTGTCTGCCTCAGGCGGACAGCCACGGATCGGATCACACACGCAGTGTGAAGCCGGCCTTAGAAATTACATTTTAGGTGCCGGATCAGCCATGTAAGGTTCTGCAATTACTTACCATTGCCATAAGCCGAAGCACACCTGGCTGCAAATAGCCATTTTCTTTACATGTTATACATACAAGGAGCACAAATCTGTTCCATGGTTGTGATGCTGCATGATATGCTAGGCAAAAAAAATTAATTAAAATTAAATATTTCAATGAACCATTTTTTAAACAATAAAATGTATAGGTCAAATAATTGGAAACAGCCTAATTGTTTTCTTGCTATCACCTACACCCTACAGAATCTCTTGAAAGTAAGTGAAAATAATATGCAGTGAGGAGTAATGGTAAGGCCGGTTTTACATTGGCGTTTCAGTGCGCAGTGTTCATTCCGCAAATGCAAACGCATGCCAAACGCATTTGCAAACGCATACTGACACTGCGTTTTTCATACCCATGATGTTACGCAAAATATTTAAAAACCGTGGCGCAATATGCATTTGAATGCATTTATGCTTGCGTTTGTAATGTGCATGTGTTTTTAAATTGGATTTCCATTCTGAGTTTTTTCTTGACAGTAGCAACACCCAAAACGCGCACCTATGTCAACACCCCCTTTTTATACCGCTGGGAATTGGGAGTGGAATTGGGATGGCCTTCTTATCAGCTTCTGGACATGCGCATTGAGATGTAAGCAAGCGCACCAAGCACAGCCATCCGCATGCTCCTGCGTTCCCATAGACAACAATGCATGGTTCGTCCGCAATCATCCGCATGCGCATGTCTGTGTATTTTTGTAGCCTCAAAAAATGCAACATGTTGCGTTCACCGGGCACCTTAAAACACTGCTTGACAGAGCTAAGTAGACATCTGTTGCTCTGATTACACAGGAGTAGAGATGAGCAAACTTTCCCCGAACATATCCACCAATTTCAAATTCAGCACGAACCTTGACGATTTAGTTCGCAATGAGAAAAATTAGCAATTCACTAAAAAATCGGCAACCGCAGCTTTGTTTTGGAAAACATTTAGAATTTTAAAATGGCCCTAAAACTTTCTCTGATTATTTGGGGACAAAACGGTCGCCAGCAGATCTTGCTGGCTGGGAACAACACCTAACCATATGGTTAAGAGTGTTCCCAGCCATCGGGTCTACTGTTTTCTTTCAATATGTAAAATTTTTTTGAACTTTGAAATATATTTTTTAAGCTTTCTCCTGTTGGCAAGGGGTTTTAACACCTTCAGGGTGTGAATTTTGCAAACATTGCCAGATGTGACAGCAGCTGGAAAGTTCAGAAACCTTACAATGTCCTTAAAACATCCGTTTAAGAGAGCTTAATGTATATATTTTTGGAATATTTTATTATTATTATTTTATTTTTAATTTTTTAATTTTAATTATTATTTTTTTTTTGCAGAGCAAACCTTTAATAGTGCAGAGGGTCATTAGCGTGCAAAACCATTTCTTCTACACTTATGTGATAGCAATTCATATATAAATCACACATAGCCATTATATGCTTCACATACATGGTCTTATAGGGCTGTTTACACTCAAGAAACACCATACTATGGATATTGCTTCTTGAAAATGTGCAATCACTTTATTTCATTTCATTCTATACGTTTAGAATACAGATTTTTGACATGTGCATAAGTGTGTTATACGTATCTACTATATAATCTCCTAATGTTCTCTGTCTGTCACGGAAATCGCGCGCCAGCACTCATTGGTCACCGCCAGCTGCGGCAACCAATGAGTGCAGCGAATGCAAAACAGCCGTGCGGCGCGCGATTTCGGCCCCACAGACACGCCGCACTGTCAGCCTCCTCCTACCTGCACCCGCCCGCTCCATTCCGCATCGCTCTCACCCGCACCTGGTCATTGCCGCCCCCTCCCGCTCCAATCCACATCACTCTCACCCGCACCCCATCATTGCCGCCCCCTCCCGCTCCATTCCGCATCGCTCTCACCCGCACCAGGTCATTGCTGCCCCCTCCCGCTCCATTCCGCATCGCTCTTACCCGCGCAGGGTCATTGCCGCCCCCTCTCGCTCCATTCCTCATCGCTCTCATCCGCACCCGGTCATTGCCGCCCTCTCCCGTTCCATTCCGCTCCGGTCTCACCCGCACCCGGTCAGTGCAGCTGGAAGCTACAGCAGGCAATGAGCGGCTCATGTGACAGGCTCTGTGCATGTCACCTCAGCCCGCCTATCACATGACCGCTCATTACCTTCTGTAGCTTCCGGCAGCAATGACCGGGTGCGGGTGAGACCGAAGCGGCGGGGATAGATGTGTGCTGACCACCGAGCCTCCATCCTGCGATGACCACCGAGCCTCCATCCTGCACTGACCACTAGGGATGAGCGAGCATACTCGCTACTATTCGGTATTCGCCGAATAGTAGCGGTATTCGGGCTACTCGCTACTCTCTGAGTACTTATGTATACTAGGGAGTAGCGAGTAGTTCTAATACTTTAGCCTAAAAAGTGTAGCCTACAAGTGAGTCAAAGTTGTTAAAAAAATAATAAAATTGCATACTCACCTTCCGACGCCTGCATCGGGACCGGCAGAGAAGACATCCGATCGCTGGACAAGGACCTGTCACTACCAGCCAATCAGATGGCCGGTAGCGATCTGGCCAATCAGATGGCACCACGTCACAACCACTTGATCGCTAGCAGTCACCTGATTGGCCAATTTGCAAGGTCCTAGATGTACTGTTAGGACCTTGCAAACAGGACAATCAGGTGGCCGCTAACGATGATGTAGTTGTGACGTGGCGCCATTTGATTGGCTGGTAGTGACAGGTCCTTGTCCAGTGATCAGATGTCTTATCTGCCGGTCCCGGTGCAGGCATCGGACAGGTGAGTATGTAAGTTTATTATTTTTTTACAACTTTTACTCACTTTTAGGCTACTTTCGCAGTGTATCTATAGATATACTGCGAAAGTATTTGTACTCGCTATACTCGCAATGAGTAGCGAGTACCGCTACCTACTCATTGCGAGTATAGCGAGCACGAATATTAAGGTACTTGCTCATCCCTATTGACCACCCAGCCTCCATCCTGTGCTGACCAGAGCCTCCATCCTGTGCTGACCACTGAGCCTCCATCCTGCGCTGACCACCCAGCCTCCATTCAGCGCTGACCACCCAGCCTCCATCCTGTGCTGACCACCCAGCCTCCATCCTGCACTGACCACCCAGCCTCCATCCTGCACTCACCAATGAGCCTCTATCCTGCGCTCACCATTGAGCCTCTATCCTGCGCTCACCTCTGAGCCTCTATCCTTCGCTCACCACTGAGCCTCCATCCTGCGCTCACCACTCTGCTTCCATCCTGCACTCACCACTCTGCCTCCATTCTGCGCTGACCACTCTGCCTCCATTCTGCGCTCACCACTCTGCCTCCATCCTGCGCTCACCACTCTGCCTCCACCCTGCGATGACCACTCTGCCTCCATCCTGCGCTCACCACTCTGCCTCCATCCTGTGCTCACCACTCTGCCTCCATACTGTGCTCACCACTCTGCCTCCATCCTGCGCTGACCACTCTGCCTCCATACTGCGCTGACCACTCTGCTTCCATCATGCGCTGACCACTGAGCCACCGCGCAGTGCTAACCACTGAGTCACCATACTGTGCTAACCACTGAGTCACCATACTGTGCTAACCACTGAGCCACCATACTGTGCTAACCACTGAGCCACTGTACTGTGCTAACCACTGAGCCACCGTACTGTGCTAACCACTGAGCCACCATACTGTGCTAACCACTGAGCCACCATATACAGTGCCAACCACTGAGCCACCATAAAGTGTTAACCACTGAGTCACCGTATACAGTGCTAACTTCTGAGCCAGCGTATACTGTGCTAACGACTGAGCCACCGTATACAGTGCTAACCACTCATCCACCATATACAGTGCTAACCACTGAGCCACCGTATACAGTGCTAATCACTCAGCCACCATATAGTGCTAATCACTGAGTCGCCGTGTACAGTGCTAACCTCTGAGCCCCCTTATAGTGCTAACCACTGACACACCATACTGTGCTAACCACTGAGCCACCATATACAGTGTTCACAACTGAGCCGCCATACAGAATTAATCACTCTGCCTCCATATAGTGCTAACCACTGAGCTACCATACTGTGCTAAACACTGAGCCACCGTAGAGTGCTAACCACTGAACGACCATATACTGTCCTAACCACTGAGCCACCATACTTTGCTAAACACTGAGCCATCATACAGTCCTAACCATTGAGCCACCGTACAATGCTAACCACTGAGCCACCACACTGTGCTAACCACTGAGCCACCATACTGTAATAACCACTGAGCCACCATGCAGTGCTAACCATTGAGCCACCACACAGTGTTAACCACTGAGCCACCGTACAGTACTAACCACTGAGCCACCAAACTGTGCTAACCACTGAGCCACCGTACAGTGCTAACCACTGAGCCACCATACTGTGCTAACCACTGAGCCACCATATACATTGCTAACCACTGAGCCACCAAATACAGTGCTAACCACTGAGCCACCATAGAGTGCTAATCACTTAGTCACCGTATACAGTGCTAACCACTGAGCCACCTATACAGTGCTAACCACTGAGCCACCGTACTGTGCTAACCACTGAGCCACGGTACTGTGCTAACCACTGAGCCACCATATACAGTGGTAACCACTGAGCCACCGTACTGTGCTAACCACTGAGCCACCATATACAGTGCCAACCAATGAGCCACCATAAAGTTGTGAAAGATGTATAAAAAACACCTAACCAGAGTAGACTGATTTGATATAAAGAGCTCTACACAGGTATACCTGGTAATGGCTATAACTCAATTGATGACACAGACTCGGTCTTCAAATGAATAGCTCTCTCGTTTATTGTTTGTATTAGCTTATATACGTTTACAGAAGTTTAGAAAAAATAGGATACATCATACAATAACAAAATATGATGAGTATGCATTATAGGCAGTTTTGAGATGAGTTCTTAGTGACCTTTAAGAAAGTTACAGAAGATAAGAACTTGTACATTCTGGCTTACATATGGCTTGGTGGTCTTATCTAAAACACAAGGACAACTACAAGAATGTGCTTAGCTGTGCTCCTCTTCACTGAACAAACTGTTACATAGCTAACAAGTCAGAATAGACATGATCAAATATGGCTTCTTTAGATACAATATGGCGGAAGCTACATAGTACCTATGATGTCGTCTTTAACAAGTGCTAACCACTGAGTCACCGTATACAGTGCTAACCTCTGAGCCAGCGTATACTGTGCTAACCACTGAGCCACCGTATACAGTGCTAACCACTCATCCACCATATACAGTGCTAACCACTGAGCCACCATATACAGTGCCAACCACTGAGCCACCATACTGTGCTAACCACTGAGTCACCGTATACAGTGCTAACTTCTGAGCCAGCGTATACTGTGCTAACCACTGAGCCACCCTATACAGTGCTAACCACTCATCCACCATATACAGTGCTAACCACTGAGCCACCGTATACAGTGCTAATCACTCAGCCACCATAGAGTGCTAATCACTGAGTCGCCGTGTACAGTGCTAACCTCTGAGACACCTTATAGTGCTAACCACTGACACACCATACTGTGCTAACCACTGAGCCACCATATACAGTGTTCACAACTGAGCCGCCATACAGAATTAATCACTCTGCCTCCATATAGTGCTAACCACTGAGCTACCATAGTGTGCTAAACATTGAGCCACCGTACAGTCCTAACCACTGAGCCACCGTGCAATGCTAACCACTGAGCCACCATACTATGCTAACCACTGAGCCACCATACTGTAATAACCACTGAGCCACCGTGCAGTGCTAACCATTGAGCCACCACACAGTGTTAACCACTGAGCCACCGTACAGTACTAACCACTGAGCCACCGTACAGTGCTAACTACTGAGCCACCAAACTGTGCTAACCACTGAGCCACTGTACAGTGCTAGCCACTGAGTCACCATACTGTGCTAACCACTGAGCCACCATATACATTGCTAACCACTGAGCCACCAAATACAGTGCTAACCACTGAGCCACCATATACAGTGCTAACCATTGAGCCACCATATACAGTGCTAATCACTTAGTCACCGTATACAGTGCTAACCACTGAGCCACCTATACAGTGCTAACCACTGAGCCACCGTACTGTGCTAACCACTGAGCCAAGGTACTGTGCTAACCACTGAGCCACCATATACAGTGCTAACCACTGAGCCACCATACTGTGCTAACCACTGAGCCACCATATACAGTGCCAACCACTGAGCCACCATAAAGTGTTAACCACTGAGTCACCGTATACAGTGCTAACGTCTGAGCCAGCGTATACTGTGCTAACCACTGAGCCACCGTATACAGTGCTAACCACTCATCCACCATATACAGTGCTAACCACTGAGCCACCGTATACAGTGCTAATCACTCAGCCACCATAGAGTGCTAATCACTGAGTCGCCGTGTACAGTGCTAACCACTGAGCCACCTTATAGTGCTAACCACTGACACACCATACTGTGCTAACCACTGAGCCACCATATACAGTGTTCACCACTGAGCCGCCATACATAATTAATCACTCTGCCTCCATATAGTGCTAACCACTGAGCTACCATACTGTGCTAAACACTGAGCCATCGTACAGTGCTAACCACTGAGCGACCATATACTGTGCTAACCACTGAGCCACCATACTTTGCTAAACACTGAGCCACCATACTGTAATAACCACTGAGCCACTGTGCAGTGCTAACCATTGAGCCACCATACAGTGTTAACCACTGAGCCACCGTACAGTGCTAACCACTGAGCCACCGTACAGTGCTAACCACTGAGCCACCAAACTGTGCTAACCACTGAGCCACCTGTGAGGCACCGCCGGCATGATCCTCATGGCCGGGGCGCATCACATGCAGGATCAGGAGGATCCTGTTCACACTGGCCTGTTTTTCCTGTGATAATGCTGTGTGAACCAACTTTGCACATGAGGTTTAATGTGACTAATGAGTGGCTCATGAAATCGAGGAGGCCATGAGGAATGGGATGTAATGAGTGATTGCTGACAGCTCAGTGTGGGTGTGGCAGGCACGATAAGAGGTCAGCCAGCTGAGTGATTGGGAGATTCATTCTCAGCCAGACATCAGCCTGAGAGCATGTGGGCTGATTACCAGCCAGAGAGCTGAGCAGAGTCAGTCTGTGAGAGAAACCCAGCGAGTATGGGTGTGAGATCGGAGGAATTCCGTCCCGTGGGGACGAGAGGGAGGCTTTGCCTGCTGCATGCGGCGGGTACCTGTCCCTCAAACCGTCCTTCGATGGTATGTGTGAACCTGTGGCCAGATGCGGGGGTAACGAGGGCTCCTGGAGTGGGGAACCGAGGCTGATCCTGGAGGGCGCTCGACTCAGGCGTGGGCACAGTCGTCGACCTAGAGACTTGCCACAGGGTGGAGGTTTGGTGGCGGCTGTCGGCCTAAACACGTGGTGAGGAGGCCTTGGTGACCCTCGGTTTGCCCGGTGACTCAGGTAGGCCAATCCCTGCTATGGACCCAGGGGAGCCGCAGTCCATGGATATCGTATGATGGGCTGTGAGCGTGTGTGAGGATGTACGTGATCCATGGATGTGGTAGGATGGATCACATACGGTGTGTAAGAACCTGGTCAGGCTGGAGTCCTGATGCCGGTGTAGTATGAAGCTGGGGAAATAAAGTCAGGCTGGTACCGCCATTGGGACCGACTCAGTGTAGTCAGTTAAAGGTCCTGACGAACCGGAATGTATGTGGAATGTGTAGATAGGCCGGAGGCCGTAGCCACCACGGGAGCTGTTGGTAGAGCTTCAATGGGGACAGAGAGATGGTTACAGGTCCCGGGTTACTATAATCATTATGTGCAATATAAGTGTTATGTAATGTTATATGTAAATGTATGGTGTATTTATAGAAAGTGTTTATAATCAATGTGATATGTGTCAAACATGCTACCCGGGTTATGTTATTAATATGTGAAAAATAAACGGGTAGACATTGGTTAACTTATAAACACGTGTTTGTTGTCGTTATGCAAGCGGGTTCCCCGGTTGCTACCTCACACACCATATACATTGCTAATCACTGAGCCACCAAATACAGTGCTAACCACTGAGCCACCATACAGTGCTAATCACTTAGCCACCGTATACAGTACTAAACACTGAGCCACCTATACAGTGCTAACCACTGAGCCACATTACTGTTCTAATTATTGAGCCACCATATACAGTGCTAACTACTGAGTCACCGTATACTGTGCTAACCACTGAGCCACCGTATACCGTGCTAACCACTGAGCCACAATATACAATGCTAACCACTGAGCCACCATCTACTATATAATTGCCTAATCGTGTCTGTCTGAGGCCGAAATCGTGCGCCAGTACTCATTGGTGCAACGTATGCAAAAATCCCCCCCCCACCCTCTCCTGCCCGCACCCCACGCTGTTTCCCAGCCCCCCCCCCCCCTGCCCGGACCTGGCCGCTGTTCCCTTGCCGCCAATGTCCGGACCTGGCTGCTGTTCCCCGGCCCCTCCTGCCCGAACCCGGCAGTTGTTCCCCGGCCCCCTCCAGACCTGGCCGCTGTCCCCCAGCCGCCAATGCCCAGACCTAGCCGCTGTTCCCCGGCCCCCGCCTGCCCGTACCTGGCCGCTGTCCCCCTGGCCCCCTCCTGCTCGCACCCGGCCACTGTCCCCCAGCCCCATCCTACCCGCACCCACCCGCTCTTCCCCGGCCCCCTCCTGGCCGCACCCGGCCGCTCTTCCCTGGACCCCTCCTGCCCGCACACGGCCTCTCTTACCCGGCCCCCTCCTGCCCGCTGTTCCCCGGCCCCCTCCTGCCCGCACCTGGCCGCTGTCCCCAAGCCCCCTCCTGACCACACACACCCGCTGTCCCCTCTTGGACTCTGTCACCGCTGCACACCGATACTGCTGTAGGTATCTACTATATAATTGTCTACTTCTGTCTGTTTGTCTGTAACACAAATCCCGTGTCACTGATTGGTCAGGCCAGCCACCTGCGACCAATCAGCAACAGGGACAGTCCGCTTGCAAATTGGCGCGGGATTTGAACCAAGCTTCGCTGATTGGTTGCGGCTGGTTGCGAGCAATCAGCGATATTGGCGTAGGATTTAAACCACGCTACACTGATTGGTTGCGCCCAGCCAGTTGCCAGCAATCAGCGATATTGATGCAGGATATAAACCCAGCTTCCCTTTGCATTATTCTTAAATCTTCATAAATAAACTACGTACATAGTCTAGAATTCCCGATGCGTTAGAATCGGGCCACCATCTATTAATTATTTTTTAAATTGTCTGTGCATTGCTGCCCACTAGCCTTATTCAATATTCCAGATGCATTGGCGTTGAGCTGAATAAAGAATTTTGTTTTACTTATTTTTTCACCAAAATCAATAATCACTCCACCCAACCTCAAGCTCAGGTGTTACCTGATCATGGGGAATGGGATTTGTAATATAAGTCAGGTGCCTTCTGCAGCCCACTCTATGGAGAGTTTAATGAGGAGCTAGGCAACAAGATTGTGCTAGCAATAATATCTTGGAAGTGATTGTGTCCTGGCACTACAACAGGCAGGCCCCTAGGAAAAGCACAGAGGTGCCACTGTGGAGCCCGGTGCCATCTTGGCAGTGCAGTTACTGAAGGACAATGCAGCTACACTCTGCTACACTTTGATACCGTGTTCCTGCAGTACTTGTGGCACCCCACTGGTCAGGCGTCTCAGTTGGGGTACTGCACCCATAAATGAGTGTGCGGTTACCCCTGTTGCAGTGGAATGCAGGGTTTGTAGGAGACTCCCATCCCAGCACTCCCACACACCCACCTAGAAAATGGTTTGGGCCCATACTCTGGGGGGGATAGTTAGGCGAGGAGGGAGGTAGAAAGACGGGGATTCTAGTTTTGCATCGAGGAAAGAAGGAGAACGGGAGCCCTGAGAGAGAGAAGGGGACTTCGAGAGAGGGGGCCTGGAGAGACAGAGAACAGGCAGCCCAGACTGAAGGAGGGGACCCCCGAATTGGAGCGTCCACACTCCGGGAGGGAACCCTTGTCCATACACCGGAGTGCCGGTTCCAAAGACGCGGCACAGGGAGTTCAGCCCCTGAGTTGTAACACCGGTCGCCGTGGGTCCGTCTACCAGCCCCGACACCCTGTATCAAGGAAACCAGTCACACCAGGATAACCCACCGGGGTCGAGTCCCAGTGCAGGAGAGAGGGAGAGCAGGAAGCCGGTAGAAAACACCCCAATAGAGCCTGGTACTAAGCGCGCTGTTCCATTACAGGCAGCTGCAACAGGACGCAGGTTAGAGCAAGGAAGGCATACCATGGGAGACTCCAAGAGACTCTGCAGCCTACTGTGACTACCCGGCCGGCTACTCTTACCTAACAATGGTTGTCTTCTGTGAACTGTACCACCAGCATTGTTCCAGTAAAGTACCCGGGTAGAGTGACAGAGTCTCCGTGTACTTATTTCCCCGCTGCACTGCAACTTGTTTATCTCCATCATCAGCACTTCCATCACTACAGGTGCACCCCTGCCCCGGAGGGCCAGCTTTACCTGCAGGGAGCTGTACCATCGCCTTCAGGAGTTCTGAAGCAGCGCTGGAGCTACATCACCAGAATCTGCGGGTGGCGTCACGATAAACTTATAAATTTTTATTTCCATTCCAACTACCCCTTTTTAGTTGACCACCAGGGCCACGGGTCTGGGCAGGCCACCAGTAACATCCCTACCACAGCGGAGGGCCCAGATACCCGAGTCCACATACCCTGGGCTAGTCAATTTATGGCATCACGAACAGGATCCCGTACCCGATGCTACCACTGTGTGCCTTTGAACTTTTTGGCCGAAAAGAACCTTAACCGCCATTGTACGGCACCGAGAACTGGTTCCTGGTAAACCGGGAACCCCAAAATGGCAGTCTAACCATGTGAAAGGACAATGTGCAGGCCCTGGGGTGTGTCTCAGCCCCTTGCTATGGGAGGGCCTAGCCAGAGGGGCGAAACTGTTTGCCCGCCCCTATGGCCGCCAATCAACCAAGGGGAAAGGCTAAAGGAAGTGGCCGAGGGGAACCGCCAAAAAGCTAACAAGGGACAGACCGGAAAAGAAGGACACAAGGAAGAGCATGTAATACCCGCTGTAATGGCGACCCGTTGGACAGACCTCATGCGCGAGGTGGAGCAGCAGGCCCGTATTGCCGGCGGGGACCTGGACTCGGTCTCCCTCCTGACCAACGAGGGAGATGCGGAGTACTTGAGAGAGGCCTTCCAGGAGCTGTGGGACAACCTGGCACAGACGATGGAGTGTGTGGTCCGCAGCTGGAGTGCCAACCGGGCTGTAGAGCTGATATCCCGGGCGGTGGACAGAGATGCCAGCAAGGCAGTGGCTGTGGCAGAGGCCCTTGCAGCAAAACCACACATGCAGACCCAGGAGGCAGGGGTCCAGACGGATTACCCCGTGGACCCACCTGCAGGCCCTACCAACACCCTGCAAGTCGAGGATGCGACTGAATCCGACCAGAAACCAGACATTGTCATTGAGGCCAAGGAAGGGGACGACGACTAGACCGGTTCCGTGAAGGAGGATCCTGACGCGGATGACCCAGACTATGGCTTAGGAGCCACCGGAGGCGACACCCCAGAGTCAGCGTGGTGGAGTGCCTGGGAGAACCGACGGGGGGCCCCGCAAGGGCTCCGCACCAACTTCAATGCCGTATCGGATACCCCGGCAACCAGCCCTTCACCTCCGGGATACTCTCCTCGGGTCAGCGCTCTGCAGATCAGCGAGGAGGACCAGGCGGCCTGACAAAGCCGCCAGGAGGAGTGGTGGCAACTTGAGATAGGGTGCCGGCATGCGAGAGATGAAGCCCGTCTGCAACCCCTGTTACCTGCTAAACTAAGGCAGAAAAGTACTAGAGATGAGCGAGTACTAAAATGCTCGGGTGCTCGAAGCTCGGGCCGAGCATTCCAAGATACTCGTGTACTCGGCCCGAGCACCGAGCTCAATGTTATCCTATGGGAGACCCGAGTATTTTTCTGACATGACCCCCGGCAGCATGGAAAAACCCTAAAAATGTCACAAAAGTATTAGAACAGTGCTCAAATGACATGGGAACAGCATGGGGAAGACCCCTGTAAGCATTTCAGACCCCAAGATCACTGATGTCAACAATGTTGTCAGACTATTACGCCAAAATGGATTTTCATGGAAAAATATTAAGGGCTCATACCCACTTGTGAGACAGAGTTGGTGTATGTTAGTTTTTTGGACTATATGAAAGATTTTTTTCAAAAAAATTGTGTGGCACTCCCATGCCCCTGGGAAGAGACGTAAATGAAGGCCTCTTTAAATAATGTGCCCATTATAAGGAAGTGGGTCTTTTGTAGGATTGCCCTCGGCAGGGCAGCCAAAAATTGTGTGGCACTCCCATGCCCCTGGGAAGAGACGTACATGAGGGCCTCTTTAAATAATGCGCCCATTATAAGGAAGTGGGTCTTTTGTAGGATTGCCCTAGGCAGGGCTGCCAAAAGTTGGGAGGCACTCTGATGCCCCTGGATGGAGGCATGCATAAGGGCCTCTTTTAATATTGTGCCCATTATAAGGAAGTGGGTCTTTTGTAGGATTGCCCTAGGCAGGGCTGCCAAAAATTGTGAGGCACTTCAATGCCCCTGGATAGAGACATGCATGAGGGCCTCTTTAAATAATGTGCCCATTGTAAGGAAGGGGGTCTTTTGTAGTATTGCCCTTGGCAGGGAAGCCAAAAATTGGTGGCACTCTGATGCCCCTGGATAGAAACGTGCATGAGTGCCTCTTTAAATAATGTGCCCATTATAAGGAAGTTTGTCTTTTGTAGTATTTCCCTAGGCAGGGAAGCCAAAAATTGTGTGGCACTCCCATGCCCCTGGGAGCAGACGTACATGAAGGCCTCTTTTAATAAAGTGCCCATTATAAGGAAGTGGGTCTTTTGTAGTATTGCCCTTGGCAGGGAAGCCAAAAATTGTGTCGCACTCTGATGCCCCTGGATAGAAACGTGCATGAGTGCCTCTTTAAATAATGTGCCCATTATAAGGAAGTGGGTCTTTTGTAGTATTGCCCTAGGCAGGGCTGCCAAAATTTGGGAGGCACTTCAATGCCCCTGGATGGAGGCGTGCATAAGGGCCTCTTTAAATTATGTGCCCATTTTAAGCAAGTGGGCCTTTTGTAGTATTGCCCTAGGAAGGGCTGCCAAAAATCGGGAGGCATTGGAATGCCCCTGGGAAGAAACATGGAGGAGAGCCTCTAAAAATTGTTCCCATTACAAAGGAGCGGGTCTCCTGTACTTGTAATGCCCATTCTGTAAGCATGGACTAAAACATTTACCCCTGGGGGTATACATGAAACTAATGCCTAACTTTTGAACGGTTAGGGTCATCATCATCATAAATATGATGTAAAAAAAACTATGGTTTTGTGGCATCATGAATCACGGTCACACTGATCATATGATGGTGGCGGATGAGGAGAAGGAGGAGCAGTACAGCAAGTAGCCAAAGACATGAAGTGTGTACCGATGTGTGGGTGTGAGGAGGTGCATGGCAATCTACCGACACAAAATTTAAATTCTGCTATCATTTGGTGGTGGTGTGGGGAAGTCAGGCCCAATCCAACCTTGTTCATCTTGATCAAAGTCAGCCTGTCAGAATTTTCAGTTGACAGGCAGGTGCGTTTATCTGTAATGATTCCACCTGCGGCACTAAAAACACGCTCTGACAAAATGCTAGCGGCAGGGCAGGCCAGGACTTCCAAGGCATAGAGAGCCAATTCCTGCCATGTGTCCAGCTTGGATACCCAATAATTATAAGGCACAGAGGAGTCTAGGAGCACTTTAGTACGATCAGCAAGGTACTCCCTCAGCATCTAGGCTAACTTTGCATTCCTTGTGACACTACCCCGCACCTCAGAGCCTGTGGTACGGGAGGTGCTGAGAAAAGTGTCCCAGATCTTTGAGAGTGTTCCCCTACCTCTGCTGGATTGGACTTGTGCCTCTCTCGGCCGGACGCCTTGGTTGTCCACTGAATAGTGACCTCTGCCGCTAGCGTTTTCAGAAGGGATTTTTTTTAGTATTTCTGCGACTATGGCCTTCTGGTACTGCAGCATTTTTGTTGACGTCTCCGCCTCGGGAATAAGAGAAATAAAGTTCTCTTTGTAGCGTGGGTCTCAAAGTGGCACCAACCAGTAATGAGTGTCCGCCAAGATTTTGATAACGCGAGGTTCACGAGACAGGCAGCATAACATAAAGTCAGCCATGTGCGCTAGACTGTTAACAGGCAAGACTTCAGGGTCCTCACCAACAGCATGACTGGCCATGCTGACCTCATCCTCCTCCTCCTCTCCCCTGTCGTCTGGCCATCCATGCTGAACCGACGGTCTGACGGTTGTGCATGTACGTTCAATTCCGCATGAAAGCAGCTCTATTTCTTCATCCTCCTCGTCATAGTCCTCCAATGCACATTGGGATGAGATGAGGCTGGGCTGTGTGTAATCACCCAGTACGGTTTCTTGCTGCAAGTCATCGTGCTCCGCCTGCAATGCATCGTCTTTGATTTTGAGCAGAGAGCGTTTTAGAAGACAGAGAAGCGGGATGGTGACCGTAATCATGGCGTCATCACCCCTCATCATCTTGGTGGAGTCTTCAAAGTTTTGGAGGACGGTACATATGTCGGACATCCATGTCCACTCCTGAGGTCTTATGTGTGGAGCTTGAACCGTATACTGACGGCCTTGTTGATGCTGGTACTCAACAACTTCCCTCTTCTGCTCACAAATCCTAACCAACATGTGCAGTGTGGAATTCCAACGCGTGGGGACATCACACACACCAGTCTGTGAGCTGGAAGCTGCAAACGCCACTGAAAGAAGACAAGGCCGGCAGAAGCAGTAGGTGACTTTCTAAAATAGGCACTCAGGCGGCGTACTTTGACGAGCAGATCCAACAGCTCCGGGTAGAACTTAATAAACCGCTGAACCATGAGGTTGAGCACATGGGCCATGCATGGAACATGTGTCTGCTCGCCTCGCCTCAGAGCCGCCACAAGGTTCCGGCCATTGTCACACACGACCATGCCAAGCTGTAGGTTCAGCGGTGTGAGCCAGTGATCTGCCTGCTGTTTCAGAGCTGTCCACAACTCTTCAGTATATTATTAGCTTCAGCACAGCTTGTTGCCACTTAGCTGAGGCAGTGCTGCAGTGCTTCCAAATTGGGACTGGTGTGTGGGGGGAAGTGGAGGAAGAGGAGGAGGCTGAGGAGCATGACGTGCCAGAGCTGTAAACTGTGGGTGAAACACTGATTGAGTTAGGGCCTGCAATCCTTGGTGTCGGAAGGACGTGTTCCGTCCCAAGCTCAGACTGTGTCCCGGCTTCCAGAATATTAACCCAGTGTGCCGTCAGCAAGATGTACCGGCCCTGCCCACAAACACTTGTCCTTGTGTCCGTGGCTAGGTGGGCTTTGCCTGAAACTGCGTTGTTAAGGGCACGTATGATGTTTTCTGACACGTGCTTATGTAATGCGGGGACGGCACACCAGGAAAAATAGTGGCGGCTGGGGACCGAATAACGTGGGACAGCCGCCGCCATCAGGTTGCGGAATGCTTCCGTCTCCACCAGTCTAAAAGGCAACATTTCCAGCGCAAGCAGTCGCGAAATGTGTGCATTTAGAACTGTGGCATGTGAGGCGTTGGCAGCGTATTTGCACCTGCGTTCCAAAGATTGGTGTATGGATAACTGAACGCTGCGCTGGGACAAGGACGTGGCTGATGATGGTGCTATTTCTGCTTGTGCAAGTACAGGTGAAGGACAGGAGGCATCTTCGCCTGCAGTATGGACAGGGGATTGGCTTGCACGCACAGCAGTGGAAGACGCAGCGGTGTCACCTGCAGACATTGCTCCTGGACTCTGCTGTACATCCCACAAAGTCGGGTGCTTTGCTGCCATGAGCCTGATCATGCTGGTGGTGGTCAGGCTGCTAGTTTTGCTACCCCTGCTGATGCTGGCATGGCAGGTGTTGCAAATGGCCTTTTTGGAATTATCTGCAGACACCTTAAAAAACAGCCAGGCTCGGGAAGACCTAACAGTTGTACTAGCAACTTCACTCATGTTGTTGTTCCGGGGAACGGTTGCCTGACTTCTGCCTGCGGCCACCACCCTGCTTCTTCCGGCCTGTTGTGATGCTACGCCTAACTCCCCCTGTGCACTGCTGTCCTCGCTCTGCATGTCCTCCTGCCAGGTTGGGTCAGTTACTGGATCATCCACCATGTCGTCTTCCACTTCCGCACCCTGGTCCTTCTCCTGACTTCACCGTTGCCTTCGTGAGACCGTGGCTGCTCAAATATTTGGGCATCAGTACATTCGATCTCCTCATGACCCACTTCAACTGGAGCTGGCGAGAGGCCAGAATCTACGAATGGATAAGTGAAAGCTCTTCAGAGTGTCTAAGTATGGGATAAGTTATGTCCGGGGTCGGGCACTTGGCATGGTGGGAGGAAGGAGTATCAAGGTGTTGAATGTGCGGTCCAGTCTCACGGCTACTGACAGTTGACTGTGTGGAAGACAGGGTATTTGTGGTGGTGCCAAACTGACTGGAAGCATTATCCGCTATCCAACTAACAACCTGTTGACACTGGTTTTGGTTTAATAGTGGAGTACTGCTGCGGTCTCCTAGAAATTGGGACAGGAAGGTCGAGCGAGATGATGTGGGCGTTTGTCATGGCGCAATTCCAGCTTGCACACGGGCTCGGCCTCTGCCTGCACCACCATCACGTCCAGTTCCTTGTCCCTTGCCACCGGCCTTGCGCATTTTCAATGTTGTGCTGACTGTATACAGCTACATGAAGGCGTCCAAGATTTGTTTTTTAGCACGACACTGAAATTTGAGATTAAGGCCCTGCAGGTGGACTAGTCAAACACAAACGCTGACGAGAATAGCGAGTCTTTTTGCGCATCCTAATTTGCTCTGCAACCTACCCCTGCCGCACACAAATGTTAGATGAATGCAGACAAGAGTTGGTTTTTTAGCACGACACTGAGATTTGAGATTAAGGCCCAGCAGGTGGACTAGACAGATACAAACACTAACGACAATAGCGAGTCTTTTTGCGCATGCTAATTTGCGCTGCAACCTACTCCTGCCGCACACAAATGTTAGATGAATGCAGACAAGAGTTGTTTTTTAGCACGACACTAAGATTTGAGATTAAGGCCCAGCAGGTGGACTAGTCAGACACAAATGCTGACAACAATAGCGAGTCTTTTTGCGTATCCTAATTGACGCTCCAACCTACTGTAGCTGCACTAAGATGCTAAATGGGTGCTGACAAGATTTTGTTTTTAGCACGACACTGACATTTGAGATTAAGGCCCTGCAGGTGGATGAGTCAGACACAAACGCTGACTACAATAGCGAGTCTTTTTGCGTATCCTAATTGACGCTGGAACCTACTCCTGCCTATAGTGAGCTAAATTAATCCCTAAAAGCACTTTTTTGGCAAGGATGGATGAGATGTCCAGCCTGTACACCAGCCCCAGATGTGATACAGGCTGGTATACTGGCACAACGAAGTTTGCTATATACCCTGCCTCCCTGCCTGCCTGTATACAGTTCTATTAATCCTCAGAAGGACTGTTGTGGTAATTAGACTGGCAGCCCTGCGCCTACACTAGCTGAAAGGCCACAAATCTGTCTCTCAATCAGCAGCAGCTCTCCCTACACTGACTGTCTGTGGAGCAGAGTGACGAACATAGCGCAGTCAGGTCTTATAAAGACCTGATGACGCTGTGCAGCCAGCCAATCACTGTGAGGGTACCTTTACACGCCGCTACTGGAGGATGGATACAACCCGCTACAGGCTACAAATGTAGCTTGTAGCGTCAATATAGCCCGTAGTAGCGGCGTGTGAAGACGGGACGTGACAGCGGCAACAGATACATCTGTTTCCGAGCACTGCTCGAAAACAGATGGCTACAAAGCCGATTGTAGCGAGCTGTATCGGCGTGTAAAGAGGCTACAGAAGGGATGTCTATACACCAGGCGATGTACCTGGTATGTAGCTGGGGCGTGACACAGCCTCCGGGATACCGCGCCCCTTCAGCGATCATTGGAGGAAGCTCCTGCATTGCGATTGGTTGTCGCTGCACAGGGCGGCATATTTAAGGAGCTGCCCAGTCACACTACACAATTGCTCGGGCGTCATGTATTAAATCAGCCTCCTGCGATGCCTGGCCAATCATGGGTTTCTTGCTTTGTCCTATAAGCGTACGGACGTCTCGTACTCCACAATTGTGGCACGCCTATGTGCTGTCCCTGCTGCACCAGGTCCGCCCATATTAGCTTGTTGTAGCGGTGTGTAAATGAGGTAGGATGAGCTACAGATGGCTACTTGAGACACCCGGCGATGTATCTAGCTGTAGATGTAGCGTAGCGCACCTTGTGGCGGCGTGTAAAGGTGGTGCGTTTCCCGTTTGGGCGTGCTCGTGCACGTGAAGTAGCGGGTTGTATCCATCCTCCAGTAGCGGCGTGTAGAGGTACCCTAAAGGTACCTTTACACGCCGCTACAACAGGATGCATACAACCCGCTACAGGCTACAAATGTAGCTTGTGGCGCCAATATCGCCCGTAGTAGCGGCGTCTGAAGACGGGACGACACAGCCGGCTACAGATACATCTGTATCCGTGCACTGCCCATAAACAGATGGCTACATCGCCGATTGTAGCGAGCTGTATCGGCGTGTAAAGAACCCACAGAAGGGAACTGTGGACACCCGGCGATGTAGCTGCAATGTAGCTAAGGCGTCACCCAGGCTCCGTGTTACCGCGCCCCATCTGCGATCATTGGTGGAAGATGCTGCGGTCCGATTGGCCCTTGCCTCACAGCCCTCCATCTTGGATGAGCTGTCCGTCAGCACTACACATACGCGCCGTATGCACGATCATATAGTAGTACAATTACGCGGACACAAACTTGAAAGAAACATACAGTGTGCACATCCTCTCAACACATGATAAGGAATAATGCTGTACACAGCGCACAAGTGTGTGTTACGTACCGCTCTGGCTTATTGTACAGCAGCTGCCGTAGAAGTGTTCCTTGTGTGGCACAGCGCGCCGCGCGCACACAGATGCACACAAACCCATACCACATCGAAAGTTAGTACTCAGCACACACATCATAGGCGTGTTGTACGCACTGCACTGTGGGTGTCCTGTAGTAGGTGCCGCATAAGTGTGTCGGCCGTGTCACTGCGCGTTGGGCTACTTCAAAAGGTGCGTGAACCCGACAGCGGCCGTAATGACGTCATGACGTTGGTTTCATTTTCACTCTGCCTGCAAGGTGCCAGCCCCGCCTCTGCACACACCATAGCAGTCATGGCAGCCGTTCACCGCGCTGCAACGTGGGGGATGGCGGAGCTGATCATCCTCATTGATCAGTGTGACCGTCGTGACTATTGGGGCCACCATCACCACCGGCACCCCAGGTTGCGCAATCGCACACCGTTCGGCGGATCCAGCGGTCCCTGATCCGCCAACTGGGGGTAGAGAGGACAGTCAAAGCGATCCAGAAAAAGATCGCTGACTTAAAACAAAAGTGCCCAGGTCGCATACTGGACATCCGTGCCAGGATTGCCAGGCTGCGTGGTGAGTAATAGTTGGCCCAAAACACACACCGCCACATGTGCATGTCCCACAATACACAAAAATGGATGGCAACACATGACAAGGGACAGTGTGGCCTACACAATCAAACACATCTTCACAGTGTTGTGGTCCTCCAGTCAGCGCAAACAATGTTTCCCACGCACAGTACATGCATACAACATGAGTGTATGCATCCAGCATCACCTGGTTGATTCTAAGTTAGCCGTCAAATACATAGCCACACAAGCTATATGTAGGAGAACAATGTGTTGGTACGATTTTATAATGTGTTTTGTTTTTTAATTTAAAAATAGATGCCGATTCGTCATCTGAAGAAGGGCACCATGCCCCACCCCCAGGTGGCCCATCCACAACACCGCCACATCAGGCTGAAGTGCCACCCTTGGCCCCAAGCTCCACACCTTCCCCAGGGCCTCAGGAGCCAGACCTGCCCTCACCTACTGGGACAGAGGATCTGGAGGAGCTGTCACCACCTGCAAGGCCGCTGGAGTGTGACGAGCTGTCCTCATCTGGTTGGCTGGAGGAGGACGACATCACCTCCCCACAGGAGGCCGAGGAGCTGGAAGCACCTGCCGGGCCAGAGGAGGGTTTGCCCCGTAGCCCAGGACCCCTTTTGCCCCTAAACCACGTAATGTGGCCACGGAGCCCCAGCCCGGGAGTAACACCACCTCCCACTGTCTCCAGCTCAGTGGCGAGTCCTGGGGTGACCATGTCCCCACACAGTGACTATGGTGGTAAGTGTGTTATGTTGCCACATACACCCTGCACACTGTTCCTTAAAATTTATCTTGGCCAACAAGATTCCTCTAAACAAAGTTAAGAATGTTGTGTAACCATTTCTGCAGATGGTGAACGTGCGGGTGCATCTGGATGGAGCTTGACCCCATCTCCCTCCCCGTCTGATGGTGATGTGGATTTGGAGGAACAGGGTAAGGGGATGGTTGTGGGCAGTCCTGACTAGCCATCACCAGCGACTGCTGTGTACTAAAGTGTGTGTTTACTCCCAATACAGGTGCCCCTACCATGGAGGCATTCATCCTCGCCCATCAGGCGTTTGTCGCCCGCATGACCAGGGCTTTACAGCGTGGCCTGCAGGACCTTGCCCGGCTGGGTCAAATGCTGGAGGGCCTACGGCCAGAACATGGATCACAGCCATGAAGTTGATGGCTGCAATTTATTCTGGCCAAACATGGCCCCAAAAACTGTTGTCCTAGTTGGACCCTAAAATTTACACACGTTGCCTTGTTGGCTTGAAAATGTGATAATGTTTTTTTTTGTTTTTGCCCCCGTTGGGCTCTTTTCTTATAGTGTCCCACATTGGGACCATCACGAGTGTGGACTGCCTAGCCCTTTGCCTTCTTTACCTATCCTGTCCCACATTGGGACCATCACGAGTGTGGACTGCCTAGCCCTTTGCCTTCTTTACCTATCCTGTCCCACATTGGGACCATCACGAGTGTGGACTGCCTAGCCCTTTGCCTTCTTTACCTATCATGTCCCACATTGGGACCATCACGAGTGTGGACTGCCTAGCCCTTTGCCTTCTTTACCTATCATGTCCCACATTGGGACCATCACGAGTGTGGACTGCCTAGCCCTTTGCCTTCTTTACCTATCATGTCCCACATTGGGACCATCACGAGTGTGGACTGCCTAGCCCTTTGCCTTCTTTACCTATCCTGTCCCACATTGGGACCATCACGAGTGTGGACTGCCTAGCCCTTTGCCTTCTTTACCTATCATGTCCCACATTGGGACCATCAGGAGTGTGGGATGGCTAGCCCTATCTGGAAACAGCCTTCTGTGTATTGTGGCAAATGTCTGTCACACATGTATGTTGCAAATAAAATGTCTGGTTAACTTTTTATTAGGCTCCTTCATGTCACAACAATAATATTTGGCGCTGAAACATGTTCATCAGGTAACTATGTCACCCACATTACCACACCTCTTTGTCAAAGTGCAACCACATTACAAAGGAACCTATGGTCGTCCTGCTCTGAGGGCATTGGCCCATATTGTGTGGCTTTGCCCAACCTATATTGTGACCACCACCATTCACCCACGCTGACCCCCAAAAACACTAACCCAAAAGAAATACACAATTGTGTCTGATCCAAAATTTAATATTATCTGATTTTGAAATAAACATAAACAAATCATATGCAGCAATTCTGCCAACACGTACAAAACAAAACAAAACAAAAAAAAACAACCAAGGATTTTCCTCCAGATGGAAAAGTCCAGAGTGCCAATTCTGTGCATTGGCTACTAGTGTCCAACTTCTTCATCCTCTGTTGGCTCTGACAATGCCGGCTCCCCCCTCCTCTCAGGGCAGCCCCGACCTGCCCGAGAACGTCTTGATGTACGACGACGTGTTGGGGGGGATGGGTTGACTGTGGCGGGGCCGGTCTTCTCACGGGCCGAGATGGGGCGGCTGGGGAAAGGGGCCATAAGTTGTGTTGCATAGGGGGGGGGATGTGGCATCCCCATTGAAGGGCCCCATCATCGGCAGCATCAGCGGCATTGTTGAAGACCCGCAGAAGGATCTGTTTTTGGAGCGGCTCCATCCTTCGCAACCTGTCGCTCATGTAGAGGGCGTAGCTGTCGATGTGGGTCCGCTGTTCGTTCAACAGCACGCGTCGGGCCCAGGTGCCCAGCTCCGTCTCTGGTGGTGCTGGACGTCGGCGGCGACGGATCCCGGAGCTGGGCCCTGGGACCGGACCCACATCACTCGCCGCGCCCTCCTGCTCAGCCCCAGATGTCATTGGCTGAGCATCATCAGCGACAGATTGCTCCGCAATGGAGCCGTCCTCTTCTGGGGCCTGTGGGGGGAGAAAAATAAAACCTCATTAGTGAAGGCAAGATCCACTCAATACATTGACAACAGGACTCTATATAGCACTCCCACACACACCAAGCCCACAAACCAAGATTGGAAATGAGGAAAAACACAGTAAAGCACCAAAGGTTAAATACCACAACACCAGTACTTCTCCTGTACACTCACCTCGACCATTCCAGGAACTCAGCTCAATACAGAATTAGGTGTTAGTCACGGAGCCGTAACCCAATTAGTACATGTCACCACAACACCTTGATACTGGGGGCTGTCCTGCCCAATGACAGATATTGGCCACCTTTCCGTTTGGACTCCTATTATGATGAGAACCCACCCCACATTCAACTACCTATAACCCACTGGCACCAAAGCCAACACACATGTGTGCCAGCACCATTTACTACATGGTACTATGTGGCTGTTTAAAATCAAACCACCTGCAATCTTGAAACCCTTAAATAAGTAACCTAAACATAACAAGATGTTGTGGAAGATGCAACATTGGAATACGGCTGTAAGCATAGAATTTAGAAGGCTACAAAGTCCTGGAAGGAGGGCAGATTGATTGACACCCAAAGGTTTCCCCCAGCAAGGATGAAAATATGCCAAAAAGGTTGGTGTAAAAGGATTTAGACAAGCACAAATGTGAAGGAAACATTGTGGGCCACCACTGTAACACAATTACCCACCTCCTGTGGCGCAGATGGTGATTCAGCCGGGCCTACATGGGACGCAGCAACGGGGCAGTTGGTCGTCGTTCGATGCGGGCGAGCCTCGCCCAGGATGAAGGTGAAGAGGGGATAGTACCATAGGGTAGGTGATGGTACCTCCTCAGTTCCAGCCCCTGAGCGACGGCGCAGGTACTCAGTGTGAGCCCGCATGAACGCCAACCGCATGTTCTTTATTTTGAGTGCCACCATATGCCTGTCCCACCTCTTGCCTACCCTTGGCTCCAAACGATTTGCCAGAGCCACAAGAGAGCTGTAGGCCTCGGCCCTCGCTGCCTGATTTTTATATTCAGGCAGCGAGGTGCGCCACAAACACTCGTGCCGCTGATACTCCGTGAGAAGCTGGGACTCCAACTCCACAGTACCCCTCGGCATCTGCCAATCACAAAACACACCAAATAAAAACAGTCACAACACAAGGCATACCGAAATTTAAAAACTTGGCAAAAGGATCAACATGCTCATTAACTTTGAACATGGCTAATATATGCTGCTATTTGGTTGAGTACAACTTTGCGTGTGTGGGGCATTTTCTCTATCTCACACCGCTCCAAAGTCAAAAACATGTATGCGGAAAATATCAAGCACCGGATATCTGTGTCCACCTACAGATGTTTCATACATGATTTAAGTCCCCAAAGTACCTATTTAAACACACCTTTACACGGTGTGTGCGTACATACCTGTAGGCCAACATGTGAGCAAACACATTGTGTGCAAGCTACTACCCGAGCAGTGTCCAAAATGGTTAAGATAAAATATATCATAAACGAGGGCTGAGTGTGTGCCAACACTGCACATACTACATATAATGTGCACCCACATGATCATGTTGGTGTTCCTCCAGACGTGGGAGTATAATTTTAACACATGTACCAAACATCACTGGAATCAACGGGGAAATTCTTCCACCCATCAAATGTTGATGTGAAGTACCAGCAAAAACAAAACCTTTATCTCTTGCCATCGAAAATAACCTCAAGGTGCAATCTATACTTACACAATACAAGTAGAGGCACTACCTGGCTAATGCCCTACAGAGAATAACGTTGCCATATGTATTATTACAGGGCAAAAATTACATGCCGCATGAAACATGCCCATACACACATCTAAGTGGCCTGTGCCAGAACCATCTGCATTCATTACAATTTCTTGGAAACCGCTAAAGAGGCTTACCGTCACGTCAGAGCAACAGAAGTCAAACAGGACACTAGTAGCTCAATGCACATCGACGTCTGGACAAGGTGCAGTGGCCATTGCCCTGGCTTTATAGTCCGCAAAACCAATCACAGCGGACACAATTATGCACATCGTGATGGGACACCTGGGTGCGGATTAGACTTCCGCTAATTGGTGGAGATCGCTGAATCGTGATAGGTTAGCGGCCTTTAAAAGCTGCGCATTCCGCCAAACATTACGCTTGCTGGCCAGACACATTAAGTAAGTATTTGTGGACACACATGGAAATTGCGCAGGGTGGGGGTGCATATGTTGATGTTTTTGGAGAGCGCCGAAGACTGCTTTAGCGGACTATATAGGGGTTAGTATTGTTGGGGACGATATAGTGTACGCTGTGGTTTTTGAGTAGGCATTTTGGCTGGGGCTTCACTCGTTTGTTGAGATACATTGCTGTGTTTGTTTCCAGACAACATAGAGGAGAATGGATGCATGATTGTAGACAGAACTGTGTAACTCATGTCGAATGGATCGATTTCTGCATATGGAGACTGGGTCCAACGGGAATAGGATCACACATGGCTTGGAGGTGTGGCGCTCCAGACATAGCATAGATGTGTATTAAAAATGACACGCTCCAAAACATATGAAACCATGTCTAACCATCCGCATTCATGTGCAATGTTGTTTGGTTCATGTAGCCTTCCTCAACCTCCCATATCGGGGTACGTAAGATTTGTTATTGTTCTCATTTTTACTGTAATCAATAAAAATTATGGTCTGTGTAATGGATTCTGGGACCTGTTTGAGCAACATTATTGGTGACACATGTCCCTTGCTTCAGGGATGTGTTCTGGGCCCACACGAGAGATCCCATCAACTTGGCTCTAGTGTGTAATCGAAAAGAGGTGTGGCTTGTTTAACATGTTGACATGGCCACATATTGTTCTATGTACTCATGTTGTGTATTCTGATCTACAGGTGCTGATATTGAGGATGCAGAATATCCATGACCGCAATGTTATCGTGGCTGCCGCAGTGGTGGAAGAGCAAATGTGGCTTCAGGATCGGTATGAAAGGTTGATGAGCCGCAGACAGCGGCGGTTGTGGACCCGGGATTGGCTTCTCAGGCGGGAAACCCGGGGCCACATGCAGCTGTTGCGGGAGCTGGAGCTGAACTGTCCTGATGATTACCGAAACTATCTCCGTATGCCCGAGGACTGTTTCACCTTCCTATTGGAGCGTGTTGGGCCAATGATAGCGCGTCAGGACACTATAATGCGCCCATCAGTATCAGCTGCTGAGCGGTTGGCTATCACTTTGCGGTTCCTGGCTACAGGGCAGTCCATGACATCCCTCACATACTTGTCACTTGTCTCCCTGCCCCTGCTGAGCCGCCTGATCCCTGAAACGTGTTGGGCCATCTGGAGAGCTCTGCAGCCAGCCTACATGAAAATGCCTCTAACCGCCGCAGAATGGCTGGAAGTAGGCCGAGGCTTTGAAACCCGGTGGAACATCCCCAACTGTGGCGGGGCATTGGATGGTAAGCACGTGAGGATTACCAAACCCGCCAACTCTGGCTCTTTGTTTTTCAATTACAAAGGGTATTGTAGTATAATCCTCATGGCTGTAGTGGATGCCAACTATGAGTTCCTCTACGTGGATGTTGGAATGCCTGGTTGCAACTCAGATGGGGGGGTGTTTGCCCGAAGCTCCTTGGCAACACTACTAGGGAGTGGTGGCCTAAACCTCCCCTCAAATGTGGACACGACCGAACATCTCAACTTTGCGTTTGTGGCGGATGAAGCATTCCCACTTCAGGAGCACCTACTGCAGCCATATCCCCAGAGGGCCCTTACTTCTGAGAGACGCATTTTCAACTACCGGCTATCCCGGGCCCGCCGTGTAGTTGAAAATGCGTTTGGGATAATGGCGAATAGATTCCGGATTTTTCATGCGCCTATACATATGAAACCGGAGTCTATTGACGCGGTAGTGGTGGCCTGCTGTGTGCTGCATAACTTCCTGCGTCGTAGGGATAGAGCATCATACACGCCAGGAGGTTATGTAGATAATGCAGACGCTACAACAGGGGAGGTCCGTCCAGGGTCTTGGCGTGATGATGGCCATGTGATTGTGCCACTCCAGCCGCAGAGCCATGGCCGCACTCGGCAGGAGGCCAGGGACAGTAGAGACGCTTACTGCTCCTACTTCAATGGGTCTGGTGCAGTGAGCTGGCAGAACCAGGCCATGTAGTGTGGCTGGCTCTGGGAGTTGCTTTTGAGGTTGCAATGGAGGTGACAGCAGGTTAGCTGCGCCCCTTTTCTTTTTGGTTGACCATTTTCAGGATCTTTGGTTTCATTATGTGCATAAGGTTTCGTTAGTTAGTTAGTTAGTTAGTTAGTTAGTTAGTTTAGGTATGTTTTTCATTTTAAATTTTTGGCTGCACAGTTTTCAATGTGTGGTCAATGGTTATCCCTTTAATGTGGGTGAAGAATGTCACATGCACTTTAATTGTACATTGTTTTTAGTTTCTGTATATTTTTAAGTTACAATCCAAGGTCAACATTCATGCATTTTATTAAAAAATTTTATGTTGGATCCAAAATCATCTGTGTGAGCCTGATTACTTGGTGGAGGAGGGCAATGTGATGCAGGTTTGGGTGGGGGCCAGGGATGTCATAGCCACCTATTGGCTGGGATTGTGCAGACAATATGTGTGGGTAGCCATGTTTTTTTCAAAGGATTTTGGCCAACAGTGTTTGTGGCCATTGTGCGTACATGATCCTTGATTTTGTTGTAGGCAGAGGGTCCCCTGCACACAGCACATTGATGCAGGACATATTCTTATGGTGGGTTTACACACACCAATCATTGTGTCCAATATCTGAACAGATCTCTGGTTGCAGTGAAATCATGGACATATTGCTCCATGTTGTACACAGCCACAAAATGGAACTATGTGTCCATGATTTCACTGCAACCAGAGATCTGTTCAGATATTGGACACAATGATTGGTGTGTGTAAACCCACCATTAGGTGTTTTCAAATACAGTGTCACACAGATGTTTGACATGTTGCCTTGGGAGCTGTTCCACTACATTCACATCTGTGAGCAGATATATTAACACCATTCAGCCACTATTCACACATAGTTCGCCACAGTTGACACAGATAGAATTTCTACAGAAAACGCACATACTGTGTGTTGTAAGCCGCTACTGTGTGTCGCACAAACGCACCTCAGTGCAATCGGCACACGCCGCTGTCACAAGCGCTGATCGTGCGTGACAAGGCAAACACTTCTACTACGCACACATAGCCCCGGACCGCTACTTTGATACACACGGGGTATGTAACTGGCCACCGCTCCAGCGTGACGTTTTACCATCGATTTCGATGCATTCGCCATGCTCCGCCATGTCACAACCGCTTATTCCGTGCTTCACTCCGATCACTAGTACGGCACGTCTCGGCCATCCGCCCTTTCCGTCGTGCCCAATCACAACTCCGTAGTGTTGGCCAATGGTTGTGGTTTGGGCGCGGCGTACAGGTCTGTGGCACGCCTATTTGTTTTACGTCCTGCCTTTGTTCCTCCCAGATCACTCTGTGGTGGCGGTGTGTAAAGCTGGTACGCTGAGCTACAGACGGCTACTTGAGACACCCGGCGATGTAGCCAGCTGTAGATGTAGCGTAGCATAGGCGTACCTTGTGGCGGCGTGTAAAGAGGGTGCGTTTCCCGTTTGTAACCGTTTGGCCGTGCTCGTGCACGTGAAGTAGCAGTTGGTATCCATCCTGTTGTGGCGGCGTGTAAAGGTACCATAAGGGTACCTTTACACGCGGCTACATTTCTAGGGTGGCTACAGGTAACTTACTGGTTGCAGTGAAATCATGGAGAGATTATTCCATTTGTACACAGCAACAAGATAGAATCTTGTTTCCATGATTTCACTGCAACCAGTAAGTTACCTGTAGCCACCCTAGAAATGTAGCCGCGTGTAAAGGTACCCTAATGCCACAACCAACATGGCTGTGGCATTACAGTGTCTGTCAGCCAATCCCTGCATGTGGGCTGGCTCTGTAAAGAGCGCCAACATGCAGGGAGGTGGACCCCGAGCATAGCAAGAGTATCGCGAGATTACTCGGTACTTGCCGAGTACCCCGTGTACCGAGATATTTGTGCGAGTACCGAGTAGTGACAAGCATATTCACTAATCCCTAAAAGGTACTGTTGTGTTGTTCCGCTATGGGGACGGATGGGGGTTCATACGTGACGCAGGTATAAAAGACAACATTTTCGTTGGGCGACAAGATGTAGAGCCATATCTATGTCACCCCGGACCGGGACCTTTACCAAGGAGACCAGGTCACCTATGAGCGGTATGCGGGACCCATGGGATGGTTTGCCATCAGAGTATCCCGCCTCTAAACAACTGCTACACTTACTAAAGAGAAAACCCCGAAATGTAAATAGTTAATTTATCTTGCCTTTTGTTTTCTTGAATAATGTATCCTTTTTGTCCTTTTGCCCCTTTTTTGAGCCTCATAAACATTTGTGAGAACTCTAACCCTGTTACATAATAATGCTTTAATCCAAGTGGCCAGCAGTGATAAGACATACTGGACTTTGCAGGACAACAGTTACCGCTGGGCCCGCGCAGTTACCGGAATTCCAAGTTAATAATGTTTTTTTTATATATTTTGCAATGTTCTAAGTTTGGTGCCTGCCGTAAAGGGATGAAAAAGAATGCTTGAAAAATGTAAACATGTTACCCGTTATTGTTTAATGAAAAAGAAAATTTCACTGTACTGGTACCCCAGTTAACCACACTCGCGGACGACTGTATTCCACCAAGGTTGAATGTGGCGCCCCACTGGTCAGAGTTGGGGTACTACACCCATAAATGAGTGTGAGGTTACCCCTGTTGCAGTGGAATACAGGGTTTGTAGGAGACTCCCATCCCAGCACTCCCACACACCCACCTAGAAAATGGTTTGGGCCCATACCCTAGGGAAGATAGTTAGGGGAGGAGTGAGGTAGAAAAACCGGGGATTCTAGTTTTGCCTCGAGGAAAGACGGAGCACGGGAGCCCTGAGAGAGAGAAGGGGACTCCAAGAGAGGGGACCTGGAGAGACAGACTGAAGGAGGGGTCCCCCCGAATCGGAACGTCCATACTCCAGGAGGGAACCCTGGTCCATACACCGGAGAGCCGGTTCCGAAGACGTGGCACAGAGAGTTCAGCCCCTGAATTGTAACATGCATTCACTGGGAAAGGGAAAAGGCCGCTCCACCGCCCATGATTAAGGAAGTTGTGTCTTCCGAAACGCGTCTAGCGCCCAGCTAGCACGCTGAATGATTTTATAAATTTCATTTAATAATAAAGAACAAAATTTTATGAAGACAAGCACCGGTGGTTTCCACTTTACACCTGAATTGTAACACCAGTCGTCGTGGGTCCGTCTACCGGCCCCGACACCCTGTCTCAAGGAAACCAGTCACACCAGTATAACCCACTGGGGTCAAGTCCCACTGTAGGAGAGAGGGAGAGCGAGAAGCCGGGACACTCAGAAAACACCCCAATAGGGCCTGGTACTAAGCGGGCTGTCCCAGGGAAGGCAGCTGCAACGGGACGCAGGTTAGAGCAAGGAAGGCTTACCATGGGAGACTCCAAGAGACTCTGCAGCCTACTGTGACTACCCGGCCGGCTACCCTTACCTAACAACAGTTGTCTTCTGTGAACTGTACCACCACCAGCATTGTTTCAGTAAAGTACCCAAGTAGAGTGACAGAGTCTCCGTGTACTTATTTCCCCGCTGCACTGCAACTTGTTTATCTCCATCATCAGCACTTTCATCACTACAAGTGCATCCCTGCCCTGGAGGGCCAGCTCTACCTGCAGGGAGCTGTACTATCTCGGCTGCTGTACCATCACCTTCCAGAGGTCTGAAGTGGTGCTGGTGCTATATCACCAGAAACTGCGGGTGGCGTCACGATAAACTTATAAACTTTTATTCCCATTCCAACTACCCCTTTTTAGTTGACCACCAGGGCCACGGGTCTGGGCAGGCCACCAGTGACATCCCTACCGCAGTGGAGGGCCCAGATATCCGAGTCCTCATAACCTGGGCTAGTCATATGCAGCCAGTGATATTAAGGATGAATCCACCACAAGATATGCCTGCTCTGGAGGATGTCATCTTCCTTATCACCCTAGGGGCAGAGGGTGCTCCAGCACCAGAAGCTTAGCAGCCCGCACAGGACACAAATGTCATCTGGAGCTGCACCACGCTACTTGCATTGGGTCTCACATGCAGTGAGTTCAGGATCCAGCACTGGACTCGAATGTCAGAGGAAGTCCTGAGGAGGTCACAGTCAGAAGGTGAGCTGTTCCCTATGGCAGCTGGGGACAGCAGATGCCACAGTCAGGAGGACCTTGCAGCATGCCTGGCATTATTACACCTGCAGGCGGTGCTGCAGCTGCTGGATCAACAAGTCCAGAAGCATGATGAGGAAGATGAGGAGGATGAGGACAAGGAAGAGGTAGTTGATCCAAAAGACCCTGTTTCCCAGCTTTGTGTAGCAGGATCTATCAGAGGCCTTTGACTGGGAGAATGCAATTAGGGGACCCCTACTCCCTATAAGAAACTATCCAATACAGCATGAATCACCCCGGTCTATCTCCTTTCTTGAGGAAATTCGGCTTGCAAATGCCATCACATGAGATTGGTTTCATGGGCCTAAGGCCAATGACTTTGATGACCGATGTACCTGAAGCATAGTGGTGGCATTCATCCAGCAGAGGGGGTTTGACTTCTTAGCCAAAGAAGGTACTGGTCATCTGTGCTACATCAACCAGTGCACTCTGCTGAATGACCATCTTCCCAAAAGACTCCACACACTCAATGTTGGGTAGAAGGTTGCCTTCATGGAGGTGATGGGCAGCAAGAGGTGGTTCACGGTTGGCGTAAGTTGGGTTGCCACTGCCGACAATTTTGAAAATTGACAGCAGGAAGCTGACCTGGAGAGAATATTGTGTCGGATGGAGGTCAGGTCTCTTTTGGTTATTCAGCCAGCTGATTCCAAAAAAAAGGGGCCTGTCGGTGTTGCCTGAGTTGCTACGACCTCTCCTAGAGGGGGTGGTCATCCTCTAATTCCTCCATCCACTTCTCCAGTGGTGGCCATGATGGGGTGTGCTGGGGGGCAGGTGGTGGCAGAGAATACACCTGGAGGATTAGCCTGTGCGATTTGTATTTTTTATGTAGTCTTAGGAGTCATTTTATAGGGGTTTGTCCTTCTGTACCAAGACAAGAGAAACCATCTGAAAAGCTCCTTACTCCAGGTTCCGAGGAGGGTTTCCTCTGCATGTACATCTCAGTTTAGTGTAGCTGCTGAGATAGTTTTTAGTACTAAAACAGACTATTTCTGTCCTTTTGGACAGTGGAACAGGAGTCATTATGGTGGATTCTCATTTTGCTTGGACCCACAGTCTCTCCTGTATTGTGCTAGCAAGATCCATCTCCATATTTGTTATGGACTCTGCTCTTCTCAGTCAGTGATGTTTCACCCAACTGGTGCATAATGTTAACTTGCACATAGGGACTCTTCACAAGGAGTTTCTTTCCTTCTATGTCTTGGAAGGTCTCTCTACTCCCACTGTATTGGGCTTTCCTTGGTTGATGATGCATAATCCTGTTGACTGACAGTCAATGACTGACTGAGAGTCTAGAAAAACTGTTAAATGGAGTGATTTTTGCAAAATAACTGCCTGCATATGATTATCTCTATAAAGTCTGCACCTTCTTTCCTGTCTAATGTTATGGAGGTATTTTTAAAGAAGGGGTGATGTACTACCTTTACTTCAGGCTCAAGCTTGGCATTAGAATTTCCCTAGAAAAAGTAGTTCTGGGGTCTCTCCTATTATCTTTTAGGATGGGGAGGTTGTATCCACTGTATGCCCTGATGCTGAGAGTGATACAGTCATATGAAAAAGTTTGGGCACCCCTCTGAATCTTACTCTTTTTTTATTTAAAATTGCTTTTTTTGCAACAGCTATTTCAGTGTGATATATGTAATAACTGATGGACACAGTAATATTTCAGGTTTGAAATGAGGTTTATTGTACTAACCAAAAATGTGAAATATGCATTATTTCAAAATTTGACAGGTGCCAAAGTATGGGCACCATTCTGATTTTCATGATTTGAATACTCCTAACTACTTTTTACTGACTTACTGAAGCACTAAATTGGTTTGGTAACCTGATTGAGCTTTGTACTTCATAGCCCGGTGTATCCAATCATGAGAAAAGCTATTTCAGGTGTCCACTTGCAAGTTGTTCTCCTAGTTGCATCTTCTCTGAGGAGTGGCATCATGGGCTCTCATGGCTCTCAAATGATCTGAAACAAAAGATTGTTCAACATAGTTGTTCAGGGGAAGGATACAAAAAGTTGTCTCAGAGATTTAACCTGTCAGTTTCCACTGTGAGGAACATAGTAAGGAAATGGAAGACCACAGGGACAGTTCTTGTAAAGGCCAGAAGTGGCAGGCCAACAAAAATATCAGAAAGGCAGAGAAGAAGAATGGTGAGAACAGTCAAGAAGAATCCACAGACCATCTCCAAAGACCTTCAGCATCATCTTGATGCAGATGGTGTCACTGTGCATCGGTCAACAATACAGCGCACACTGCACAAGGAGAAGCTGTATGGGAGAGTGATGGAAAGAAGCCGCTTCTGCATGCACGCCACAAACAGAGTCGCCTGAGGTATGCAAAAGCACATTTGGTCAAGCCAGTTTCATTTTGGAAGAAGGTCCTGTGCACAGATGAAACAAAGATTGAGTTGTTTGGTCATACAACAAGGCGTTATGCATGGCGCCACAAAAACACAGCATTCCAAGAAAAACACTTGCTACCCACTGTCAAATTTGGGGGAGGGTCCATCATGCTTTGGGGCTGTGTGGCCAATGACAGCACCGGTAATCTTGTTAAAGTTCAGGGTCGCATAGATTCCACTCAGTATCAGCAGATTCTTGAGAATAATGTTCAAGAATCAGTGTCAAAGTTGAAGTTACGCCGGGGATGGATCTTTCAGCAAGACAATGATCCAAAACACCGCTCCAAATCTACTCAGGCATTCATGCAGAGGAACAATTACAATGTTCTGGAATGGCTATCCCAGTCCCCAGACCTGAATATCATTGAATATCTGTGGGATGTTTTGAAGCGGGCTGTCCATGCTCGGCGACCATCAAACTTAACTGAACTGGAATTGTTTTGACAGCTACAGGAAGCGACTAGAGGCTGTTATTTTTGCAAAAGGTGGATCTACTAAATATTAGGGTACCTTTACACGCGCCAACTTTTCTAGGAATTTCACTGGCAACTCACTGGTTGCATTGAAATCATGGACACATTGTTCTATCTTGTGGCTGTGTACAAATGGAACAATGTCTCCATGATTTCACTGCAACCAATACTTTTGCACCTGTCAATTTTTGAAATAATGCATATTTCACATTTTCGGTTAGTACAATAAACCTCATTTCAATCCTGAAATATTACTGTGTCCATCAGTTATTACATATATCACACTGAAATAGCTGTTGTAAAAAACAATTTTAAACAAATAAAAAGAGTAAGATTAAGAGGGGTGCCCAAACTTTTTCATATGACTGTATATTAAAGGTTCAGGGAATTGCCTCTGCTCATAACGTTTGGTGAGACACCCTCGCTTAAAAGGTTTGCGGGAATGCCCCTGCTGCCAAGGTTCGGTGGGTGACCCTGCTGTGAATGTACCCCTGCTTTCAAAGGTTGGGGGGATGCCCTGCTGCCAAGGTTCTAGGGGACACCCCGTTGCCTGTTCTTCAGGGAGATTATTTATACATAACAAAGGCATGGCTAATCATAAACATTTGTCAGGTCTGGTCCCATGTGTGACTGATTATGCATAATCGTCCTATAGGAATATCAAGTGGAAGTTTCCGTGTGGGAGACTGGGTCCTAGGTTTATCGGTCTGTATAAAATAGCCACCATTGATAATCCTCTGGCATTTTGGCTTGAACTACGACCTTAAGATTCATAATGTTTTCCACAGGTCGTTGCTCAAAAAATTGCTGCATCTCAGAAGGCGACTCCATTACCGCTCCCTCCATTTATTGTTTATGCCCATCTTGAATCACTGCTAGCTAGAATCATCAATTTCTATTGAGTTTGCTGTTCTCTCCAGTACTTGCTGCACTGGAGGGATTATAGTCTGGAGGAAACGACATAGGTACCTGCATCAGAAGTACACACCAGTACTTTTCATGCGCCTCATCCTGACAAGCCTGATCCTGAGGGTCCAGGGGTCCCTTGTAGAAGGGGGGATACTGTCATGAGTGTGTGCCACCTGGGAAGACTTCTGGCAGGGCTGGGATCAAAAGGTCTTTAACTTGTGTTTAAACACATTTTCTTACTTATAGCACTGTAGGAGTTAACAACTGGGTATTTGCTGGCTATTTCTTGTGGCCTGTAATCTCAGGTGTATCAGTTTTGTGACCACTCCCCTCCACCATAAATAGTCATGTGTCTTACTGTGGCACCCCTGCGGGGCATTGCCACAGGATCCACCGTGCAAGGAGGGAATTACACCTTGGTTAACACAGCACACACCACCTTCCACCCCAGACCTGAAGGGGGAGCTCTACTGGCTGCCATAAGCCAGTTCCCCTTTAAGAACATCCAGGCCTGTGGGGAGAAGTTAGTTAGTCCCTGTAGTTCAGTTTGAGTCTGCAGTGTGAGAGGGAAGAGAGAGAAGATGGAGGAGCTGGTCACTGGGAGAGATCCAGGACCAGGACCAGGGACCACTGACCACTGTGCGCACCCTAGGGAAAGGGTTGGAGGCAAGTGGAGAAAGCAGGGAACTAAGAAAGGGAACCAGGAGATGTAGCCCTTTAGTACACCCGGATACCGGAGTCCGACGCTACCAGCATTCAGAGCTACAGCAAAAGCCAGGAAGACTCATCCCAAACCACAAAACACAGACACAGAGGAGGCCTCATAACTTTCTAAGGTGGAAGTCCCAA